>PVLA01003937.1:0-193357 GCA_004027455.1 Hydrochoerus hydrochaeris | reverse complement strand
TTCTGCCTTTGTTTGTCTAGTTTTCTCCTTCATTCTACTTCCTGCCCCACTCATTGAGGCCTTTCTGCCACTGTTCCTAAAATCCTGGTATTTTTTTTCTCTCTCTCTAGAATGTCCTTCAGTATTCTCTGTAGGGTTGGATTGGTGGTCACAAACTCCCCCAGTTCCTCTTTGTCATGGAAGCATCTTGTTTCTCCATCAACTTCTAGTGACAGTTTTGCAGGGTACATCAATGGGGGCTGGAGGTTATTTTCTTTCAGGGCTTGTAACACTTCACCCCAACCTCTTCTTGATCTGATGGTCTGTGTTGAGAAGTCAGCTGTGATCCTGATGGGCTTACCTTTAGAGGTAATCTGTTTCTTTTCTCTGATGGCTTTTAATATTCTGTTTTTATATTGAATTTCTGGCATCCTGATTATTATATGTCTGGGTGTAGATCTGTTTTGGTTGTAGGTGGCTGGAGTTCTGTATGCCTCACACAACCAAATGTCATTTTCTTTTCCCATGCTTGGGAAGTTTTCCTTAATTATTTCTGTAAATAGCCTTTGTAATTCACCTGTATGTATTCCTGCTTCTTTGTTCACATTTCTTATTCTTAAATTGTAGATTCTCATGTCATCTTCTAGCCTTTGCATTGTTACTGCCTGTTTCCTTGCTATTTTTAAGAGATCTTTCCTTTCATGATCACACACTGCCAACTTGTCTTCAAGTTTTGATAGTTTATCCTTAGTTTCTTTTAAGGCGTTTTGCCAGCTTTCAATGGAGTTTTTAATTTCCTGGTAGTCTCTTTGAATCTGCTTCATGTATTCTATATTTTCTTTATGTTCTTTATCAAATGTTTCTCTCCTTTTTTTTATGTTCCTCCCTTCTTCTATCTCTGTCTGTCATCTGAGAGATGCTTCCTGAGAGCATTTTTTTTATTACTCTACTCATATCCTACTTTACCTGATTTAATATTTCAGTTTTGAGCTTGTCTACAAGGTCCCGAAGATATCTCTTAATGTCCATTGAAGCCATGTCTGATGTTGCATGTTTGCCACCTTCAGTCTCCCTTGTTTTTCCTTCTCCTGGATCAAGGCTCTCAGCGTTCTGGGCTGGGGGCCTCCTCCTGCCTCTCTCTCCTGTCATGGCCCTGGCTTCCTCCACATGGGTTACAGTGCAGGTCCCAGCCTCCTTCCCTGTTAGCCACATTGCCTATGAAGTATGCTGGCGAGGGACCTCTGCCTCTCCTGCCTGCTCTTGTCACTGAGGTGTAAGCAGCATTTGCATATGCCTGCCCCTCCCCACTGGGCCAACCAAACTTCAGCTTCCTTCACCAAGTTAGTACTTGCTAGGCACAGGGAATTGATTTGGGACAGCTCATTGGTCCCGGCCAGGGGCATGGCCCTGTCCAAGCAAATCCCACGAATCTGCTCTGGGGAGGGAGCAACCAACTGAAGTCACTGTCACTCCCAGTTCAGGCTCCTCCTGCCCGACTCCAACTTGTCACCCATTTGGTTATTCCCCTCCCGTGGGGTTGGTTCTCATTGCCAGCACTGACCAGGGACCAATGAAGTTCCCTCTGCTGGCTCCGCTCTCCGTTGGGCTCACCAACCCCTGACCCCAGTGCTGCTGTGCCTCCTGTGAGTGGCGGCAGGAATGAGCCCAGGCGGCTCTGCCACCCGGCGCAGACTCAAGCTGGCACAAACTTGGCGAGTCACCATGAAAATGCTGTGTCCCTAAATTTTTAGCTGTTTCAGTTGTAGTCCTGAAATATTTGATGAGCCTTTTTACGTTTTAATTTCTTCCTGTGTCAAGAGGATCCATCTCCCTCTGTCTGGGTCTCTCCAGGGTGTTTTATTCTGGCATATGAATTGTTTCTCCCAGGAGGCTTTGTATTTTGTTGCCCCGTGATCAGCCATCTTGTCTTCTCTCTATAATTATCTCTTAATTTTAGTTGCTGAACATCCAGCAGATTGATAACAGTACAGTGCAGTAGAAGCAGTAAGCTTAACATAGAACATTAAATGGAACTACTATTTTCTATTAACCATGGATGTTTTAAAATTTGAGCACTGAAGAAATTTGTGACATTGGTTGGACTGCTCAATATTTCTAAGTATAACATAAAAATCTATAAGTATAACATAAAAATTATTATTTGACTGGTGACTTCATGTTGGTTTAACTTGGATCTCCTGGCAGGAACACAAGAAAAAGGCATATGTCTGGTTCTGAAAGAAAATACCTATCATCATAAACAATCCCAATTTTATATTTGAAGGCATAAATATACCATCAGCTCAGCAACAATGAGTTGTTTTAGTCATATGAACTTTAGTTGGGGTGTCTCCCATAAGTCTATGGAGATTATTGGGGCCTCCAATTAATGAATAAGAGCTGGTTAAATTTTCCAGGTGACCACTTTCTTATTCATCAGTTGAAGTCTTGTCCAATGTTTCCTCAACCCAAGGGATTTTGTTTAACCAGTTTTAACACCATTTTGACCAGCTGGCAACCTAGGTGGAAGCATGCTCTTTAAATCTATAAACCAAACAAACCTTGATTAAATGATCTGAAAATGCAAAAGAAAAAGGAAAAAAGATTTTTGAGCTCAAATAAAAAGGAACAGCTGTTTACAGAGCAGACAAATGGACAAAAATGGGCAGACAATCTGTACAGTATAAACAGACTGGACAGACAACAGATATATAGATTGACAAATATCTTACAAAATCAGAGTGCATTCAAATATATTTGGCCAATTTGAGCTATAATAAATAGACTAGTGTGAACCTTTTTTTGATTAATTGAGATCTCTTGAAATAAGAATAGCAGAAAAGGAACCTAATTTATGGCTACTCTGAGATAGGTTGGAGATCAGAAAAAAGAATGTGGATATGAACTAGACCCTTGGGGCCAGCCTCTTCCTGAAGTGGGAATAGAGATTGAGGCTGAGGAGGCTGTGGAGTAGGAGATGGTGTAAATGGCCACCGAACAGCCAGCTGCCCAGCAGGCATCTGTGGACAATTATCTGATGATTGGCTACAAAATGGCTGCTCGTCATCATGTGACAGGAAAACACAAGATGTCCACTGAATTACCATGTGACCCACAGCAAGATAGCTGCTGCTGATGACACAGTGAGGGAGCAGAAGATGGCAACTGATCATCATGTGACCCACAACAAGATGGCTGCTGCTGGTCCCATGATGACAGACCGCGAGATGGCTGCCATTTACCATGTGACCTGTTGCAACATGGTGGTGTAGTGTCACGTGGCGGAGGGCCGCAAGATGGTGGCTGTCCTCCACATTAGCTGCAGCAAGATGGCTGCTGAGAACCATGTGGCCTGCTAAGTGGCTGAAACACACAAGAACAAGTATGGTGAGCTGGTGTAGAAAATGGTGACACAGGAGTAGGGGACAAAAAGAGCTGTCTGATGGAATAGATGGCACAGGTGGAGGGAACTGAGAAATCTGAGACTGGGGAGAGAAACTAAGGGAAGGATTGAGGCCACTGGGGGTGAGGAAGGGGGAGAGGACAGCACAGCGGGCACAGAAACCTCTGGCTGAGAAAGCTGCAGGGTTTGGACTTGGAGATATGGGGGAGGAGCCGTAAAGACAGGAGATGCATCATTTGAGGGGTCTGGTGGGGAGGGAGGGAGAGTTCCTGGTGGAGCAGAGCGAGCCAGAAGTATTTGGGACATCATAAAAGACAGAGTGAGAGAAGGACACGTCCTCAAAGTGAAAAATGCCTAAAAATGAAGGGTTTTTGTCAACTTGTTGCCCTTGTGACAAAAGCATAAATAAAATATCTGCATTTTGGTTTTTTATAGCCTTCTTGAGGCCAAGAGTACCAAGGTTATGAACCAGGCACCCTAGAAGTGTGTTTTTTTTTGGGGGGGGGACAGGAAATGGTCCCCATGACCAAATTATAAGTGAGCTGAGAGAACAACTTTGTCTTGGGACATAAGAGCTTTAGCTGCCCTCCAAGGAACGTGGAAGCTGTCCTGGATCACACCTATCAAAAGAAGTCATCACTTGTTTTGAAAGTGTGACACGGAAAGTCCCACCACCCATTGTCCTCAGCCGTCACCAAAGAAGCAGGGTCCCAGGGAACAAAAATAACAGTTTTGCCTCAGGCTGTCCTGCCCAAGGAACATGAAAACTGGTATCTCTGTCCAGGAACGGCAAGGATAGGTTTTCTGATGCAAGTTTGTGAATTTTAGGAACGGAAACAGAAAACCCTAGATGGCAGCTCACCTGTGATGAGTTAGGAAGGTCGCTGTTGCATGTGGATTAGCGGCAGCAAGCAAACGGTCTCGGAGGAAAAAAAAGGTGATTCATAGGCAGGGTAGCTCGAACTGGAGCGACTCCCAGGAGTTAACACACTCTGCCATCTGAGTCAGGGCACCATAATGTTAGACTATTCTGGTGCAATAGAGAAGTAAAAGTACAAAATGAACAGGTTTATTGAGTTGAGCGTACGGAAAGGAGCACACAACTCATGGCAGCTGGGCTGTCTCCTCCAACCAGATGCAGAGAGGCAGAGTTATATGACCTCGGATTGAAGTGGCACATGGGGCAGATATTGATGACGTGTGAGGAACCGATCAGAATTCTCTGTGCATGCAAACAGGAAGAGGAGTTGCAATTAGGGCTGAAGAAGAAGCAGGAAGTGGTAAGCATTCCCACTTTGGCCTTCCGCCACGTTAGACCACCACCATAACTGTACAGTAATTTATACTACGGCAAGAACCTTTCAGTCATTCTTTCATTATTTTGTTATGAAATTTTGTTTTATCATTTTTCCATAAAAAAAATTCTGCATCCTTGGCTTGCACAGAGCTTAAGAGCACAAAGTCCTGTGGTCCCCAGCTGTATGTGGGCTGGGACAGTTTCTTAGTGACTCCTTGGTCACAAAGGAGGTTCCAGAGGGAGACTAGGGAAGCCTAAAAGAACATCTATGATTCCATTTATGTAAATGTGCAAAACTTATTTCTGGGGACTGAAATCAGAGAATTGGTTGTGAAGGCAGGGGTGGAGGATTGACAGGAAGGACTCATGAGACAACCTTTGTGGGGCTATTTCTGGCACAATGAGTTTGGATGTAAGGGGAGAGCGTTTTCCCCCCAGGACTTTTTATTCCCTAAAATGCAGACGCAATGTGAAGTCCTTTATATTCTTACCCATTCTTCATCCCCTTCGCCTTGCAGAGGCAGCCAGTGCCCTGAGGTTGATTAGTAAGTAACTTTCACAACCATGTTTTTGTTTTTTCCTAAGCCATGTAGTCTAGTGTGCTTTCCCCAATTATTGCAATGTGGTAAAATAAATGAGAATATAAAATTTACCATTTTAAGTTTCTATTTCAATGGCTTAGGTACAGCCATACTGTTGGCCAACTGTCACCACCATCCATCTCCAGAACTCTTCTTGTGATGCAAAAGTGAAACCTCTTAATTTCTCCCTCTTCCAGCCCCTGGCAACCAAATTGCCATTCTACTTTCTCTTTTTATGATTTTCACTGTTCTAGATGCCTCTTGTAAGTGGAATCATATAATATTTGTCTTTTTGTGTCTGGCTTATTTAACTTAGAATAATGTCCTCAAGGTTCATTCAGGTAGTATATGTCAAAATATGTCCTTCCTTTTTAAGGCTGGGTAGTATGCAGTTTGTTTATCCATTCCTAGATTGATGGATTCTGGGTTGCTTGTACTTTTGCGGCTATGAACATGGATGTACAGATATCTCTTGGAAATCCTGCTTTCAGTTCTTTTACATATCTACCCAGAAATGGAATTTGCTAGATCAAATGCTAATTTTATTTTTAATTGTTTGAGGAACTACCATACTGTTTTCTATAGTGACTGCACTATTTTATATTCCCACCCACATTGTTCCAACACTTGTGCACCTGTCTTGCCTCTGTCTCTCTTCTGCCTCTTTCCCGCCCCCATCATATTAGGTGTGAGGTGGTATCTCATTGTATTTTTTTTTCCCTTTGGGTACTGGGAATTGAACTCAGGACCTCACATTCGCCAGGCAGGCACTGTGGCACTGCGCTGTATCTCCAGCACCCTCACCATAGTTTGACCCACATTTCTCTGATGATTAGTGATGGTGAGCATCTTTTCAATGCTAATCGTCCATTTGTATATATATCTTCTCTGGATAAACTGTTTATTCAAGTCCACTGTTCATTGTTTCATCCCCTGGAGTGTGTTTTTAAACAGGACATTCCAAGTACCACACAGTATTGATCAATCTTCATTTTTTTCACTTGATATTTTTATTTTAAGTGCTGCTTACTGCTCTGTGCATGCTTCTGATTACCCAGTCTCCTGCAGTGGGGTGCTTAGGTGGTTTCCAGTTGTTCGAGGTGGCAGTGCTTCAGTGCACATCCCTGCTGGTTTCTGTGTGTTTGTTTTTTTTTTTAACTAGTCATAATATTGTTTTTCAGTAGCCCTTTTGAGTTCTCTAGAAAGATAATATTATCATACGTTAAAAACGATGCTTTTGTAGCTTTTTCTCTCACAGTTGTGGTTCATCTCTACTGTATTTCTGGTCCTTTCACATTGCTTAGAAATTTCACAACAATGGTAAACAGCAGCAGGAACAGTGAGCCTTCTCGTTTTGTTCTTGACACTAACCAGGTGGCCTCCTGTTTGTCATTGTTAAGGCTGAGTTTGGCTTTTCAATTTGAGGTAGATATTATTCATCACTTTAAGGTATTAACTCTTTGAGTTTATTTAAATGAACTTTTACATTAATTTCAATAGCATTCTGATTTGTTTTCCTTCTCTGAATTATGATAGTAATAAACTTCTATATTAAAACAACTTCACAGTTTTTCCCTGTATTACTCTTCTAATGTATTCTAAGATTCCAAATTACTGTACTTCAGTTAGTAATTTTGCATACATGGTATATAAGCGTGGTTGGCTTTTTCCATGGCCATCTTTTAGGTCACAGTAACAAGGATTTTTTTCCTTCTTAATAGGGTATTTTTTAAAAATAGGGCATTACTGAGATATAATTTGTGTGTAATAAAGTGAGTAAATGTTAGGTGTATGGCTTGATGAATTTTGGCAAATATGCACACCCCAGTCACTATCATCAAAATCAAAATATGGCATATTTTCAAGGATTTAGAAAATTCCCTCAGCTCCTTTTCCCCCACCCTCAACAACCACATTTCTGACATCTATCTGCAGAGAATAGGTTGTCTGTTCTTGAACTTCATATAGATGGGATTATAAGAGTTTGTTCTTCTCTGTGTCTGGTTTCTTTCATTTAACATAGTATTTTGTAAGTTTATCCAAAACATTATGTCAATAGCTTTTCTAGCTTTGTAAAATGTTAGATTTCATCTTTCTCAAATAATATTTTTATCTTTTTAAAAAATACCCTGAAAGATTTTTTGTTATACAGAAATTATTTGCTCTTTTAAAGGCTGAACTCACCTATAAAACTGTATAAGACTAGAAGCCATTACAGAAGGCAATATAACAACTTTATTTAAATTTTCCCTTCATTATTTGTCTATTTGAATAATTTCACTTTTCTTAAGGAAATTTTGGAAATTGGAAATGATCCATTTTGTTGAAGTTTTGAAACTATAAGCTATAATTTTTAAATCCATTGTTTCCTTTCTATCATTAAATTACTTATGTGTCTAATAGTTGAAGCAAGGCTACTTCATGAACCAGTTCTAAAATTTATTTAATTCTACTATTTTTGGACTGTTTAGATTTTTTTTTTATTTAAAGAGAGGGGAAAAAAGCAAAACAGAAAAAAGGGTAGAAACAATACAGAATTTCAAAAAAATAAACAGTAAGAAATCACTAGTTGATACATTACATATTGTCTTCTTGGATATAGTTGTTCAAGTTACAAAATTAAAGCATACAAAGTGGACATTCAAACAGTGAGGCTGCAAACAGTTCTGTTCAATGATCCAACAAAAACTTAGCAACATGGTTACCAATCCTACACACTTAAATATACAGGTAGTTATATCCTTTAGAGCACTTTCTTTTCTTCCTTTTGCTTTTTAAGTCCATTATTTGTTTAGTTATATCATGTTTCAGCTTGCTCAGTACCTTACTGATCTGTTTTGCTGTTATTTACTTTTCAATATTTATTTATTTATTTTGAAGGTAGTAAAATATAGCAGGACAGGACAAAGTCAATTGAGGCAGTGCAATGAAATTGGTACAGAACCTCACAGCAGGTTATCAGGATAACAGTGATAGGTACAATAGTATATTGGGTTTTCTTTACAATAGTTGTTCCTTCAATCAGGTAGAGCAATATCAAAAGAAATACCAAAATTATAAAAACAGAATATTGAATAGAGCAATACCATTGATCAGAACAGAGCAAAACAGAGATAAAAATATTTGCCTTCAAAGAGATGGCAGAAGAAAATCCCCCTTATTTGCTATATTGTAGTCAAACTCAAAAGAGATGTTCAGATTTCTGGCTCTCACTTGCTAGTGATAGGGGGGTGAGATAGATGTTTGATTCTTAGCCTGCGCGCCGGTAGGCTCATAGCCGTCCACCAGAGTGGAGGCCTGGCTGTCTGTTTTCCCAGCGCCCCAAGTTCCAACATGGGACAGATGTCAGGAAACACTGATATGGTTCTTGCCCTGGGGCGGCCATGGCTTGGGAGGCCACAGCCACTTACCAGGGTGGCATGCTGGCTGCCTGTTTTCCAAGCACCCCAAGTTCCAACATGGCATGGATCTCAGGAAACACTGATATGGTTCTCGCCCTGGGGTGGCCCCTGTTAAGATTTTTAATCAATGATATTTGCTTTTAGCTATGTTCTCCAGCTTCTTTTCCCTGGTTACTTAGAACTTTTATAAAAGAATGTCTATTTTACCAATTTTCATTCTTTTCTGACTGACCATAAAGACATTTAAGGTTGTGAATTTGCCAGTGTTTTAGTTACTTTTCTTGTTGGGACAAAATACATGACACCCACAATTAAAGGAGGAAAGGCTTGTTTTAGCTCACAGTTTACACAGGTGTCAGTCCATAGTTGGCTGGTTTCAAGGCAGGGTGGCATGGTGTGGCAGAGGAGGGAAAATCCATGGCAGGCACAAGGCAGTGAGTAGCAAGTCTGTCTTCCTTTAATCCTATCCAGGCTACCAGCCTTTTGATTGGTGCCACTCAGACCCAGGGTAGAGTTTCCACCATCCACACCCTTCACCCCAGCTTCACACCTTTAATCCATATTCACACACCCTAATCCAGCTACCTTCACAATTCCCTGCTTATGAACTCATGAGGCTTTGGGGAACATCTAGATGTCCCTAAGAACCTGCTTGGCCTTATCCCACAAGATTTCCTACATTATTTTCTTCTTTTTTCCATTGTTTTATAGCAGTTTGTTTGCTGTTTTGATTCTTGTGTGAACTTCACAGTCAACAAGCTCAGAGGTCTCAAGTGCTTTCGGATGCTTCAATGTTAAATATGAGCAGAAAACCAAGGGCTACTTGGCATTCAAGAAAAGCCTTTACTGAGAAGGACAATGATCCAACAAACAAGCAAAGAAGCAAAACCAACTTGGAGGGGCTAGACTATACAGGGGAGAAGAAAATTTAAAAGCATTGATATTCTCGGAGAAATAACACAAGACAAAAAAGTGTGGCACTTATGAGATTAAAAGGAAATGCTAATAAATGCACAAAATTCAGGGAATATTAAAAACAGCAGAAGCCCAAGAACAGGAAAAATCTAAAAAGTGAAAAATTCAACAGAAGGATTATATGATAAAGTTGAGTCAATGTCTTAGAAAGACTGATGTAAAATAGGAAAGTGAAAGATAAGCAAATCAAAGACAGCTAAAAAGTTCCAACATCCAAATGATAGCTGTTGAAGAAAGACAGGATACTGAAAATAAAAGAGGAAACACCATCAAAAAATAATTTAAGGAAAATTCCTACAATGGAAGAATGTGGAGTCTAGTATTGGAACCCACCAAATGCTCAATAATATAGACACCTTTGAAAATAGATTTTTCTAAAGGATCATAAACCTGAAATGTGAGGCTTAGTTAGAAGAAAACTGATGCCAAAGTTGGAGAATATAATTTAACTTGTGATGTGCCTGTGGCCAGACTATACAAAAGGACCTCTGGCTGCACCTGATAACAGAATGGATTGGCATCGTGTCAAGAGAACAGACGTTCCCCTAATGAAAAAAATGTCATGTGGAAACAAAGCATTCTCATTTTTAAAGTGTTTCAGACTTAGAGGGGGAGGGAAAAAAGAATTACTTACCAAATCAGAAAGAGGGGTATACAAGAAACAAATAATCTAATATTTGTTCTTAGAGCTATATAATGTATGAAGCACTATTATTTATGTGTAATAAAAATTTTCAATTAATTTTAACAATATCACAAGTGAAACATTATGACTTTCATTTCATAGACAAGAATGAGGCTCAGAAAGGTTAAATGAATTATCCAATTTTATAGAGTCTGCAGGTGGCAGAGCTGGGATTTAAATGGAGATTTCTGATTCTTTTGACCTGTCCCCCTGGTCACCTGAAGGTCGCAAGATGGTTGAAGAATGGGATCAAGGTTTCCAAGGTTGCATGAAGCAAAGAGCCCAAGAAGACAGCCAGCTGAGTTGGTGCTGCCTTTAGTGACGTCTCTAACGTCCACAAAGCAATTTCTTTGTATATATCACTCGCCATGCATGCTATTTGGCCACTCCTCTTGGCAAAGGAAGCTGGGAAATGCAGCATTTTAATGGGCACGTTGCTTTCCCTGACTGAAACCAAAGTTCTGTTAGTCAGACAGATTTGAGTAGGCAACTGGGAGTCTGTGGAAGCCAGGAGTACAAGCAGCCAATGTGTCCCTTTCTTTGGCTAGCTAGAAGCTGTTTACATGGATGAATAAATTTCCTTTTTCTTGGCTTTGGATGATGTGAATCATTTTCATGGACTGGAATCAAGTTTTCAATATAATGTGCCTATTTAATATTTAAATAGTTACTTTTTCTCTTTTTGTGACAAGATTATTATGACAGTACCCAATCCTGTTAAGATTTAATCTGAGTTGTTCTGCTAATAAAAATATAGTGATGGCATTTAATGTCTTAAATAAGCTGGAAGTGGTTTTTCTTTCTGTGCTGTCTATCCAAGTTCTTTTCCCTGCTTCCCATTCTTTCCCAACCAGCTCATTGCTGTCACCTCTCTGTTCAGCTCATAAGATGCCAGAAAGAACCCCTGGGTGAATAGCTTCTGTTGCAGGTGGGGAAACTGAGACCACGAAGTGAGAAGATCTGTGACAAGAACTATTTCTCCCTCATCCAAATGATCCTCTGTCTGGTAGGGAATATAGACTGGAAACCATGTGGTATGAAAGACACTGGGGGTATTGAAGAGCCTCAAGCAGGCCAGCATGGTGCAGACAAGGAGTGTGAAACCAAAGGGGTCAAGTGAAGTCAAACTGGAAAGGTTGTCAGGACCATGGGACACCCAGCCATGTGGGCTGTGGCGAGGATGGGTGATGGTCAGCAGGTGGGAAAGGGAGGGGTGTAATTTAGCTTTCAAGCTCAAAGAATCCTTGTGACGGCTTTGTGGAGACATAGGAGAAGGCAGGATCCTGGGGAGAGAGACAGTCAGGATTCATCCAGGTGAGGATCAAAGTTGATACACAGAGGCAGTGGAGTTAGACAAACAAGTAGGTAGCTCTTCAAGGCAGTATTTCAGGGTTTGGTGACAGATTTGGGTGTGCATGGGTCCAGGAGAAGATAAGAATAAGTCCTAGGGTTTTGCCTTGTTCAAATAGGTAAATGAAAAAGTATTTTGTTGAGGTAGAGAGGAGGAGCAGATTTGAGTGAAAGATCCCAGATTTGCTTTTGTGCTGAGGTTTCTGTGATACCTTCTCATGCAGACATTCACAAGGTAGCTGGATGTATTTTATGAGCCAGACTTCTCTACTCTATTATTAATGGGCTAAATTTACATAGGAAAGTTATTTTATATAAATATACTTTTTATCAGACCATTTTACATTAGTTTGAATGCTTTTCTGTAAAATTTGAGGATGTCGGATTATATATAATTACATTCTCTACAAATAATTAATTATACATTTACCTCTTCCTGATGAACAATTTTACCTCTTGCTTCTTTTTCTTGTTCTATCACTTTGGCTCTAGTAGAGACTCTTTTACAAGTAGATTCAAATGTAACAATGATGCTGGTGTTTGAACAGCTAAGAGGAAGATTTCAAAGGAAGCTGAAGGCACAGTACACAGCTAAAAGGTTATGGCCAGTGTCAGGTGTAGCGTGATGATGTCTGAAGATGCAGAGTGGAACAGAAATACCAACCCCCTCCTGCGCACACTCAGACAAGAGCTATCTGGCCAGAAAAGATGATCACAAAGCTTCAGACCTAAAGCACAGTGGTCAGATCAATGGAAAATGAAGATCATCTAAACAGTCAATGTTAAAGTTGGAGACAGGGTGTTCAAAGAGAGAACATTTATCAAAGTTCTAAAAAGGTGGCTTCCAAAATTAGCATGTAGCTGCACGAAGGGTAATCTATTTTCTTCTAAAATGTAATGGCTGCAATTCATGGAGAGCAAGCGGACATCTAACATGTTTTGTTCTTCCACACTCTGGCCACCTGGGCACATATCCAAGACTTGACATTGTTTAACAAGCTTAGATTACTTCATTAGATCTTATATTCCCAGGGCTCACTCTCTTGCAACACAGTAAACATCAATTTACTTTTCATTCTTTGAACACGCTGTCCTATGTTCCCTCTACCGAGCCTTTGTATGTGTGGCCTGTCTTGCAGGCCTATTTCTCCTTCAAATCTCCATTCAGATCCAGGGAGAGACCTGTGTTCCTCCTCATGAGGGGAGAGACGGGCACAGCCAGCCAGATGGATTGGTCAGCCTCAGGAAACCACTCTATTTCAGCCCTGTGACCTGCTGGCTGAGACTCTGCCAAGTTCCCCAGATTCAAGGAAGAAAAGAGAAGTAAAATCCCGCTTTCTTTTTTTTAATTGATTAAGTTTATTGGTATAATATATAAGCATTATATTCATCATAAGGGATTTGTACCTGTACATGATAGATCTTATTTTTTTTTCTCATTCCCCTCTTCAACTCTTTCCCCTTCCTTATTCACAAAAGTTTTGCTCCCATTTTTCCTTCTTTTTCTTTTTTCAAAAATTTTTTACTTTTAAGAGAATAAAACCAAACAAAGTAAAACAGAAGAAAGCCAGTCAAAACCAAACAGTGAAAGCAATACAGGGCTTCAAAACAAGATAATAGAAAATGAACAATGGCTGCCATAATGCCTCTTGATATCCTTAAAATAGCTCCCATACCATCAGACCTAATACAATCAAATAAAACAAAACAGAATAAAACCAATCAAAACAAAGCAATGAAAAAGATGCAGGACCTTTAAACAAAATAATCAGGAAGTAGCAGTGGCTACCACCTTCCCTTTTTAGACGTTTCCTCCCCTTTCACTTTCACAATATCTACCATACAGTTTGGATCCTGCTCACTCCTTCAGCTTTTTTTACTAGGGAGACAACGTGATGTTCATCTGTGTGAGTCCAAGCTATTTCACCTAAGAGCATGATCACAAGTTGCATCCATTTTTCTTCTTTTCCTGTTTTGTTCTTTTCTCTTACTTCCTTTCCCCCTCACCCCTTGCTAGTTCCTCTTCCCATTTGAACATTTTCTTATCGCAGGTATTTCACAATACCTACTATAAATTTTGGTCTCCCCAGCAGTTGCCTAGTCTGACAGTGAAAACAATTCAGGCACATGTAGAAGAGTGACAGACTCCGAGCAGGCAGAAAGGTCAGGAGGCTTCAGAAACCAAGTACTCCCCAATCTGGGATTTGGGCATCTCCAAGGCTTAAAGACCACCCAAAGCCCTCTCATACTTAATCAAACCTAACTGAAGAATGTTCCAGATCCAGCCATATGTATTTAATTTTTTTCCAAAACTCTAGTCACCCACTGAGAGGATCTAGACTCTGGCGTTCTGAGGTATCACCCTCATGGCAGTACCCAAACCCCAGCTTCATCTACCTGGGTCTCCTGAAATCACAAGACATGTGATTTGATATCTACTCCAACACAGGAGTGACTGGTAAAGATGAGCCAGTGCTGGGTGTGGTGGCACAAACCTGTTATCCCAGCCTTCAGGAGGCTGAAGCAGGAGGATTGCTGTGAGTTTGAGGCCAGCCTGAACTGCACAGTGAAACCCTGTCTCAAAAAAAAAGAAAGAAAGATGGGTCAACATACAATCTATGGGGCACCTTCTCCAGGGAGGCCCTGAAAATGTGAAAAGAAGTTGCTAAAGAAAAAGAGATTTAAGAAGATGAGATCCCAGTTGTTAATTCTTTGTAATATTTTCTGTGCAATTGGAGTTTTGTTCAGAAAGTCTCTGCCTACACCTATGTCTTCAAAAGTTCTATCTATTTCTCTCTTCCATCACATTTAGGGTTTCTGTTTTAATATTTGCTCTCTGATCCATGTTGATTTTAGTTTAGTCCGATGTCCATCAATTGATGAATAAAGAAGTGGTTTTTACACAGAGGGGAACTACTACTCCATTGAGCCATAACACAGGATAAACTCGAGACATTTCAGACAAGTGGATGCACCTTGAGACCATACTGCTCAGTGAAAGAAATTGGACCCACGTGTATAAATACTGCACTGTTCCTGTGGTGTGAGAAAGTGAAATTGCTGGGGAGAGAGAAAGCTGGTCTGATCTGCATGCTCAGCCCCAGTGCCAAGTCCTGAGGCTGGCACTTGGAGGGGTGAGCTGCTGTGAAAGTTGGATAAGCCATGCCTACAAATGGGCTCTTGCCTGGGCTCCTCAGCCGTCTCTCCGTCACCTGCCATGTGGCTGCCTCAAAAGGAAGAAGAGGAGAAAACAATCCCAGGAGTCTGTGGCTGAGGAGGTTTTGAGGTCTTGCTTTGGAAGCTCAAACAAAATTCTCTCTGCTGTGGCCTGGAGAAGGCGTTCTGTCAGCAAGCCCGGGTTCGCCTAACACTGGGGACAAGGGAGAAAGGAGAGCAGTGTTGTCACTTTAATTGCATTGGCGTAAATATTTGATATTCAATAAATTAGATCTGGAGCAACAAAAATATTCTTGCAAATGGATTTTTTACCTGGAGCCCAGCCCCATTAGCAGTGAGTGGAGGGCAGCCTGCCCCGGGGCCGGTAATTAACTCAAGTGGAGCAGAACTAAGCATTTTTGACAGCCTTCTTGATCTGGAATTAACTGTCATCTCATAGGGAGAAAGAAACTGCATTGTCACATTATGGGTTTTCACGAGGCTCCCGATGCCGCCTCCGGGCTGGTTTCGTTATGTTTCCCCTTCATGCCCCGCCTGTGTTTTCATCATTAGAGACAAGTTTAAAAGCAACTAATGATGTATTTTATAGCCGCGCACCTGAATCACAGATTTCACCAAAAGAGGAGACGTTAGCGTGGTAATTCCACCCCCCACCCCCCCACCCCGCCCACACCACCGCTGACGGTTGTAATGAAACAGACCCAGCGGCTGCTGCTGTCAGTCTCAGCACTGTGATGTTTGAAGGCCCCGTGAGCCGGGTTGCTTTCTCCCCTCTGTTTCTGCACTTGCTTATAATGAGCCACCGCTTAGCCCCTCTGTGGGGGCTTCCCTCCCCTCCCCTCAGTGTTTATGAAAATAGCAGTTGCTACTGAGAAAAGGCAAAACTGTTGAAGCCTGTAGCTTCTTCCAGAAGCTGCTGCATCTTGCTCCGTGGAAACAGATACAGTAGAAACTGGAGTCCTGTGGGCCTCGCCTGGCCAACGTGGATATCTACGTGTTTTACACACAGGGGTGAAGGATCGCTCAGCCAGACTCAGTGCACGGTTCAGGCTGTGTGTGCATGTATGTGTGTGTGTGTGTTGTCATATGACAGGTGCTGGCTGCAGAGGGGACAAGCTGGGGCTCTTGTCTGGTGGCAGTAAGGCTGAGTCGTGTGGCAGGGTCTACACAGGTCAGACACACCTGCTTCTCTTAGATTTTCAACTTCAAAATTTGTGCAACCATGACTCTGTCTGCATCCCTTAAATTCAGCACCGTTTCTCTAGTGTTCTACCCTCAAGAAAGAGAGCCCATGTTCCCCAGGCTCCTCCCTGCCTACCTCCCTGGTCAGCCTGTCCCAGGCGGGCCCTGAGTCCTAACCTGGGCTCCTTGCCTTTCTGCCGTGCTCTCCACACCATTAAGGACCAGCAGATGTGAGCCTGCTCTTCCCCAGCTTGGTGCTTCTTGGTGCTTCTTGGTGCTCCAGGCAAGCATCCCCTGATCTCGGCTGCCCACTGGAACCTTTGAAGCCGGCCTCAAACTAGCGATCCTCCTTCCTCGGTCTCCCAAGTGCTGGGATTACAGGCATGTGCCGCTGTACCTGGCTCAAGGAAAATCCAAGATTTGGAATGGGAGTTCAGACTCCTTTGAGAGGACAGCCTGATGGCAGTGGCTGTGTTACTGCCACAAAATGGGAAGATGCGAGAGCAGAAGTCGGCTGCCCATATGACTCTGGGGTCCTTGAGGGTACAGCCAGTGGAGCTATGCATCTCTGTGGCTACTGCCTGGCCCCCAGCACTGCAGAGCATAGTGTGTACTTACTTCCCTCCCCAGTATTTTACTGCACAATCATTTACCGGCAGTAAAATGTACAGATTTAACTATTCTGCTTGATGTCTCCCCTTCTGAGGAGGAAAGGTTTATTTTGGCTCACAATTGATGATTTCTTCTCTTTCTTGCTTTCTTTCTTCCTTTTGTTTTACTTTTGCTTTTAAATAAATATATTTTCAGCCAGGTGTGGTAGCACATGCCTGTAATCTCAGTACTTGGGAGGCTGAGGCAGGAGGATCATTTCAAGTTCCAGACCAGCCTGAACTATACAGTGAGACCCTGTCTCAAAAATATTACATTTTCAAAGATTTTGCAAGTGCAGTTTAGTACAGGGTTCTTATGTTCCTTACACTTGCTTTTCCCTAATGTTAACATCTTGCTGTTACCATCAGATGGTTGTCAAAACTGAGAAACCAGCGCTGGCACATGACTGCGAACGAAAGCTCCAGACTTCATTTGGATTTTACTAGTCTTTCCACTCACACGCTCTTTCTGTGCAGAATGTCACAGTGCCCTGAGTTATCACGTCCTCTTCTGGTCTCTGATGGGCTCCCAGTCTTTCCTATTTGTCAGGACCTTGCTGGTCAGGGATTTTGTCCCTCAAGTTGGGTTTCTCTGGCATTTTGCTTATAATGAATAAGCTTGGGGTTATAGATTTGGGGGAAGGTGAGCACAGAGGTGAATACCCTGTGCTTCATATTATATTAGGAGGCACACGATACCTCATGCTGGTGACGATGACACTTTTAAAAACACATACACCTGCTCACCACCACCCAAATCTAGACACAGAACATTTCCAGACTTTCCTCTGTGCTCCTCTCCAGTCTCTGCCTCCCTCTCCTGGGTATGCACCGGGTAGATTCTATCACCAGAAACTAAATGGACTGTACCTGTGTTTGAGCTGCATCTAAAAGGAATCCCAAGCAGGGACCCTTACTTTGCTTGGCTGTGTGTTGCACGACGCACGTTTGTGTGTTTTCTGAGACGCATGTCTGTCTGTTTTGCTGTATAGCCCAGGCTAGCCTCAAACTCCAGTGACCCTCCCACCTCAGAGCTGGGGTTACAGGCATGCGCCCCTACACGGGGCTTACAACACTTTTGTTTTTTGAGATGAATCCACACTGTTTCTGGTAATGGAAGTTTGCTTTTTCTGTGGTCATCCAGTCTTGGGTTGCAGGACTACACAGAATGTCTTTATGCATCCTACCGCTGATGGACATTTGGGCTGTGTCCAGTCGGGACTATTACAGATTGAGCTGCCATGGACGCTCTGTGCTTCCATTGGAGAGCCCAAGCGGTGGGGGAAACTTTCCCCCTGTCTCTTCAGCTCTGGCTCCTGAAGACTTTCTAAAAATACCTTTATTCACTCTCTCTACAAATGGATGAGGGAAGAATAAAAGCCTCTAAAAGGAGCAGAGGAAAAAGCTCTTGCTAGGAGATGCACATTTCGTGCATCAGCAAATCTCGGCTCCAGCTCCAAGAGAGTTCACAAATGTATCCACTCGTCTGTTTTTCTGGTTCCCATGGGGAACACAGCCACATCCATTTCTTCCCTCCTCACTGACCTGAGCTCCTCAGTTCTATACCTCCCACCTCTCAGTCCATTCTCTTAACACGAGGTCACACTATTAGGGCTCCCAAAGCTTCCTTTTGTCTCAAGAGAAACTTCAAACTCTCCCTGCTGCACTTGAGACCCATAGGGAGTCCCTCTGCCCACCAGCCTGCCTCACCTCCCTCTCCAGGGAACTGCTCCTGGATCCTCCAGCTGGTCCCTCTGTTGGAATGTGCTTCCCAGGAGACTGGCATGGCACAGACTGTGTCTTCTGTCCAGGCTCTAGCACGGTGCCACCCCTGTCTCTCTGGGTGTGACCAATCTGGACACTTTATCTACATGCTGCTTGCACGTAACATAGCATTTTCAAAGTTCCTCCATGGGATAGTAGAAATCAGTACCAAATTCCTTTTTATTACTGATGGTATTTCATGGTCTGAATATACCATCCTTTATCCATTCATCAGCAGATTGTTCCACGTTTTTAAAAAACTCTTAACAATGTGCTGCTGTGAATATTTGTGTACTTGCTTTTGTTTCAAAATAGATTTTCACTTCTCTTGTCTGTCAATGTAGGAGTGGAACGGCACAGACACATGGTATCTCTGTGCTTAGCTTTTGAGGAGCTGCCAAACTGTTTTCCACAGCAGCTGCATGATTTTACATTTCTACCAGCAGGGCACAAGTGCTTTGGTTTCTCCACATCCTTGCCAACACTTGTTATTCTCTATCTTCTGGTGGGTGAAGCCATATTTCACTAGGGTGTTAGTTTACATTTCCCTGTTGATGTTGTCAAGCACCTTTCTATGTGCTTCCTGGTTATCGGTATATCTTGGATAAATGTCTATTAAAATCATATATATATGGGGTTTTTTTGCTTGTGCCCTGTGATTGACAGGTCATGTCCACTTGCCCAGCTAGCTGGTCATGCCATTCATCTATCTATCAATCATCATCTATCTATCATCTATCTATCTTTCTATCATCTATCTATCTATCTATCTATCTATCTATCTATCTACCTGTCTATCTATCTATCTATCTCTCTATCTGATTTTTTGAGCCAGAGTCTTGCTATATCATTCAGACTGGTCTTGAATTCGCTATCCAGGCTGGCTGTGAACTCACAGAACTCCTTTTGCCTCAGCCTCCTAAGTTCTGGAATTACAGGCATGTACCAGCATGCCCAGCTCTACCATATATTTTTTTCTTAGTGTTGCCTTGGGGATTAAAATCAATACCTCAGCTTATAGTTCATATAGTTCATTGTAGTTCATATTAATATCCACTTAATTTCAATAGTGTACAAAAGCTTTTATGTTACTTTATTCCCTTGTTTCTGCTCTGTACTGTTTTTGTCCTTACAAATTATTTCTTTATCTATTGTGTACATGCTGTAGTTTGTTTAAATGTTCCCCCAAAGTTTCATGCAATCATGGAGGGCTGAATCTAGTGTTTGTGACTGATTTGTTGCCTAGTGCTGGGATTGGTGGTGTGAGTACTGCACCCGCCCAGGGGCGGAGCCAGCATATCTTAGAAGGGAGGGAAGGAGGCCTATGTTCCTCCTTTTTGTCCTTTTTTGCTCTTGCTGCTTGAAGCTGCCATAAATTATTACCCCTTAGTTATGCCACCCTGCCTTGGAGCCAGCTGAGCATAAACTGAAATCTCCAAAAACTGTAAGCTAAATAATCCTTTCCTTGCTTCACTTTGGGCATCAGGTATTTTGTCTCAACAAGGAGAGAAAAGTAACTAAGGCAAAGCATACTGACAGAATTTTATAATTATTGTTTTATGTAATTGTCTTTTAAAATAAATAGGAGAAAAAAGTTACAAACAAAAAATCTCCTGTCTCCATTGCCTTTCCTAATTACTCCTGTGCCTTTACAGATGCTCCTCAGTTTTCATGTTTATTTAGGTTATTGCCTAGTGTCCTGTTTCAATAGCTTGAAAGGCTCCCTTAAGCATTTATTGTAGGGTAGGTCTGTTACCAACAAATTCTCTTAGTTTTTGTCTAAACAGAAGGATTTCAAATTCCATCCCCCCCACCGCCTTTCTTTTTGGTTTTTCGAGTCAGAGTCTCTCTATGAAATTCAGTTTGGCCTTGAACTTACTATGTATCCCAGGCTGACCTCAAATTTGTAGTGCTTCTCTGGCCTCAGCCTCCTAAAGTCAGGGATTACAGGTGTGTGTCACCATACCTGGCTCTTTCATTTTCAAATGATAGTTTTGCTGGATATAGGATTCTTACATGACAATCTTTGCCTCTCCGTGTTTTAAATACATTTTCCCTTTGATTTTGACTTCCATTTTTTTTCACTTTAACGTAGTGAGGTTTTACATTTATTTCATGGCTCACAGTAGCTACAAGGTTAATGGTTAACATTTTTGAATCCTCCATTTCTCCAGCTGACATCAGATCTAGGCTGTCCTTTTGAAAACCTGGTTGATCTTGCATCAGAAGAAGAATATAGTGCTTTCTGATTAGTCCCAGGTGCAGGTCTTGAAAACAGTTTTTCTGCGTGTGCCCTGGACCCCTGTGATTTATAGGTCAGGACACTTGCTCATCTGGCTCATCGTGCCCTCATCTACTGCTTCACATCCTTCTGAGAGACATAAATCCCCATATTTCCTTATGGGATGCTCAGGGTGTGACAGTCTCTGTCTTCATATAGCTACTTCCATCTCAAACGGACTCTAGGTCCTACCTTCCAGGCATTATGTTCTCTTCAACTGTCTTGAGATACTGTGATTCACTGGCTGGGTTGAAAACCTATCAGAAGACAATGAGAAAAAAAGTGCCTATATGTGAAGAACTATTCTTGTTCAGCTTGGTGAATTTGTCAGGAGAGTCAGGGGCTGTAGTCTGGATCACCATCTGAATCGTTGAATGGATAAACTTCATTATTATGCTGGGGATGCACAACCCAAACACAAGAAGGTGGAAGTCAGAGTATTTCTTGGTGTAGTTTTAAAAGGTGGACTATGACAGACCCAGTAGTTAGAAACATTAAGCTTTATTTCCATGCTTCCTGTGGGAGAGAAAGCATGGTGAAGAGAGATGTTAAACTACCAAGAGCCTGAGAACCTCAGCCCTAGCCAGATCACCCAAATTATGTATCTAATTAAAAAAACAGAAGTCCCATCACAGGTGTTTATTTAAACTGTGGTGGTTAGGAGTCATTGGTGACTCTACTTATCTGCACCTAGAGCAGTACTAGACTCTTGTTTTTTGAAGAGGAACCTCAGATATTCCAGGAGTTCACAAGGGGAATTCTCTTTTGGGTAGTCTTTGTCTTCAGGCAGTTCAGATGGAACTGGCTTTATCCTAGAAAGGTGAATCTAGCTATCTGTCTTTGCAACCTTTACTGCAGTGGGTATGGAAAGAATCACTAAAAATGGGCCCTTCCATTTTGGTAGTAATTGGTCTGCAAGAGTCTCTTCTTTCTAAATTTTAATGAGCACTTAGTCTTCCAAGTTGTCCCCTCAGATCAGGAGCTGGTGGGACTTTGTTCCATTACATTTGGATACTTTGTTATAAGATATTGTAAGAGTCTTGTAATCTCTGGGTCCACCACCATAGCAGAAGATAGGAAAAGTCTCCCAAATAACATCTCAAAGGGACTGATATTTAAGCCCAGTTTTGAACCTTCATGGGTAATGGCATTAATTGGAACTAAGACTCAGATGTCTCTTGGCAAACTTTTGGCAGAGTTTGCTTTAGGGTCTGGTAGACTCTTTTGAACTTTCCAGAGGACTGAGGTCTCTATTCAGAATGGAGATAGTTCTTTATTCCTAAGGCCTTTGCCACCCCCTGGGTTATCTGAGGGGTAGCAGAAGGCCCAGGGTCACTCTAAAGGGACGAGGGTACTTCACACTAGAGGATGATTTCTTTGAGGAACACCTTGACTACCTCTGTAGTCTTCTTGGACGTAGCAGAGAAAGCCTCAGTTCAGCCTATCAAGGTGGCTATTAGGACCAACAGCTGTTTAAATCCCCCACATGGTGGCATATAAGTAAAGTCTAGATGCCAGTCTTCCCCAGGGTATTTCCTTCTCTTCTGCACAGATTCTAACAAAGGATGTGGCCTAGGCTGGCCAGGGTTATTGTAGGCACAGAGTGAAAAAGCTTTGTAGACTTGTCTAATGGTCACCACTAGTCCTAGTCCTATGAAAACTTGAGTGAGCATTTCCCATGTGAAATCTCTTTCCATATAGAAAGAATCATGAAGGTTTTTAAAATAGTCTTCCACTGTGTCCTTGAGGAAGGAACAGTTTGTTTTCCAAATAGCACCAAAGTCCATTTTTAGTTCTCCCTTGTCTTTTAGTGGGAAGGGGTGGGCTGATGGTTCCTTAGGAACTGGGAATAAGACCAGAGTACTGGGTCTCTCCGGGGAGTTACTCTCTAGGGAGTTTCTGAGTCATTTGAAGGGAATGGGACTCATTACAGTTCTGTAAATTGTAAGGAAGGGGTCAAGGAGACAATGCAGTGTGGTTGTTTTCATTACAGATGGGAGAGTGCTGTATCTCCCAAAAAGCGGTTGGCATCTGAGGACAGGATCATTAATTACATCAATTTTGTCTTCATTGGAGTCCTCTGAAAGTACTATAGTTCTTTGGCCCTTTAAGAGGAAAAGAGTCATACAAGCCTGAACATAAGGGATTTTACACAACTTTCTTTTCTTTTGCAGATAGGATCTTACTGAAGAATAGTACTATAATTTACACTGCCATTCTGTCTAGTTTATACTGGACCCAAACAGTATTAAAACAGAACAGCAGTTGTTATTTTTTTTTTCTTCAGATTTTCAGGATCAAATTGTCCTCAATTATTAAGGGTAAAGCTCAAAGGCAATCTCACTGGGACCTGCAGGGTGTTTCCCCTGGTGTGTCATGAACCTCTTGGCTGACTTCACCAAAAATGTTACCAGGGTTCTGGGGTGCAGTGGAGTCCCTCTAGAGATTCTTTCCAGGTTTTGTTGTTCTGAATAAAGAATTGGACAAACAAGTGAAAATGTAGTGAGACGTTACATTTATTAAGCTAGGAAAAGAAGGATGCTCTGCAGAGTGAGGATGAACCATTGAGAAACTCACTGTGGCCAATTTCTGATTACTTCTCAGGTATTAATCTTATTGAGAATCTTTTGTATGTGATGAGTTTCTATTCATTTTCTTAATTTTTTGTTTCTATTTCTTTGACTGGGTAATCTCAACTATTTTAAAGTTTGCTTTATTTTTATATTTCCCTGCTCAAATCTGATCTTGATGCAGATTTTCATTTCATGTGAAATTTTCATTTCAATTACTATATTTTTTAGTTCTAGAATTTCCATTTGGTTAGTAATACTTACTTCAATAATTTTGGGATAACTTGGCAAACTAATCATTGGGCCAGTTATTACTGGTGACTTAAACCTTACAGTCATTTCAGATGATTCTGGAAGAGTGAAAAGAAAGCATAATTCTTCCTTCCTTGAAAAAAACCAATATGATTTCTAATGTTTCAGATGCCATAAAGCATTGTTTCTCATTGTTGCTGGATACAACTATTCACATTCAGGCCAATTAAATTTGCTATTTAGTAAAAAAATACTATTTATCTCTTTATGGATTTTTCTATTTGGCAAGATGTCATTCTTATACTTTCCATTAGTTCTTTAGACATAATTTCCTTTTCTGTAGAGATCTGATTTAAAGATGTTGTCCAGTGTGTTCAATGTACCTTTCTCCTTATCTATGGGTCATATTTTCTTGTTTCTTCATATGCCTTGTGTATATATATATATATATATTTTTTTTTTTTTCTAATTGAGGACTTGGCATTCTAAATTCTGTAACACCAGATTCTCCCTTCCTAAAGTTTCTTCTTTTTGCTGGTTGTGTTATTGTTGTTAGTTTCTTTCATGACTTTCCTGGACTAATTCTGTATGTCTATATTTTTTGTTATTGTGGCCACTGAACTGTCCACTTGGGTTAGTGTCATTATCATCCATTGTAGCATCAGTAGGTGGCATCAGTAAGTTTCCTAAACTTTCCCAGGGGCTCTATGTGCATGTTGGGACATCCTTCAGTACTCAGCCAAGAAATTAACCTCTGATTTAGTCTTTACTTCTGACTTGGAGAGAGCCTCAAGGTTGGGCACAGGTAGATGCTTAGGATCTTCTCTTGTCTTTCCTCAGCACGCACTAGCCCCACATAAGTGTGGCCCTCTTTTTAAAGTTCTATGCAGTTTCATTCTTTAGCTCTTTTAAGTTGTTTGGTTGAGTGTTGCTTGCCCAAATTTCTATCTCCCCTGAGGCACCTACAGTGTGAAATAATTCTGACTATTGTTTTTGACAAAAGTGCCTAAATAGAGAAAAAAGTCTGGCCACAATGACAAACTCTGAGCCATCTCAAATAAATACATGCGTTTCCAATAGGGCTTTCCAGGAGGCTGCCAGACAAGTCTTATCTTGACACTTTTCTGAGAATGGGATTTTAGAAGAGCTCCAAGTCTGCGCTGACTTCTCCAGTGGCTGCTAGGCACTTGGTTATCCCTGTGACTGGGTTTCAGTTTTCAAGGATCCTATAGACCGAAGCCCAGGAGATGGGAGTAGGGCAAGTTAAAATGCTACAGAGCTCACTGTTCATATTGAGATACATTTATTTTTGAATAAGTACTTCCTTGGATTCCTACAAGCTTTGGTTAGTTTCTAGAGTTCTGAAGTAGTTAATTCTGACAATTTTACCAGTATTCTTATTGTTTTATGAAGGAAAGGATTTTTGAAGGTTTTTTACTTTAGGATTTTTTTAAAATGATATTACTCCTGTATAGACACATTTAAGCATTTTCTTCTTGGTGACATCTCTTGTAGTTTTGTGCTACTGTTAATAGTGTCTAGTCCAGTAACACCATGTATAGGCCTATAATTGAACAAAGTTGGTATACTGACTCCATGTAATGGGTGATCACACATCCTGGGTAAGAGTGAGGTGTCTCATGGGAAGTATAGCAGAGGATTTGTTATAGGAGCTGGGATTTATGAAATGATTTTTGAGAAGATTATAAGAAAGTAGGGCTGTTCTTTGAATTGGATGTCTTTTTGGAATGGAGGCAATACTATGATTGAATATTTTAATAAATATTATTTGATTGTGGGAGGAATGAAGTGAGATTGAAGCTGTAATTGGTAAAGAAATCTCAGTCATCGTTATTAGCTAGAATGGGAAGTAGAGTGGGTTGAATACTGGCTGTCAAAGAGATTAGATCCTCAAGATCATAAAGTTGACTTACAGGAAAAAAATAGGCCTTGGAATTGTGATAAAGTAATGGATCCTGAGATTACAGAGATTATCCTGAATTATCTGGGTGGGTTTTATGTACAAGATATGATAAAAATGTAGTGTGTGTTTAAATTAAAAGACATATTGCCTGGTACCATTTATGGGCCACAGGGAGGAGAACAAGAAGCCAAACCCTTCCTGTGAGTCAGCACCATGAGCAGGTCATGGGGAGGACAACCAGTTGCCAGCCCCTCCTGACACATGGGCTGGGAGACAAGAAGAGCCAAGATCCCCTGCCCCCTGTGACTGGATAATCCAGAGAAATACAGACTGAGATGATAGGTATTGAAATACAACACAACTTAACGCTTGTAGTGTTTAGTGTTTCATTGACTTTGCAGGCCTAAAGCTGGTAATCTGGTCATCTGTTTAGGGGTACAATATGCAGTGTAGCATATATGGGGGAATCTCCTTCTGAAGGTGGTAGCCATTGTTGATTCTCTGTTATCTTGTTTGAGGCCCTGTATTATTTTCATTGTTTTGTTTGGTTTGGTTTTATTCTGTTTTGCCTTGTTCAATTTTGTTGTGTCTGATGGCATGGGCAGGTATTTTGAAGATAATAAGATATATGATGGTAGCTATTTTGGATTTACTATTATCTTGCTTTAAGGTCCTGAATTGCATTCATTGTTTTGTTTTTATTGGTTCTATTCTGTTCTGTTTTGTTTGATTTTCCTATATGGGCAGCTATTATGAAGACAGCAAGAGGCATTGTGGTAGCCATTGTTGATTTCCTATTACCTTGTTTTGAAACCCTGTATCACACTGTTTTGTTTTGATTGGCCTTGATCTATTTTATTTTGCTTGGTTTTATTCTCTTTAAAATTAAAAATTAAAAAAGGAGAGACACATTGCCATCAAACCACCTCAAACACAAACCCTTCACTTCAAACACATTTATTCCACCATTTTTGCCTCTTTCTGAAACAGTTCTGAAAGTCCTCTTCCATAAGTGTGTTTAGCTAAGCTACCATGGCTGGTTCAATGTCCTGAAGAGATTCAAAGCATTTACCTTTAATGGTCATTTTGACTTTGGGGAAGAGCCAGAAGTTGCACAGTGCCAGATCTGGTAAATAAAGTGGGTAAGGAGACACTAGAATGCTTTTACAATCCTGTCTGTGTTGGATGACACTAAGCAGCATCCACTAGATTTTTGATCATACCTTATCAAGACACTTACAAAAAAGACCTTCAAGAAATGTTTTCAGAAAGTGGCAAAAATGATGTTCAATGGTGTTCAAAGAAAGGGTGTACTTTGAAGGGTTTTAATGGCAGGGTGTCTTTTACTGTAATAATTTTTAAAATTTAAACACTCACTGTTTGAATCTCCCTTTTACAACCTCAAGGGTTGTTATAAGAGAGAGACAAAAAGAAACTTCACACTATACACACTCTCCATCTTTCTTTCCTGGAGATGGCTGTATGAAGATAGGGATTTAAGGACATTATCATTGAAGATTGGAGTGATGTGGTCACAGGCCAAGAAATGCTGGCAGCCCTGGAACACAGAAACTGGAAGAGGCAGAGTATGGACCCTTTCCTAGAGCTTCTGGAGGCATCATAGCCTTGTAGACACCTTGATTATGGCCAGTGACACTTATTTCAGACTCTGGCCTTCAGAATTGTATTGCTTTATACCACCAAGTATATGGTGATTTGTTATACAGCCCAGGTAACTTAACAAGGTGATTTGGTTTTTTTGAGACAGGGTCTCACTATATAGTTCAGGCTGGTCTTGAGCTCACTGAGTCATCCACACTGGTCTCAGACTTGCAGCGATCCTTCTGCCTCAGCCTCTCAAGTGCTAGGATAACAAGTGTGTGCCACCACACCTGGCTTTTTTGGATATTTTTAAAGTTTTGGTAATGTCATTATTTTTTGCCTAAGTTCATGAGGTATGGATTGAATTGTGCTCTTCTTTCCCTGAAATTCATATATTGACATTCTTAGCCCCAGTACTTTAGAATATGGCTTTGTTTGGAAATGAAGTTGTTTCAGATGTATTTAGTTAACATGAGGTCAGCAGAGTGGAGCCCTAACCCAATATGACTGGAATCCTTATAAAAGGGGGAAGTTTGGACATCAAGACACACACATAGGGAAAGCAACTTATGAAACTGGAGCGATAGAGCACAAGCCCAGGAAGTCCCAGAAACAAGGGGACAGGGCTGGGACAGACCTTCCCATCCCTTTTAGAGAAAGCCTGGCCTTGCACAGAGGGGGCTGCAGCCTCCCAACCCCTGGGATAGTAAACTAAATTTCTATTCCATAAGGCACTCAGTAGTTCGCTATGGTGTCCCTAAGAAATTAATAGATTTCAGATAGCATCACAGAGTGATCTAACTTTTATCTCACCCAGACATGGCCCTTGTTTGATGTTAGTGTTCTGTGATGTTGTTTCCATCCAACAGGAAAACACAGGGCCCCCGTGTGAGCACTGGGCAAACTCCACTGTGTCAGGGGCTGCTTTTCTTTCTCACTACAAAGTCCCTATTCACAGACAAATGTCCTTTTTACATTGTTTTTAAGAGTTTAAACTCATTCTCTATTTAAATTTTCAATCCAGCTCACGTTTAGTTGAAGTGGAGCTCAGGTGAGAGGTGTGCGGCCTCAGGTGTGGAGCTCGAAGTGAGAAGTAATTACGCCGGCCTTGGGTCGCACACATCAGGTCTCCGTGGATCTGGATGTCAGGTTGCAATGGTCTGAATATTTGCAGGCGGCCGCCGCCACACACACACAATTTGTAGGCTAAAATTGTCACTCCTGAGGTGATGGAATTAGGAAGTGGGGTCTTTGGGAAGTGATCAGGTTGTGGGGGAGATACCCTTCTGAGTGGGATTAAAGACCCCTCAAAAGAGGCACGAGAGACCTGGTGCTCCTTCGATCAAGCCAAGATACTGTGCGCAGGGCAATCTGTGATCTAAGAAGCGGGGGTTCAGCAGGCATCAAATCTGCCAGCATTTTGATCTTGGGCTCCCCAGTCTCCAGAAGCCTTGGAAGTAAACTTCTGTTGTTATAAGCCACCCAGTTTGTATTCTTTTGTGCTGGCAGCCTGAATGGGCCAAGGCACAAGTGTAAGATTGGCTTACATCCATTATTTCTAATTCTGCCCAAGCCAGTTTGCACAGAGCACTAACCTCAGAATGACCATTCCTAGCATTTAAGGGGTGGGCTTTCCTTTCTCCCTTAATGTCTTTGATGGAAGCAATGTGCCAGGCCCTTAAAGTGATAACGTGTCACAGCTGTGAGTGCCTTTGCTGCTGGGAGGCAGCTCATCAGTAGAAAGCCTCCCAGAGCCCCACGTGCTCCTGGCATCTTCTAGGTCTATTTGGGTGAGTGCTGTTCAGGATCAATTATGGATGAGCTCTACGGGAGATGAGTACGTGGGCTGTTGTCTACTTTGAAAAATTAATGGTATCTGATTAATACAGGAGCACAGTGTCTTTCTTCCTCAGTGTGGAGAGGCTCAGATCTCTGCAGAAGCTCAGGGTAAGGGCAGCAGCCTGGTGTCTGTGGTGCTGAGTTTGACTCATGAACCGCTCTGGAAGGATCTACCCCTTTGACAGATGAGGATGCCGAGGTCCATCAAGTCTAAGCAATTTGCCCAAACAAGGGCAGGAAAGAGAGGAGTTGGTTCTTATATCAGTTACAATTTTGGAACTCTTTAATATGGAAAGTTAAAAACATTTACAAAAATTGAGGGATTAATATCATGTAACCATTCTCAGACAATTTGGTCTCAAGAATGTTTTATACTCATATAATAATTCTTTAGGACCTTAAGGAGCTTTTGTTTAGGGAGGTTACATCTATCAATAGCTACCATATTAGACATTAAAACTCAGATATGTAAACCTATGAATAACTCATTTAACAATAACAATACTCCCATTGCATGTCAACCTAGATAATCTTTTGTTTTTGATGCTTTCTTTCTTTCTTTCTTTCTTTCTTTGGTACTGGGGATTGAACTCACGACCTTGTGCTTGCCAGTTTATTTCTACTATAACCTTTAAGATAAGTTACATATTAGTCGTGAGATTCTATTTTTATTGTGGTATAATATGAATAACACATTTTATCATCATAATTGCTTTTAAGTTCATGGCATCAACTGTATTCACACTGTCCTCAGCCATCACCACCATCCATCTCCCCTGCTTTCCATTGGTCTCGTCTTGAAACTCTGTGTCCACTCAACAAAAACGCCCTGTCCTTCACCTTCTCCCCTGCTCCTGGCTCTTTGTAAATGGTTTGATTTTCTGTCTCTGTGATTTTCTATATTTTGCATACATGGTTAGGTGGAATCATATAGTATTTGTCCTTTTGTGACTGGTTCATTTCACTAATGTCCCCGGGATTCACCCACGTTGTAGCATGTGTCAGAATCTCCCTCCTTTTAAAGGCGGAATAAGATTCCATTGCTTGTGTATTCTACACCGTGTTCATCCATTTATTCATTGACATGATTTGGGTGGTTTCCATCTTTTGCATCTTGTGATGCTATTGTGAACATTGATATACAAATATATGTTTAGGACCAGACTTTCAGTTCTTTGTGTAGACATACTGCAGTGGCCTTGCTGGTCATATGGAAATTCTGTGTTTAATTTGTTGAGGAATCACCATATTGTTTTCCACACTGAGCGTTTTACATTTCCATCGCATTTTACATTTTTTGTGCACCAACAGTGCACACGAATTCCCATTCCTCCATATCTTCACCAACACTTGTTGTTTTGGTTTTTTTTAAACTATCTAAATGTGTCTTAAACTTTTAATTAAAAAACTGGTTATTTTTCCAAACCAAGGGAAAATAATGAGAAAAGAGGCATTGTTTTACATTTTGCAAAGCTCTTCACATCTACCTCAGTAGGCAGCTGGATTCTCATATCTGCTGCTTTCTGCTTGCTGTGTTCTCTAGTGCCATGTGGCCTCTGAAAAACTCCGTGGTGCCCTCGAGAGAAACAGGGAGCGGGGAGGACACTAGTGGTGCATCAGTGTCAGGAGAACAGTTTTTGCTTTGCCAACCTCAGTTTTGATGATCAACTCAGGTTCTGTCAGTCTAGCTTCACATCTGCCCCTTACTTCCCTGCTCCTGAACCATCAGTGATTATTGGTGCCGCTGTGGGTGCTTCCTGGAATTCTCTTCTCAGTTGTCCTAACAAATCTGCTTTACTGGCAGGTGTGAGAGTCTGACTTCTCACCTGAGAAAACCAAGCCTCAGGATGTCTTCATTTCATGCACTGCAAGCTGGGAGCATGTGGGATGGAGCTCAGGCCTGAACTTTATGATGTAGTCTCTTTAGTCTGACTTCAGACCATGGATGTTGTCTGGCTGCCTGTCTTTGCCCCACTGGGACTTGGGGAAGGTTCCTGTTTTCTTCCCAGCCCTCTCCCCTGCATGTGGGTGCTTTCTTTCTCAATCCTCCAAGCCTGGCCTTGTGCAGATTTAGACAGAGAGCTGTCCTGGATGCTGTCTTTGGAAGCACTTATGGATCATTTCTTTGGGCAAGAGCTGAAAAAGTTCATCTACTCCCCATTCTCAGCCCAGCCCTGGCTGTGGAGAGAGACAGCTGAAGGGCCTAGGCTGCCAGTGTTTTGCATATTCTGATCAGAGATGACTTAGAGACACCTCTACTCACTGCAGAATCATGAGGTTCAGAGAAGATGGGATTCCAGGGTCATCTAGTCCTGACTGCCAGCCAGGAAATGCTCTCAGAAATGATCTACCCCAAGGTTACCTGAACTCTGCCTGTTTACCTTCAATGACAAATAATAAGTTCACCTTACTATCTAGTTAAACCAGCCAGCCCATGGATGGCGCTGTCATTGTTAGAAAGCCCTGTTCATGCTGAGCAACCTTCCAGGGACATCCTGGATTTCTGCTCTGATGAGAGCTGGGAAGGTAGAATTTGTGGGTATAGGATTAGGCTAGCTGTGGTTAAGCTCCACTTCTTTGAGAGTTTCATCCTCCTGTCGGGAGGCCTTATCCCTGCTTCCTTTACTGGCTAACATTCTGAATTGCTTTCTCATTTGGTTTTCTTTTCTGTGGGAGTAACCTCCCAGGGCTTAGGAAAGCTGAGGTCTTATGCAAGTGTGGACATCACTATCTGTCTCGGGGGCCTGTCTCAAGCTGCCCAGCTACCTCCGGAAACACCCCAGTTGGCTCCTAGCCCTGAACGGTCCTCCAAAGCTCTTCTGGACCCACAGGCCTTGTTGCCACCCCAGTCATCCTAGCTGCTTCCTCCCTCTTCTGTGACACCCACCTCATCCTGACGAATACTGTCCTCTGACTTTCCAAAGACTTAGGAACTGTGCAATCTGCAAGGGTTTCCCTGCCTTTGCCCTGCATCTGAATTAACTTTCAGACAGTGAGCCATTGTGACAGAAAGAAGAGGAAGAAAAAAGGTGGGATGCCCTCCCCCCACTGGAAAATTGAAGAAGAGCTGGGGCTCAGGCTTCCTTTTTGGTTTGAAAGAATATGAAGGTAACTAATCTGGCCCTGGCCTGAGAGTAATTCCGGGCTCTTTGGCTGGACTGCCCATCTCCATGGCAACTGTTGTTATTGGTAACTGAATAAGTATCTCTGAGAAGAGCAGCTAGAGCTGCTGACGTTTTTTTCTTCTAGTGGGAAGTGAGAGGAGCCAGGCTCTTTGCTGATTGATCTTGAATGCTAGGTTCTTTGCCTTATTTTGGGATCTTTACTTGATAATGGGTAAGCTGAAGCCATCCTTCTATTTCCTCTCTGACCCCTGCCACCAGAGAGGGTGAGACAAACTGACTGAGCATCTATTTTTGAGCTTCCCTGGAGAGGATGAGAAATACGTTTAGGGACAATCAGCTACCAATATCCGGAACGTGAACCTGACCCATCTGATTTTAAAACATGTGCTTTTTCTCTGAGATCATGCTGAAGCGTTAGCTTTACTTATGACACCATCAGCAGACTTGATTATTTGTGGGGACAAGTAGCATCTCCCAGTGACTCATGGTCCATTATGGCTATTCTAGAAGCTGCCTCACTCAGTCATCCTGCACATGGGTCAGTAAGGCCCCTAGATGTTTGCATTAGACTTTTTAGGGAAGAGGAAACTCAGAGATGTGCAGAGACTTGCTTACCCAGGCTGTTGCCATGAACTCCCTGTTCTCCTTTCTGCACTCTCTCCCTCTTGATGGGCGATGAGCAGCCAAGCAGACCTGCCCAAGGGACCCGTGGGAGTGAGGTCCAGGGAGGACCTGTGGCCACTGTGTTAATCCCTTTCTCCCCTTTCCTCCCTCTCACCCTTTTCCTCTCTCTCTCTCTCTCTCTCTCTCTCTCTCTCTCTCTCTCCTTCCTTCTGAATACTTTTGTTTTGCAAAACATTTTGGGTCTATTTCCACTGCTTCATTTTTTTAGATGAGCTTTAGAATACTTTTGGTCAGATTCAGAACTGACATTCTTGAGATTTTGAGAAGAGTCATACAAAAGTTACAGTCTGTGAAGGCCCTTCCACAGGGAGGCAAGAACGAACCCAGAGTTCAGTGTCTGGCCATCTGAGTCTGAATTCTAGTCCCCTCCTCAGGAAGGAAAGACATTCATCTTGGTATCTCAGGGGCTGCAGGCAGACCTGTCCTCTGTGCATCTTGAGAATCCCACCCCATTTCCCCTGTTTCTCCTCTTGCCTCTCAACTGCTCCTTCTCAATTCCATCTGCTTTTCCTCCTCCACTTGACCTCAAAGTATTGGAGTGACCAGGGCCACATCATCCCCACACCATGGCTTCCATTCCTGCCCACATGCCAGTGACTCTGAAGGTGAATTCCCAGGTCCCGCCCACCCTGAGCTCCATCCATGTCTGTATTTCTCATGGCCCACTTGCATCTCCACCTGGATGTCCCTCAGTCTCTCGGATTCATTCAAAATGAAATGAGGGTCTTCCTCAGTGCTACGGTTTGGCTGTTGAGTGTCCCCCAAGGGCCAATGTGCTAAAGGTTTGGTCTCCAGGGTGGTGCTGATGGGAGCTGGTGAAACCTTCAAGACATGGAAGCTGGGCGTGGTGGTGCACGCTTGTAATACCAACACTTGAGAGACTAAAGCAGGAGGATTGCAGTAAATTCAAGGCCAGACTGAGCTACATACTGAGTCCAAGGCCAGCATGAACTGCATAGTGAGACCTTGTCTCAAAAAAAAAAAAAAAAGGTATAAAGGAGTCTAGTAGGAATGGAAGGACTTTAGGTCATTGGGGGCATAGGCTTGAAGGGAATCATGAGTCTCTGGTCCCTTTATTTCTTTCTTTAGTTCTTGGTCATGAGGTGAGTGGATTTGCTCTGCCACACTCTCTTGCCATTCCATGGGGTGCTGCCTTACTGCACAACTCAAAGTGATGAGACCAATTGCTCATGGACTAGAACCTCCAAACCTGTGAACCAACTTTTTTGTCTGATTTTGTTTTTTGACACAGGGACTTAATATGTAGTTCAGGCTGGCCCTGAACTCACTAGGTAGCACAGGTTGATCTCCAACTCCTGGTGATCCTCCTGCCTCAGCCTCCCAAGTGCTGGGGTGACAGGCATGTTGTACCACCACACCCGGCTTAAACTTTTCTTTTTTATAAACTGATTATCTCAGTTATTTTGCCATAGTGACTAACACACTCACCAAAGTATGCCTCTTCTCTCTTTTCCTACTCAAGATGCCTCATCTCAGGGACAGTGCTGCTTTCCCCTCAGCAGTCAAGAGGGAGGACATGTCCCTTATCCATACCTGATTCATTGCCAAGCCCTATAAACTCCGTCTTCTAAAGAGTCTCTAGGTCCTTTGCATTTGTCTTCATTTCCACTGCTTTTGCCGTCACCCACCTACAACTATTGCTTGCCCAGAGCACAGGTCTGCTGCCATTCTGCCTCTGATGACCTCTATCCTGGTCAGAATGTCCTTAAAACACAAATCAGATCACACTGCTCTGCTGCGTAAATCCTCTTCCAGGCTCCTGCTCTCATTATGGACTCTGATGGTTTAAAAATAGGACTGAAAATTACGCTCTCTGCCTTGAGTCTAGACAGGGACCATTGCATTTATAGAATATGGCAGCAGTGATCCCGTGTGGCTGCTGAGGTGAAGGCCACACAGCTTCCGTCTTGTTTGGTGGGACATCAACTCTTGGAGCCCTGAGTTGCCATGTGTGATATCTGATCACCATGTGGTGACTATGCTGTGAACAAAGTCGAGCCACATGGGGGCCCACTGATGGATGCTTTGAGTGACATTCACACCTGATCCCATCCTTTGAGTCCCAGGAGCCCAGAAAGCCATGCCGTGAGTGAAGAAGGCTCTACATGATTCTAAGCTTCCACCCTAGACAGCAAGTCACTCCCGGCCACCCTTACCATCCTGGATAGGAACCCAGAGAGTGAGGAGTGGCAACAAACTATTCCTGCTCTGCACTGTCTGTCTAGCCTGCAGGAAGCATGAGTATCATATGATAAAGCAGCTGGCATTGAGGTTGCAGCAGTACACAGCTGGACTGAGACCCCCGTCTTGCAGGTGACCACCGGCCATTTTCAACTCAAGCATACACACCACAGCTCTTTTCATCTGGGCCCTCGGCAGCGCTACCCCTCTGTCCTGAATCTTCTTCCCTCCTCAGGTGTCCACCACAGACTCTCCTTTAATGTCCACTCAGACCTCACTTCCCCTGGGCACCTTTCCCAACCCTCCAGGCCAAGTCGGTCCCATGACAGGCTTCAGCGTTCTTATGGGGACATTTATCCCCTCATCCTGACTCTTTCACTGGCTGTGAGCTCCTGAAGGGTGGGATTCACCATGGTCCAGCTCTTAGCTGACTGCCTGGCACACACTGGCCAGCAGGATACTGGAGGGATGGCAGGCTGGACAAAGGTTCCATTTTTAGGGATATCATTTGGTGAGCACATTTGGGAGGCAGGTGAGCCACTGCTGCGTTTCCATGTTGCGCCATGCTCTCTCCCCATTGAACTTCTTATGGGATCAGCTGTGACCATCACTCAAAGCACCCATCAAAGGGCTGCCCATGGGGCTCGAGCATCCTCAGGCCGCAGAGAGAAACGAAGGATCCTGGCCTGTGTAGGTTTCAGGTGTCGGTGGCATCAGGTGCAAGGGCCAGGAGAATCTCCCTGGATAAGAGATGTAGAGATTGTGACTTTGAAGCCCCTCTTCTTGTCCCGGGTTAGGAAAAGGTGGGGGTGGTCAGAAAGGGTAAACACACCACAAACAGGTTCTATCGGTTTTTTGTTTATTTATTTTTGTTGTCATTATTTTTGCATTGAGGATTGAAGTGTGGGTCTGTGTGTAAAGACAGCCTGGCCACCAGGTAAGGTGGTCCACAGGTGTCTTTGCAACCCAGAGAAAGTCGGCAGGGATGATGGGATGTGTAATTAAGAAAAAAAATTATGTCCTAACACATTCAACTCTGAATCCCCTAGAAAGGATCTTTAGGCAACTAATTGACATATTTTAAGAGACATATTGGCTAGTTAAACATCAATTGACATCCTTATTAAATATCAATTAACACATTCCCTAACTTGATACTTAATTAGCTCACTGCTGCTATTCTTTTAAAAGTCAATTAAGTGCTTGCAATATTCACACACGTTGACTCCACTGATAGCAATTATGTATGGATTCCTATCATAAGTCAGTTTTAGTGAATTGCAGGGCACACTGATTCTGAATATGTGGCTTACATGTCTCACTGACAATTTTAAAATCAATCATTAGTCCTCTAATGAGCCCTCTCCTCACTGATCGTTACCAGTGAAAGGCACGTTCTGCTCTTTGACTGTGTTCTGTTGCATTTTCATGATTGTAGAAATACTAAGTCGAACAGGCCAGGTCCCTGAGTTCAGTAGAGATGTGCTTTGTTTTTTAAAAAAATTATGCGAAAATACACATCAAATTTACTGTCTTAACCTTTTTTTAAAAATGCGTAGTTTAGTAGAGTTAAATACATTCTCTTTGTGCACCAAATCTCTGGAAATCTTTTTATCTTATGAAACTCAACCTCTGTCTTCACTAAACAGAGATTCTACCCTCTCGGTGTGTATGAATTTGACTCCTATGAGTGAAACCATACGGTCTTTGTTCTTCCCTAACTGATGCATTTCTCTTATCATAATGTCCTTAATATGCATCCATGGTGCAGCATGTGTTAGAATTTTCCTTCTTTTTTTAAGACTGAAAAATATTCCATGTAATGTTGATACCACAATTTGTTTACTATCCATCTGTCCACAGACCTTGGGCTTGCTTCTACTTTTTGCTATCATCAATAATGCTATTATTATTATTATTATTATTTTGGTAGTGGGAATCAAAGTCAAGACCTTGCACTTGCTAGGCAGGCACTTGTGCTGCTGAGCTACATCCCAAGCCTGATTAATAATGCTATTACTAACATAGATTGTATGAATATCTCTTGGAGAGCTTGCATTTAGTTCTTTTGGTTATGTTCTCAGAAGTAGATTTCCTGGATTACTGGGTAATTCTGTTTTTAATTTTTTGAGGACGTGCTTCATTTTGTGAAAGAGGGGAATAAAGATTGCATTGATAGAGCTAGCTAGAAAAACATGCTGAGAGTCCACTTGTTGCCATCCTGGTCAGATCCCATTAGTTCTGCGTTGGTTGGCTCAGGAGAACATGCAAGTCATTGGAAGTGATGCTGTCAAATGTTGGTGGGATGGCTTGTGACTAAAGGAAGTACAGTGGTGTTTTGGGCAAAGAAGAAGCTTACCTGGGGCATAACCATTTTCAGCTGTCCGAGGGTGTCTTGAGCACTGTCCTTAGAGTAACTTAGGTGACTTTAAGACCATAACTTAGACCAGTCAGCACACCTTACAGGGTTAAAAGAGAGGGAAATTTGGGGACAATGACCAGAAGCAGTGAGTTCAGGTCACTTAAAGTGTGCAAGCCGAAGTGAGAAGATCATTTAATTGGAGCACTTGGAAGGGGAGCTGAGCTGGGGAGGGACCCAGGTTCCTGAGCAGTTTATGCCCAGGTCTCTGCACCAGCAGTTCCTGCTGTCCGGAAGGTTTTCACGCTCTGCCTTCTCATCCAAGCCTCAGCACTGACGTTACTTCCTCAATTAACACCAACTTACTCAAGGTAGCTTTCTTCCTCTGCTACCCTATAACTATTTCAGAGTTCTACTACGTTCTTCACAGGATTTTCCCCCCTACAGTTTGACATTATCAGTGTCTAATATTTGTTCACTGTTTATATTCCTCAAAAGACTGTAGATGTGAGAGTAGAGATCAGTTGTCCTGTCTAAACTGTATCTCCAGTGCCTGGCACATAGTAGGTCCTCAACAAGTACTTCTTGGGGGGATAGTTGGATGGATGGATGGACACATGGATTGATGGGTACAGTAGATAGATGTATGATGAATGAATGGGTGGATAGGGTGGATGAGTGGGCAGATGAATGGATGAATGGGTGAATGGAAGGGTGGGTGGGTGGATGAATAGGTGAATGGATGGGTGGGTAGGTGAATGGCTTCCCATTCCCAGATTGTAAAATGCCTGAGACTCCTCTGGTGCACAGCACATCCTTCCATGTATTTAGATTCTCTGCAGAGCACCAAGCTGTGTTTCTCAGCCAGGTTGTGTGGATAAGAATTATGACTTCTCCTCAGGGAGTTACTGTAACGAGCTGATTAGGAGCCAATTACAAGAGGAAAGTTTTATATTTTGACCCCAGAATTAACCACATGAACTCTGATGAAGAGGAACACCAAGGGCTGGGTAAATTCATCTAAACGTAGTTTAAAATGCTCTTTCAGCATGTACCCAGCTAATAAAAATGGATATTCTTCATGTGTAAATGTCCTCTGTGAATGTCACAGGGTCACAGCCAGCTTTCTTTAGAGTGTGGCCAAGAGGCTTCTGGGACATGTGCATGAGTTTTGTTAAGATGTGGATTTCTGGGCCCACCCCAGCCCCTCTGAATGAGAACCCCAGAAGTGGATCCCAGACCTTGGGGACCTGGGAAATCCCCTGATATAGAACTCTAACAGGTGATGAAACTGAGGGCAGAGAAGAACGGAAACCTGCCCAAGCTCACACAGCAAAAACAGGGCAGAGCTCAGACTGGAATCTTCTCTTTTTTTCTGCTGGACCAATGGGGTCTTGTCTTTATAGCAGGTGAGGGAATGAGATTTAGGGTTAAAATAATCTTAGCACTCCCAGCCCGAAGCTTATATTTAACGGTCCCAATTTTCTACGAATAGTGTCCATTAAATAATTAATGTTCCTGAAAATAGTCTGGGCTCCCTCATGCCTTTTTATTCCTGGAACATCAAACCCTTTCAGATCATAAAATTAATTAAGACTCACAGCGTCCCCGAGAGGTAGCCAGACACCCACAGAAACTTGGTAATTGGTTCTGAATACCTAGAGACATGGTCTGCATTCTAGAATTTCTCTGATTCAAGGACCAGCCAGGGAACAAGGAGGGGATAAGACTGGAGAGAGACAGCCACGGGTCCCTAGGGCTGCCACGTGCCAGCCATGTGCAGGATTCTTTCCGTCTGTTTTCACTTTCAGCTGCACAAACTCACGAGTGGGCGGAATTATCCCCATTCACCTAGCAAGGTGGTAGCAGTTCTGTCCCCTCCTGAGCTCTTCAGCAGGTCCGAATCTGGACAGGTGGTCGATCCACGTCACTGAATGCATCCTAGACCCCCACAACAAGATCGAGGTGGCTGTGTGTCCCGCGCTATTTCTAAAACATGCTTTTCCTCATAGGTCAGCCAGCCCTGATGCAGCATGGCTGAGAGACAGCCAGACTGGCCTGGATGTGCCAGGGAAATGGAGACTCTGCAGAGCGGGAGCCTGGAGTAAGACCCCCAGGGAAGTCTCAGAGAACCTTCCTCGGGGAGAGTCACTGGTGATGGGTCTGTTTTGGGCTGTTTACAAATGACTGCCCCTCACATCTGAGTGCCCCCACAACCACTGGTAGCTGTCTTTCATTTGGCAAGTATTTACTGAGCACCTACTATATATCAGCACCATCGCAAGCACTGGGGAAATAGCATGCACTTTGAGGGTGACAGCAACTCCCAGTCAGCAAGCAAATTAATCAATAAATGACCTCTGTGACTTGTGGGATGAAGGAAGTGCATGCTGCTCTGTCTTAGGGTGTTGGGGAGGGGGTCAAAGGGACTCAGGTGGTGTGGTCAAGGGAGGCCTCACCTGCATTTTAGGCAGAGAGCAGCAGAACAAGAGGAGCCAGCAGCTTGAAGGTGGGAGGCCAGGAGTGTGCTGAGACTCAGAGGTGAGAGAAGGCTGGGTAGTGTGTGGACTAAAGCAGGGCTTGATGCACATCTGTAATCCCACCACTCTGGGAGGAGGCAGGAGGATCACAGGTTATAGCCCAGCCTGGGGAATGTATTAACTTAGTGAGACCCTGTTTTAAAATTTAAAAAGGGCTGGAGTGGTAGCTCAGTAAGAAGGCTCTGGGCTCAATCCTGCTGGAGTGAGAGGTGAGAACCGGCACTGGGAGGGCGAGTGAGAGGGTTCTGGCCAGGCCAGTAGCACAGCAACCATGCAAACATGGGACACTCTAACCTGAAGAAAATATATCTGCGCTGCTGGAGAGGTTCAGGCAGGGCTGCAGGGAGCTGAGCTCAGGGGATGATGGCAGCTGGGTCTGGGGTGGGAGGACGGAAGCCTGGGCCAAGCCAGACTGCAGGAGCTCTGAGCAGGGTGGGACTTTCCTCTCATCTGGTAGGTGGGAACACTGTACTCGCAGAGGTCTCGCTCCAGTACAAACAGCTCCAGGCAAGGCTCTGCTCACTCTGTGGCCCGGGAACCTGTACACATTCTCCGGGGGTCAGATCTGGAGGCCTTCTGGAAGAGCAGGGCAGGCTACACCTCGTGGGGACAGGGGATAAGAGGTCCTGGTGTGTGTGGGCCCATAACCACATTCACCAAGAGCTGAGAACAAATGAGCCCTGGGGCCAGGGGCCTGGGATCCGAGGGGCCCACAAGCCATGGCCATAGCCTGCAGTGTGTGAGAGGAACCAATCTGAAGGAGGGTGGGTGGCCATAGGACTGATGCTCCCTGTGGGGGGTTGGGATGGGGATATTAGGATCAAGGACTGGGCCTTGTCCAGCTGGGAAGGTGGGAGCACTGGCTCATGGCCCCAGTTCTTCCCTGAATGACCGGAAGCGTGATGTGGTCCCTCACTTCCCAGGGAGGAATCCTTTCCCTCAGCCCAGCCTCCGGGAGCCACAAGGAAGAGCCCGCTCACAGCAAAACACAGTCTCTCCACCTTCTTAGAAGAGTCCGAATCTATTTCTTTTTTGGCATATGGTGCATGTTAGATAGTAGCTAATTCTTTAGCTAGGCATCTTGTTAAAGATTGCATTACAAAGTTCACGTTTAATATGCAAAGAGCCATTTTTTGAAAAGGAGATGTGCGCTATTAATTTATTATGAATTAATTATGTAACACATGGCACAGCTTGTTGATAGATACATCTGTGAATGATAGCCCTTGTCTGATTTGGAGAAACAAATGCTTGTGAAAATGTAGATGGACATCTGATTGCATTCATCACTGAAGTGGAGACAAACAGCTTCTATGACCTGATACGAGGGGTCTTTGTATTTTTGTCTTTAAGCCATTGACTTACTGATTGAGATTTTCTTTCAAATTGGCTCTAACTAGGAGTGGAGGCTCCACACTGCCCGAAGGATACACTGGTGCAAACAGCTCTACTATTTTCCAATAGGTTGATGGGTTAGAGTCACCCTATATTTTCTTTTTATCATTGGTTTTGAGGAGCTGGAAGCACAGGGTGTGCTTTATAAGGCCTCTGAGCAGATGGCAGCCACGGGAGGCTCTGTGAGGCTCCTGTGGTGAGTTACCATCGTCGCAGCCAGGCTCGTTAACCTGCGTTTCGGCTTCACTGTCCTCAGCCTTCTTGTTCTCAACCAATACGCTGTTGCGGGTCTAAAGGAAACGGGGTGTAAGAATGTGAACCTGAACTGCCCACTTCCTAGAGACAGAAGTAGAAGAAGGGTGGGGCTGACACTTTTAGGGGGCCGGCAGCTGGGCCCGGACTGTAGGCCACACCTGAAAGAGCTCTAGCAATGATGACAATCCGTGCTGGGGAGAAGCAGCGCTGAGGGCGTCTGCGATTCGGCCCAGAGGACGAGGGCTCTGGACCAAGCTACTGTGTGACCGTGAGCAAATCACTTACCCTTCCTGCGCTTTGGTTTCTTCGCCTTGAGGTACTTGCTCCTTACTTATGCTGTGAGGTTGAATTGTTGTGAGTAGTATATGCCAAGTGGGAGGAACTGCTCATCACTGGAAATGACAGAGCTGAGCTGGGAGACATGAGTCAGCTCTGGAAGGGACAAGCTCTGGAGGAGCAGGTGTGTGTGACAGGTGTGTGGCAGATGGGATGGCGATGCCTGTGGAGAGCCGATCGTGGCAGGCGGGGCCGGGGCAGAGCGATGGCACTGCGCCACCCGCCTGCTGCCAGCGTCTTCCAGGCTAAGTGTGCTGTGTGCTAGGACAGCGGGTGAGAGGCCCCTTCTGGCTCACAGCTTCGGCACCGCGGGCTCAGGGGCCACAGAGCTGGGTGCGGGGGACTTTTGAGAGCTGGGGGGAAGACTGAGCGTGAGAGCCTGGGGTGCAGATCCAGCTTCCTGGGGCTTCTGCTGCCACTTTGGAAAGGAGACAGATGCATCTGCTGGGTGATCAGGGCTCTGGGCATCACTTTAACAACCCTGGGGAGGTGCAGTGACCATCCTGTTATGAGTGGGGAAACTGAGGCTCAGCCAGGTGAGAGAGCCTGCGCAGCCTCCTTATGGTCACGGGAGGAGATGGGTTCAAGCCTAGATATGTCTGCATCTAGGGATGGGCGGGAAGCTGCACTTTCTGTTGTAGTTGGTCGCTTATACCAGGATCCTTTGCACAGCCAGATCTATCTCTTTCTTTTTCTCTTTTTCTCTGAACTCTTGTCCCAGACAGCAAGTGCCTTGGGAGACCCTGTGGGTCCCCAGGTACCTCAAACATAGCACACTCAGATCCCAGGCCCTTGACTCACCCCTCTCCATCCTTTGCTTGGACACAGAATGCTCTCTCAGCTGGGAATTTATCCTCTTGGGGGTCATTCAGATCTCTTGTCCCTCCTTTTACTCTACACTCAGTGAGTCATTCAACAAGCATTTACTGAGCACTGTCAAACTCAAAAAGAAACTGGTACCATGTATATCTTTTTCAGATAATTGGTCATTGGCATAGACTATCTAAGATTCACAATATTTATTCAACAAAATACTCCATTCTGCCAGCTTTTCCAAACAACAACGTCTTTTGAGGACTCGTTAGGGGCTATGCCCGAGCTCAAAGCTTCCTGCTGTGATTCTGGCCCCAGCCATTTCCACAGAGGGAAGGCAGTCAGCGGGCCCCTGCCCGCTCCCACTCCCAGACAGCAACTCACACATACAGCTCGGCATGTGCCAGCACGTTTCCGCCCCACACACGGAGACACAGAAGTGCGTTGTCTTAGGAGTGATACTCTATTAACCTCCTTATTCTGCACCTATCCCACCTACTCTCGGTCATCCTTGGACATCGGTCCGTGTCATGATCGCAAGATCTGGGTCACTTCCTCACTTGAGGAAAATACAAAGTGTGTAATGAGAGACCATCTCATCCCCTGGGGTCCCCAGAGAGTGGCTCTTCTCACTCTCCAGGGGAAGTACAGCCCTGCCCTGCACTTGCTGAGTGCTCAGAATTCCAGCGGCAGCTTCTCCTTTACCGAGCACATAGTAGGCTCTCAACAAATGTTTGTTGAATGAATCCCTGAGGGTGGGGTGGAAGGGAGATGCAAGAGATCTGAATGACTTCTAAGAGTCTAACATCTCAGTAGAATCCCTCAGCCGATTCAGCCTTTCCCTTAGGGAAAGATCCTTAAGTGGTTCTAATCTCCTTTCTCTTTGGAGGCTGCAGCCAGTTTGGTTTTATAAACATCTTCATGCTTTGGTTGTGTAGGTAGAGTCCGAAGAGCCAGAGTGCTGGGTCAGAGGGCTAGGGTACTTAAGATTCTTGGAGGTGCTGCTGCCAAATTCGCCTTTGCTGGGACTGTAGCCAGTCAGGCTCCTTCTCCGCGTGGGTGGACCCGTGGCTGTGGTCCCAGGCCCGGAGGCGGGGTGTGGGAGCACAGGGCCGCTTAGGAGGAGCTGGCTGGGCTGTTTCGCAGAAGAGATTCTGGGACTGGCGGATGTTAATGACGACAGGGCAGCAGAGTGGATGGCACTGTCTCGCCTGCCACAGACGCGGTTCCCGCGCTCCTGTGGGCCTTATTCCATCCCCAGGTGGAAGGGGACATCTAGGGCAAGGCCCTCGGGCTCCTTTTAAAAGCTTGCACTTTGATTCAGCCCTGACAAAATCGAATCCACTTTGCAGAGAGGGAACTAAAGCTTGGGGCGGTGCCCTGACGGTCCAAAATTCTGCAGCCTGGCTACAGGGTGTGCGGGCGTCTGAGGCTGGATCCCTGGCCTGAGGATGCCTGTGGGATTCCAGAGAGATGGCCTGGTGCTCTCGGAAGAGCAGCCTGGCCAGGGGGTGCTATAGCCTGAGGTAGTGGGTGATTCTGGGGGTACCATTACTCAGCTATGGGACCCTGGCTCTCTTCCTCTCAGGCTACCACGATGGCCCCTATGAAAGGGTGGGTAGGTTTAGGGCAGGGGTTACACAAGCAACTGCCTGCCTGGGACCCAGGAGACAAGCAAGATGTGGTCAGTTCATGGATCTGACATTTAGGGGGAAGCAGGGCCCATGCCACAAAGAAAGGATGTCCTGGCTGAGGGACCAGGAGCCATTTCTGCTAGGCTGGAACCTGGGAGGGGGTAGGCCCAGTCTTGCCAGCATTTCCTAGGTGAAAGTAAAAATCCAGACTGTCTTGTCCAAGGTGTCAGGCAAGGTCAAGGTTGGTTTTTAGTGGTCTTGTTAGGACTCTTCGGACTCTTAATCTCTTGTAATTCTCACGATCAAAGATTCCTAACTTTCCTGAGCTATAAACCTTTTCTCCAAGCAAATCTTTCAAATGCATACAATTAAATACATTATCTTACAAAGGATTCCGATTACACTGGCACAGCTGTCAAAATATGAAAAACCACATTTTTGACAGAGTAATAAATGTACTTTATTAACATACTAAATAACAAGAGCTAGGACAGAGTTAATTAGTACCATAATTTTGAAGCAGTGATGAGTATAAATAATCTTTTGAGATAGCAGCAGTGACTGTAATGTGATATGAAAACATCCCTGATTTCTCTTAGTGACAAAGTCAAGGACAGAGCTAATATGGCTGTGGTTTGTTGTTGACATTCACGAGAAGGAAACGCTAAATTTCAGTTACTGAATGGACAGGTGCATTTTGTTTTCCTTTCAGTTTATCAAACCCCCTGCTGAGATCCCTTATCACAGATGGGGGTTAAGTGTATGCTGGGCCGGGACCCCTGGGTCAGCATGGGAAGGTGCTCCTGCCCCCGCACCCTTTGTGGTTGAACTGGGGGCCTTGGGTGCCAGTGTGCCCCGCAGGCCTGGGCAGCTGCCTTGAATGCCAGCTCGGAAGGGTCTGTCTCTGCCCTTCCTCCCTGCTGCCCTGGTGAGTCACAAAACGTCCTTTCTCAGGAAGGCCAAATATAAACATCTGGGGATTATCTTGAGAACAAGATGTTTGTTTACTTTTTAAAATTGCAGACATGGCAAAGCACAGAGGCCCACAACTGCAATTAATAATAATTTAGGTCCATTTCTTCCGGGATGGAGCTGCGGCCTGAGGTAAAGAGGCCAAGACCAGTCTTTTCCCTGTTTTGTGTTCAGGTAACATCATGTTATTTGTTTCCTCTTAGTCATAGGTAATTTTTATGGCTTTTATCTTCATGGTAAAAATTTCCAAACATTAGAGAAACCAAAATTTCCCCCATTTTAACTCATTCCCAGGAAGAATTGCTGCTGAAGGATCAGAATTTTATCCTGCTCTCACACGCACTGCCATTCGTGGAATTCTTCTTTTTTAAAAAAAGACCTTCTATAACTTTTATTTTTCACTTACTATGTTAAAGTATATTATTTGTATCTGTCTTCTCAGCTACTAGTTGAGTTTCAGGAGGGGAGATATTATGTTTTATTAATCTTTATACATCTATGACCTTATCAAATAATTTATATTTTAATTTGTTGAATTAACCAAATTAATGAGTACGTGCACTTATTTTTCAAAAATATAAATATCTTCATATGCCCATTGAACAATATTGTTTCAGGGTAGCTAAAAACTAAATTGTAGGAAATTTTTCGATAATCATTAAAGAGTACTTGGTTGTTTTTAGTTTTTGCTTATTCCTATTCTGTATCAATCAACCTTCTATAATTCCATGCATACTTCTTTATGAATATTTTAGACTCAGAGAAAAGCTTATTCTGAAAAACACTGTCAAGCTTCTCCTTCTATAGGTTGAACTGAATTGTAAACTATCACTGTAAATTTTTTTTCTGTTCTTGCCCTAAAATTGTGCAATTTATTAACTTTTCAGGTTTAAACACAATTTTTTTTCCACAAAAATTCAATTCATTTTAAATAGACCAAAGTGCCTCTCTAATTCTTTACAGTAACATTTCTAACAGGACTTTGCTTCTTTTGAATCCTTTGACTGATAATACATTTTTAAATAATTTAAGCTCCCAGAAAAGCTACTAGAAAAATACAAAGAACTTTTATATCCTTCACCCAGATTCCCAAATTGTTAACATTTTATCATGTTTGTATTTTCTTTTATTCTCTCTCTATCTTTGGAGAGCAAACCGCAGACATAATATCCAACCTTCTCCAAACACTTGCGGTGTGTGCGTCACCAAACCAAGCCCATTCTCTACACAGCCTTCACCTAGCATCAGTGCAAATGCCTCCATCCAGTCTACAGACCCCGCTCCACTGTTCCAACCGTAGGTCTTTCCCTCTGGTCCTGAATCTCTCCACGATATGCATTTAGTGCTTGCGTGTTTTCAGTTTCCTCCAAGGGCAGCAGTTCCTCCACTTCCACTTCTCTTTTAACTTAGCCCCAAAGGATAAGGGCTTGACCTTCCCAAGCACCCAGATCCCTCTGATGTTTCCTCTCATCTATGCAAAAATCAGGTTGTGCTTCCTGGGTGGGAGATTCATGGGAACGACGCTGCGCTTTTGTAGCACATGAGTTCGGGGCGCACACGCTGGTGACTCGTTCTACCTGGAGAGGTTAACCCTGATCCTCGGGTAGTGTTGATGCCGGCCACGTTTCCCCATCTTAACCTCAACTCTTCCCTTTTGTAACTGATCAGTGTGTTACTGGCAGGTTTTCTGAGCTGAAGCCAATTTTCTGTTCTCCAGGGACAGCTCCTGTTAGATGGACCATTTCCATGATGATTGCTAGATGTTGATTCTCTACTCTCATCCTTCCTTCCACAGTTAGTCAAGTTTACTGTTGCGTTTTGTTTTTGATACAGTCTATCGGTCTATGCCTTTTGATTGGAGGGTTGAGAGCGTTTCCGCTGAGAGTTATTGCTGAGGTGTTGAGTCGAGGTATTAATGCATTTCTGTCATTGCCCTTCCTTACCCTGCTTCTGTTTAACTGCTCGTCCAGCAAGGGAAAGCTTTTCCTTTTGTATCTGTAGATGGATGCAGGTATTTATGTCAGTCGACACTCATGGAGTCCTACTTTATGATCTATTTCTTTTGTTATCTATTTTGATACTCAAATGGTCCCAGATTTGGCTAATGAGATGCCCTTCAAGAACGGAGTAAGTCTCCTATCCTTTGGCACACCTCCATCGTCCCTTGAGTATGTTCTTTCTTTCCGGCACAGTGTAATACCCTAGGTTCACCTCCTCCTCCTCTTGCATTTCTTGTCTCAGTCATGGAATCGATCATTTCTCTGAGGAGCCTTGGTCCAGTTTCATGCAAGATGATATTTAAAACCAAGGTCTGGACACTCAGTGTGCCCACTGCCCCCGGGATGTGATTGCTCCCGATTATATGTGTGCGCATGTGCGTGTGTGCACATATCTCCTCACAATTACTCACGCACAAATTATTTCCATTATCTATTCACACATATATTACAAAACTATGAATTGATACCAGTGTCTCCAATATCATCTCAGCCCCTCAGTGTTTCTTCCAGTCTCCTTTTACGTGTGTAAAATACCTTCTTAAGCAGTGAGAGCTTGGGCCTTCATCATCTTCCTCTATCTACTTACTTATTTGCTCCACTGAGTTGGCTAACTTGCCTGATACGATCCCTCTCGTGCCCTCGCTGCTGTCTTCCCTTCTCACCAGCTTAGCGTCCTTTATGCAGTCTGCGCCTTTGGCCCTAGTGACCGTGAGCCCACACCTCATGAGGCCCCCGCTCCTCCCTACCCACAGTCTCCTCCAAGTGTAAAGCTGTCCCTTCTATCTTGCCAGCGTCTCTACCACGTAACAAACGCTAACTATAACACTAATTTCATAGATGGGATGAGAGGCTGGGAGTTGTAGTCATTTGGATCCTAAGATTACTTTGTGGCCTGGAAACGGAACATATCAGTGAATATATGCTTGGAATACAATTGTTTGTATGAATTTTCTGTTGAACACAGCTTTAGTTGTGTAAGTGGAGGCCTTCATTGAGTCAAGAGGTTTAGAGGAGAGGAAATGTCTCAATTTCTATTTTTCTATTTGCCTGTACTATTAATCTAGATTTTTGTTGTATCAAGGTCTGCTGCCAACTGTGTCATACCTTCTTTTAGGGTTTTTAGGTTTCCTTTGTGGCCTAGCACATCACAAATATCCCACTGGCATGTGAGGAAAAGGAATGGTTTCAGTTCTTTGTGTTCAGAGTTGAATATAGCACATATACATATTTGATCATTTATATCCTTAATTATTTAACTTGTAAAGAACTAAGAGAAGGAAGTCATTTCCTACTGTGTTTTCACTGATTTCACATTATCCTCATCTAGGAATTGTGCTTCATGTGTTCCGATGCTACATTATCTAGACCATAAAGTGTTAAACAGCTGTCCTTCCTGTGTTCTAGCATTAAGGGTGATGTTTAGTCTTGTGTAATAATTTTTTGTTTCAATTTAACCTTGTCCAACAGTAGTATTGTAAATCCTCATTTCTTTCAGTTTGCCAGTGCCTGACAGGTCCTTGAAAATTATTTTATTTTGAGACAGAGTCTTGCTGTGTAGTTGAGTGCAGGCTGGCCTGGAACTCACTATGTAGCCCAGGCTGGTCTCGAACTCATAGAAATCCTCCTGCCTCAGCCTTCCCAGTGCTGGGTTTAGGGATGTGCACCACCATGCCCAGCATGATTTTATTTTTAATTCCTTTCCAGTGCTTTTCCTTCCTTCCCACACCCTTCTGTCTCCACCACAAGTACTCAGTTACCAATATAGTTTATAATATGTTTTTCTTTCAAAAAAGGCATATACTTAAATATCTCTTTTTTGATTTGTTTGCTCCAGGGAAGAAAAACCAAGTGTATGATAATATACACCATTTTCCTACTATAAAAATTATAAACTCTGTGGGTTCATACTACCCACCCCAATTTTGTGATGATCTGATTTTCTTTAACCCCAGTCCATTTGAATTTGAATCAAAATTAAGTTTCACAACTATTGAAGTTTAATATTCTGTTTAAAAGGATCTAAGATTTACTTCTTGCTCTTGTCTTCAATTGCTTCTTCATTCTGGACTACTCTGTGTTGAACATAAAGTTGTTTGTTTATGTTTTGTAGTGAGGTTTTATATTTATTAAAGGCAGGAAATGAAGAATGCTCGGAGTGAGCGCGGGCCTCTGAGAAAGGGAGAGAGCACCTTGCCCTGCCGAACTGCCTTGCCAACTTTTTTTGGTGGGGGGCATTGCTGGGCCTCACTCAGACTAGGAAAACACTTTCACCCTTAGCTACACCTCCGACAACTTCAACTCCCTTTTGGTTATTGGGGCCCCACTGTCAAAAGATACTTTCAAGATGTTGATGGATTTAATGGATTGTCTAGTCCCAAGTTTTGTAGCAGACAGGTTAAAGTAGAGAAACGAACGGGGCAGTCTGATACTCCCCTGTGTTGGTACCTTGGTTTTCCCAGTAGGTGCTTCTTTCTGAGATCCCTTAGACTGGACATCTTCATCAGAGTATGTCTGGATTTTCATCTTTCTCAGATACTGTTTTTTGAGAGCCATATACCCTTTCAACCACATGCTCAATTGTTTCCTTTATTATGTGATGGATTATTCATGATACACTTATTCTCGTCTTTGAAGTTTGCAGTCTGCATGTGTGTCTCCTCTGTTTGTCACCCATAACAATTTCCTTCTTTTAAGTTGTGTCCAGTTCTGACCTTTTCCTTTCCACCGTGTGTGATTTTCCCACAGCCTGTCTTTGATACTCTGTCAGTTCTGTCTTCACTGTTTCTTAGTTATTTAATGAATACCTGGTGATAGTCTATTGGTTCATATTTTCTTTCCTCAGCTCCGCTATTCTCCTAATTCCATTCTATTAAATTGTCATCTCATCTTTAGTTTCTTTGAGACTTTAGTGCACTGTTAGTCTAACTTTTTTCTGCCTCTTGGGCTATATCCTTTTCAAAAGTGGAGTCTTTATCCTTAACATGATCCATTTTTTCCTTTCCCTTACTCTTTTTGCCTGAAAATTTCCATTGCTTTTGTGTTATTTTGTTATTATGATTTTGGTTTTGGAGTATCTCTCTTTGAACCACCATGGTTTCATCAGGTCCATTGCTCACCAAACAGAGAGCTGCAGTCTCCCTCCCTTCTTTCTCTATCTAGCTGGCTTTTACTTGTACCCCAAAGATCTTGGGCTAAGACTGCTCTTTCATGACCTTGGAGGTAGAGAAGGAGGTGCAGGGCCCTGGGTGAGTGACTGTACTCTTCTTGTGCCATGCAAGTCTAAGAATGCCAGCTTTGCAGCATACACAGAGGCCCAAGACATTGTCCTCATACCCGGTTTCTCACTCTGGGTTACTTTCCCACTGACATTCCTTTTCTGTTTTGCAGTGATTTTGTCATTTGGTATCCCTACTGTTGAAAGAGTTTTACTTTTTTCTTAGCAGAGGCAGGTGTGTCAGTCAGCTTTCTCATGACTGACATACACAGCTTGAAAGAAGAGGGTTTTATTTTGGCTCATGTTTTCAGAGTGTTCAGTCCATGGCTTGTTGGCACCAAGACAGAAACAGCATGCAAAAGTTTGGCAGAGGAAAGTTGCTGAACCCATAATGGCCAGGAGAGAGAGAGAGAGAGAGAGAGAGAGAGAGAGAGAGAGAGAGAGAGGGAGAAAGGTGTCAGGATAAGGACACACCCTTTCAGTTCACATCTTCATTACCCAAGTCATCCAATCAGCCCCACCTCCTAACAGCACACTGAGCTTCACCTCACTAAGGAGTCAGTTCACTAATGAATTTAGAAGCTTCATGATCCAAGCACCTCCTGAAATTTACCCTCGAATGCATGAGATTTAGGGAGACATTTTAGATCCAAACCACAATAGGAAATTTTATGGAGTTGTCCGGTTCAGGCCATCTTTCTACTTGGTACAGCAAGGGAAGACCTTCAACACCAGCAAATCTCCTCTGGGTGTACCCTCTAGGGGACACTTGTGAAGTCCAGAGACATTTTTAGTTGTCACAATTGGGAAAGTTTCTCCCGATATCTGATGGCTAGATGCCAGATGTGCTGTTAAGCTATCGACCCTGCATAGGAAGTGCCTGGCCACACAAAGTTCTCTGGTTTCAAGTGTGAATGACAGTTAGGAAGCCCTGTTCTAGCTCAATATTACCTGGCCTCGTTTTTGGGCTGTGCATTCCCCCTGTCTCCATTTTCCAAATGGAGTGATGTGTTGAGGGCCTCTTGAATTCTGCTCATCCAGCATTTTCACTGTTGTAGAAATATCAAAAAGTTGTTCTCAGAATCTCCTTCCAACTTGGTCTAAAGTTTCTTTTCCAAGGATACTTCTGAATTTTGACTTAGACAGTGGGTCCTATATTGACCTGTTTGTACTGCTATAATTAGGTATCTCTGACTGGATCATTTATGAAGAACAGAACTGTATAATAGTTCTGAAGGCCAGGAAGTTCAAGATCAAGGTATGGATGCATAGTGCCTGGGAGGGCCTTCTGTCACATCCTTGCAAGCAAAAGAGCCAAAGGGCCACCGACAGGAGTCAGTGAAGGGATGGGAGGGTGGAGTCCCTAGCTGCTCACCTCATGCCCTGATCCCCAGTGCTCCCCATTCAGGGAGGTGGAGCCCTCTGGCTCCAATCACCTCTTAACACTATCTTATGAAATCTGGAAGGACACAGATATGCCATGGCAACCCCATCCCTCGCTTCTGAAATGTTCTCACATTTTGGTCATTTAAAAGATATTTTTACTTGTCATTTTCTATTTTATTCAATTCAGGGAGAGGGATATTCAGTAAGCTTGCATTTATCATCTTTCATTGGTTATTTCAGATAATTTGAAAGAAAAATAATTCAGACATTGAGTTTCATATTTCAGAAGTTACTGTGATTTCTATGGGAGGCACATTTTCAAATCACTCTTTCCTTAGCATTATCTCATTTAATCTCTGGCAGCCTTTTTATGTCCATTTTTCAGTGGCTTGCGCTCACCCACAGCTGGTGAGTTGATGTGGATTAGATCTGTTTGACTGAATTTTGTATCTTTTCCAGTACACTGCACTCCTTTTCAACAAATGAAATAATAACCTCCTTATATCCCAGAGAGTGTATTTGTCAGAGAAATTGGATTCTACAAGACATTGCTCACCATATCTACACTACCTAAGAGCATATTTAATTGAACTTAATTGGAAGAACTACCCAGGGCTTTTAAATTTTATTATTATTATTTATCTCACTGTTAAGCAACTACAAAATCTTGTTATCATTGAAAGAAGGTGTTATTATAAGTCCAAATACATGTGAATGTGGTTTTCTGCTCTGCCCATTGGAAATGGAAGAACTCTAGCAGAAGTTCTGGTTCCCCATGGTTTGACTGTTCAACCCTTTCTCATTCCGTTCCACTGTGGAACTGACCACTTCATTGGGGTTTTGCAGAATGCCGTGGTCCTTGTCCTGGCTGTGTGACTAATAGCAAGTTACTCAGTTTCTCTGGGCTTCCCCTTTCCTTGCTAGGCATGGGAAGTACAGGGTTGGTCCTGTACTCCTCCTACCTTTATGTTTTTAGGTTCAAGCAATCCTAACTCTAGGTCACAGCTCTAACATGGGTTCTGATACATTGTCGGGTGGCCCTTTTAAGTTGCATTTCTTCCTAGTTCACTGATCTGTTAAATGTTAGGTAAGCTCAATGGCTTTCAAATTATATTCCCACGAACCCCGGGAACCATGGAGGGGAAACAGATAGACCAGCTTGTGCATTTCCAGAAGTGTTCTGTTAACCAACAGACACAACATTGCTCTGAGGTATTCCTTCCCACACAGCCTCTTGGATGAGGTTCCTCCAGGTGAGCATTCTTAGACCTTGAGATTTCACTACTTTATGAATCATTCTGGCTTGATAGCGAGTGGAAATCAGCATAGAGCCATACCCCTTGCCTTATTTAATGTAAGACACTGGACCTTTTGGATTGGTGTGGAAAGCCAGGCATAGTAGCATATAACTGGAATTCCAGAACTTTGGGAGGCTGAGGCAGAAGAATTGCAAGTTCAAGCCAGTTTGGGCAACTTAGAGATTTAGTGTCAACCTGTCTTTCAAAAAGCTGGGGCTGGAACACAGTTTGCAGATCCTGGGTTCAGTCCCTAGTCCTGGAAAGCAAAGTGCTGGCATGGAGGATCATCCTCATGGGTATCACTGTGTCCTCACAATGCCTTGGGACGTGGGTAGGTGCCATGGCTGCCGTACCCTCCGATGACTGTTCCCCTCTCTGCTTCTTCAGGATGTGCATTTGCCTTCAGTACTTTCCTCTCTCCGTGGCTCTCAGGCTGTCTCATTTCCCCACCCCTCCTTGTATGGAGGGCTTATCCTACACCCTAAGAGGAAAATCTGATCATGATGAGATCCACTTTACAGGAATCCCCATCTCTCTAGCCTACCCCTGTTTCTGCAAGCCTGGAATCAGATCCACAGTTGTCCTGGGACTTCTCCATGGCTTGTTCCAAAGACATCTCAGAAGCAGCAGCCTCTCCTGTTTCTCCCCAAACAGCTCCTTTGCCTGTGAAGCTCTGTGTCTGCCTGCGACAGCGACACACCAACCCGCCACACACCCTGGTCCTCCCATCTTCCTCAGCGTCACCATTTGATCAGCAAGTCCTCCTCTGCTCCCAAAACAGTTCCATCAGTTTCAAAACATCTCTAATCTCTCCAGGCTTCAGCTTCCTGAGGAAGGGAGAAGAGGAAGGAACAGAAGGAAAAAAAGAAGGAAACACTGCCTGAGCGAGCACCTTCCCTCTGCCGTAGCCATCTGATCAGGAATTTGACATTGAACAGATGGGGTCGGATCCAACTTTGCTATTTCTCAACTCTATGTCTTGGCAGAATGTTACATCCCCTTTCTGAGCTTGTTCCCTCATCTCTGAAATGGGGGTGACAATCTGTGTTTGGGGGATGCATGGAGACAGTGGGCTGGACACAGCAAGTGTGTGATGGATTTTTAGCCAGCTGGTTGCCCTCCTTTCCTTCCTCTTCCCTTCCATGTCTTGCTGAGAGCTGTATTTTTCCACCCAGGCAACTGCTCCCCTGCTACAAGTGTGTGCATTGTTTGGGAGCGGGGCTGAGATGCGGCTGTGTGCTGCAAACACAGCCACTGTCGCTGGCCTACAAATGTCACGTTCATCCAAATAGCAGTTTCAGGGCAGACTTCATTTCTGATTTGTTGGTGCTTCTGAAAAATTAAATGGAAAGAACACTGAGGTGTCAGGAATGTGATGGACTCACTGCAGACGCAGCCAGCTCTTCTTCATCCCCAATGCTGAAAACTCAGGCTCTGCAGACCCTGAGAGGAGGGCTCAGTCTTCCCCCAAAGCAAAAGGTGTCCGTCTTGGTCTGAATGCCAGGGATCCTGTGGGCCCCTGCTTAGGGAAAAAACTGTCAGGCCTGACTCAGAGTCTCTGGCCTCTTTTCCCTTCCCCCACTTCCATCTAGAACCAGGGGCCACTAAATACTCTGACTGCTCACTTAATTGTTGTTAGACTCAACTTTACTATAATTTCCATACAATAAACTGCACCCATTTTAAGGGTCCAGTTTGATGAACTCCAACAGAAGTCCACATTACACTAAAAAAAAAAAAAAAACCAGAACATTTCCATCATCCTAATAACTTTTCTTTTAAATCCAGAAACTATTACAGCCACCCAGAAAATGCACAGATCTGTGTTACAAAATTACGCTGACAAATCTATCACTCAGATTTAGCAAATATTACATTTTGCCATGTTTGCTTGGATTTGTCTTTATTTCTCAGTCCTTCCCTCTCCCTCAGTTCATCCACGCTCCGTTATAGAGAAATAAAAGGCAGTTCTTTTAGAAGAAGTGAAACACAATAGGGACACTCGGAGCCTTCTGCACCCCGGCCCCCAAAGGTAACCACAACTAACCACATTTGAAAGATGACTCGTCTGACCCATATTTCAAGACTTAACACACTGTGTGTGATCACGAGTCATAGACAGCATTGCAGAGAAGGCTTTTAATATTTGCCTCAAACAACGCATAGGGTTTGTGTTCTTTTGCAGCATAATTTTACTCCATGTGTGCTTTTTAAGATTTATTCACTTTTTTATTTTTTATTTAAAGAGAAACAAAAGCATGTAAAGGTTAGAGATAATACAGAATTCCAAAAAAAAAGATAAACAGTAAGAAAGCACTAGTTAATAAATTACATATTGTCCTCTTAGAAATAGTTGTTCAAGTTACAAAATTAAAGCATACAAAGTAGATAGTCAAACAGTGAGAGTGTAAATAGTTACACACATGAATTTCTGCATGTATTTCTATCCTTTCTGTATTAGAGGGAAAAACAAAATTTAGCAAGACAAAACAAAACAAATTCCTATAAAAACATGAAACCAAAAAATCATATAAAACCACAGTACAAGGTGATCTACAATGTTTACTGTGTTGTTTCTTATTGTCTTCAATAGAATGTTTATATCATCAGGCATAATTGAATATAGCAATATAATTGAGTAAAGCAGTAAGTAACAATATTAGTAAAAATAAAACATTGTAGACAGTATAAAACTTCAAAGGCAAGTAATAATCAAACCATAGTGGATATTCTAGTGGATGTTGTCATCTTAAGTGCAATTGCCTATACCCTCAGACTTGATACTATCAATCATAACAGCTTTGAATGAAATCTATCAATACAAAACAGTGATCCAACAAACCAGATTTGATTACAATCAGTCATGGTAAAACTGTGTAGGTTTTACAGAGCTTTAGATTAAGTTAATAGGAAATTAAGGATGATTACCGTACTATATCCTGTTATTTTCGGGATTGCTGTCTGTGTCCTCAAATCTAGTACAGGTAGAATGACTGGAATAGAATATAATACATCTAAGCAGAGTAGTGTGAGTAATGTGGGTTTTAAATCCTGGTGCACTATTAGCAATATAGTGTATCAAGGCCATCTATGTTAGAGATTCTAGCCATCCTTCTCTGCTATGTTATTCACTTTTTTTATGGGTATGGTAGACCTTGTTCATTTGCCTTAATAGTGTAAGAATGTTTAAAATTTACCTGTTCAACCTCCTACTGATAGGCCTTTAGGTTGTTTTCCATGTTTCTTCCTAATAGTATTAGTGCTTCAGTGAATGTCCTTGAAGTATGCGCAAATATGACTGTAGCCCATGAAAAGGAATTCACCTGAAAGTAGGATTACCAGGGCATAAAACCATAGAGGTTACGGATCCCCAACTTTCTGAGGCACTGTTATTCAAGAATTTCATTTTTCATCCTTTTTTTCTTTGGAATCTTGAGCTTTTTCCCATTTCACCAAAGGCAGAGTAAATTTGTCCAAAAATCTTCCAGGTGTTTTAAGGAGTCAGTTCTCAGAAACATATTCTTCATCTATCTATGCTACCTTATTTTCTTCTCTTTCATCTTTTTTGCTAATGTGTCATTTTTATTTCTTTCTTAATCTTTGAGAAGGATTCTATTTAGGGTTCCTATTTGCCTCTCACTAGCCTGGATGGATATTCCCTGATGATCCCTACGCTTCACCGGGGTAGGTTCACCATCATCTTTCTAGAACTTTCTTGTGTATATATATTTGGATGGTGTATAGAAAGAGTTAGGAGGCTACAACATGATCAGAAAACATTGGTTACTTTAAGGTAGGAAGTGAAGGTGAGAGAAACTATTTACTTTTTATATACAAATCTCTTTTTAAACATTGGTAAACATTATAAATATCCAATTTATAAATGACTACATTACCATGTGAAAGATGCCTTGATCTTGTTGATAGCAAATGAAATGTAAATTAAAACAACCTTGAGACATCTCTTGCATCAGACCAGGAAAAATTCACAATTTATAATGTCTTATTTGGTGATGGTGTTGGGAAGATGAACTATTACAAAAATTTTTTTAAAAAGGGAACTTGAGGACTAGATTGTATAACTAAAAATACCATACCAGGCATTTAAATCCCACACAGAAATGGGCCCATGGGCAACTTGTTAGTCTTTGTGCATAGTGCTCTCACTAAAGAAATATTTTGAATACTTTTAACAACATTTATGAAGAAATTCAAGATCAGACTTTATTTTGCATTAAGATTGCGGATTGCCTGAAGTTTTTCTTATTTTTTTTTTTAATTTTATTTAAGGAGAGGGGGAAAATAAAGCAAAACAGAAAAAAAAGGGTAAAAACAATACAGAATTTCAAAAAAATAAACAGTAAGAAATCACTAGTTGATACATTACATATTGTCTTCTTGGATGTGGTTGCTCAAGTTACAAAATCAAAGCGTACAAAGTGGACAATCAAACAGTGAAGCTGCAAACAGCTCTGTTCTCTGATCCAACAAAAACTTAGCAACATAATTATCAATCCTACACCCTTAAACATACATGCAGTTAAACCCTTTAGAGCACTTGCTTTTCCTCTTTTTGCTTTTTAAGTCCATTTTCTGTTTAGTTATATCATGTTTCAGGTTGCTCAGTACCTTACTGATCTGTTTTGTTGTTGTAATTTACTTTTTAAAATTTTTTCTTATTTATTATTATTTTTATTTTATTTATTTATTTATTTATTTATTTATTTATTTATTTTATTGTGAAGGTAGTAAAATACAGCAGAACAAGACAGGACATAGCCAACTGAGGCAGTGCAGTGAAATTGGCACAGAACCTCACAGCAGGCCACCGGGATAACAGCAATAGGCACAACAGTACATCTGGTTTTCTTCACCACAGTTGTTCCTTCAATCAGGCAGAGCAATATTGAAGGAAATACCAAAATTATAAAAACAGAATATTGAATAGAGTAATACCATTGATCAGAACAGACAAAGCAGAGATAAAAATGTTTGCCTTCAAAGAGATGGCAGAAGAAAATCCCTCTTATTTGCTATATTGCCAATAGTCAAACTTGCAAGACATGCTCAGATCTCTGGCTCTCACTTGCTAGTGGGGCGGTGGCGGGGGGGTGAGAGAATGGGAGCTGGTGGGGATGGATGGATGTTGATTCTTAGCCTGTGCCCTGGTAGGCTCTCAGCTGCCCACCACAGGTGAACTGGCTGCCCATTTTCCCAGCACCCCAAGGTCCAACATGGCGTGTTGTGGATCTCAGGAAATGCTGATATGGTTCTCACCTGGGGCGGCCACGGCCTTCCAGGCCACAGCCACTTACCAGAGCGGTATGCTGGCCTCCTTCAGTTTTTCTACACTGTTATATTTTGCCTGAAATGTTGATTTCTGCCTTAGCATGTATCAACATCATGAAATAAATATACAGAGCTTTGGGGCTTCAGGTCTGTCAAGGTGACCTTGTAGCCCATGTGGATGTGCTCTGTCCTCAAACCCACTCTGGAGAAGCCACATATGTGGGAGGGAATGTGATTGTGAGGAACCGAGAACTGCTAGCATCTACTGGGCTGTCAGAAGGTAGCTGTGAGCTGCAGTATGTGTGTGAGTGTGTGTTCGTGTAGTATGCACGCACACTCATGTGTGCTGGGGGAGGAGGGATAGGGCACCGAGATGCAGGGGTGGAAAAGCAGGTGAGGGAGGTGATTTTCATCCCTGCTGCACATTAAATTCACCTTTGGAAGCTTTAAAAAATATTTATACAGGTAACAATAATATGTAGGAAAATGTCCTTATTCTAGGAGACTCACTCTGAACTACTAAAAGTCTGTGACGTACTTTCACATATATCAGCAAAACAGAATTCCCCAAACAGAGAGAGGAGAGAAGGGAAGGAGCAAATGAGGTAATTTTTGGTGGAGTGTACTGGTATTCATTGTGCTGTTTTTTTTCCCTACAGTTTTATAAATTCATGCTTTTCCTCCCCCATCCCACTTTTTCCCCCCAAACTATAATGTTAAAAAAAATCAATATTTGCCTCTAGGCCTTATTCCAGGTATTCTGACTTTGCTGGCCTGTGACAAGGTATCAATAAAAAAACATTGCTCCAATGTGATTCTAAAGTAGATTCAGAAGTAAAGCTTACTGAGTTGGTGGGGGGATCTTTAATTTTAAAAAGTTCTGCTGTTCTCCTCCTGAAATGCCTTGGTGCCACCTTTGACTTTCACTGCAGTGTAGCCATCAGGAGCAAGAGCTCAGAGCTTCAGTGTCAGGAATGCACACGAGATGGCTGGGTGCTCTGCAGAGAGAGGAAATGATGACAAATGAAACCCTAACCAGAGAACTTGTGGCAGCAAAAGGGGATGCCAACTATTCCTCTTGGTGTGAAGCTTCCATAGCCATTAGTCCTTTCATTTAACCCATATCTGTCTGAAGGGACACAGATGGCAATCTGGCCTTCACGCATACTCTTCACCAGTCAAGTTGCCGACCCTATCATGGGAACACAAATTTTCCAGCCCAAAATACCTAGGTAGACACCTGCAATTACCTGGCTTATGAAGTAAACAATACAATCCACCTGAAGGCAAATAATTGTGAAATGGATCTAGAATTTGAACTAAGCATTATAAAAATAATTTAGAAAATAAGGAAAGATTTTAAGCACATGATGCAAAAGTAAGAAATTATTGAAAAGAATCAAGTGGAAAATTTTAAGTGTGAACAGTATAATCATTGAACTAAAGAAACACAAGAGATGGATTGGTAGCAGGATGGAAATAGCTGAAGAACAAACTAATTAGGTGGAGAATCAAGTTGAGGAATTCTTCTAAGAAGCAACAAGAAATGATAAAGTGGGAAAAAACTATTCTTAAATGTTTTGAAATAGGGAAGATAGATGTAAAAGTGCCAATATTCAGAAAATAAGAATTGGGAGAAAAGAGGAAAATGGATAAAATGAAATAGTTAAAGAAATAATGAAGATTCAGCTTTCTAAAGTTGAAATAAGAGTCCTTGCCTTGAAAAAGCTTACATTTCACCCTTCCCATGAGCCACTGCAAGCCACATGGGGCCCGAGAATTTGCCTTTTCTATGAGTTGATGGAAGCCATGCTGGGCCTGGGAGGAGTAGCAGGAAGTCAGTTTGCCCTTCCCATGAGCCAACTGGCTTGTAGACTGGGAGACAAGAACCATCCCCTACCCACTCCCTCATAAGTAAGCACCAGCTGATTCAGAGGACAGGCTGAGTTGACAGCAATTGAAGTATAAAAACAACTTAATGCTTGTATTGATTGACTTTGTAGGCCTAAGGCTGGTAATCTGAGCATCTATTAAGAGGAGGACAATATGCAATATAGCAAATATGGGGTGATTCTGTCTTGTTTTTGAAATCCAATATTGTTCTCATTGTTTTGTTTTGTTCCATTTTATTTTGTTTTATTCTGTTCTCTTTTGTTTAATTTCATTATATCTGATGGTATAGGCAGCAATTTTGAAGATAATAAGAGACATTATGGTAACCATTGTTCATTTCTTATTATCCTGTTTTGAAATCCTGTATCATTTTCACTGGGTTTTTTGGATCAGCTTTATTCTGTTTTATTTTGTTTGGTTTTATTTCTTTAAAATAAAGAATGATTAAATAAATAAATAGAATTTAAAAAAAGAAAAGGCTTATAGAACACCAAGTAAAAGAAATAAGTAAAAACCCACATCCATGTTATAGAAACATGCAAGAACATCAAAGAGAACTTAATGCTTTTGTAGATGAAGCAGATTGCCAACAAAAAAGAATCAGATGAGTATCAAGAAGATACATGCAAGGAACAGCTAAAACAAGAAGGAAAAGATATAAGTATTATCACATTTAAGAAGTAAAGATTAATAAACTTGAGTAGGACTTTAATGACAATCATCACAAGACCAAATATATGTACCTTAAACCATTAAAAGGAAATTCTCTCTAAAGAAAAGTAGCAGTGAAAAAGAAACAACTATAGATCCTTATAAGTATAAACTGTGAGACATGTTTTGAAATAACAAAGACTACAATAAATGAAAATGCATTAAACTTACTAATTGGAAGACACAGATACTTCAGATTATGTTTTTTAAAAAATTTTATTTAAAGAGAAAAAAAAAGCAAAACAGAAAAAAGGGTAGAAACAATACAGAATTTTAGAAAAAGAAAAAGCAGTAAGAAATCACTAGTTGATAAATTACATATTGTCTTCTTAGACCTAGTTGTTAAAGTTACAAAATTAAAGCATACAAAGTGGACATTCAAACAGTGAGACTGCAAAGAAGTTCAATGATCCAGTAACAACTTAGCAACATGGTTATCAATCCTACACACTCAAACATACATGCAGCCATATCCTCTAGAACACTTTCTTTTCTTCTTTTTACTTTTTAAGTCCATTATCTGCTTAGTTATATCCTGTTTCAGGTTGCTCAGTACCTTACTGACTTGTTTTGTTGTTGTTATATACTTTTAATCACCTTATATAATTCTGTTGCATTGTTTTTGAGTTTCTCCACATCCATGATCCATGGATCAGCTTTGGTGGAGTTGGGAGATTTTTGGAGGTATTTTGTTACTTTCTTATCTACTTTTTTTTTTTTTTGAAGGTAGCAAAATACAGCAGAACAAGACAGAACAAACCCATGCCACCACACTGCAAAAAAACTACCACAGAACCTCAGAGCAGGTCAGCAGGACACAAGCAATGGGCTCAATAGTACAGCCCATTTTGTTCACATTAGCTGTTCTTTCAATCAAGTAGAGGAAAATGGAAGGAAATATCGAACTTTTAAAAACAGAATATTGAATAAAGCAGTACCATTAATCAAAAATGAGCAAAACAGTGATAAAAATATTTTCCTTCAAAGAGATGGTAGAAGGAAATCCCCCTTACTTGCCACGCTGTATACATTCATCCTCCAGAAAGATACTCAGACCGCTGGTGTCTACTTGCTAATGAGGGATGGATCAATGTCTGATTCTTAGCCCACGCACCGGCAGGGACCCAGCTGCTTACCAGGGCTGCCAGTAGGCCGCCTGTTCTCCAGCGCCCAAAGTTCCAACCCAGATTATGTTTTTAAAATAATCAATATTATATCTTGTAAAATAAGAAATAACAGTTGGGTGTTGTGGCACAGGCCTGTAAACCCAGCTCTCAGAAGGCTGAAACAAGAGGATTGCCTCAAGTTCAAGGCCAGCCTGAGCTACATAGTGAGTTCAGGGACAGCCTGAATTATACAGTGAGACCCTGTCTCAAAAGCAAAATTAAAAAACCAACCAACAAACACAAACAAAACAAAGGGAAAGAAAAAGAACAACAAAAAAGGCAAAGAACTTTGGGGAAATTGAACACTATATTCCATGCAAATATGAAAAGAGAGCTAGACTAGCAATCCTGACATGTAACATGATAATACTTTATATAAAAATACCATAGTGACCACAGCAGGAGCTTGAATAGTAAGAAAAGGAACAATATCACAAAAACGTAACCAATAGAAACCTATATTCATTTAAAAATGTACTCTAAAAATAAGTAACAATAGACAGAGCCAGAGAGATGTTGATAATTCATTGTTTGTAGTTGAATCTTTTATATTCATCTCAGAACTGGACAGATGTGCTGAAATCTCACAGTAATATTACTTTAGTGTGGTCCTATTTTTATTCATCTTACTTGGCACTTGTGGGTCTTTTCAATCTGGCAAGTCATGTCCCACTTTGGGGGAATTTTTAGAATTGTTTTGTTGCAGATAAACTCTCCTATGTTTTTCTGTTTTGGGTGGAAGTCTTTTGATTTGGGGATAACCAGCTTTAGAGTGTTTTCTCTAGTTTTCTTTTTTTCCTCTTTTCTTGCTTGTATTCTAGATCTTTGTCTTTTTAAATCTACTTTCTGGGAGATTTTCTCATCTATATCTTCCAAGCCTGCTGCTGACTTTTTAAAATTTCTCCTACCATATTTTTAACTGTAAGAGGTCTGTTTTGGTCTCAGAATATTGCTTTTCTTAAAATAGAATCCTGTTCCTATTTCATGTTTTCAGTGCTTCATCCCTTTGAGGAAACTAATACTTTTTAAAAGATTTTTTCTTCCCCCTTAATCATATCTGTTTCTCTAAATACCCCTGTATTGATTCTAATTGCTGCTATAAAACTTTAAAACAAGTATATTATTTTTGAGTTCTGTAGGTCAGAAATTCAATATGGTTTCACTGAGCTGAAATTATGGTGTTGGAAGAATCATTTCCTTCGGGAGGCTCTGAGGAAAATATTTTGTAGCCTGTTCCAGCTTTTAGAGACCACCCACATTCTTTGTTTTCTAGCCCCTTTCCCACATATTTAAAGCTGGTAATGTCACATCTGTATGACTCTTCTTTAGTTGTCACATCTCCTCCTGATTGTGACAAAAGAAAGTTCTTGGCATGAAAGGATTCACATGATTAGATAGGAATCACTGGGAAATCCAGAATAATCTCCTCATCTCAAAGTCAGGTCATTAGCAACTTTAATTGCATTTACAAACTTAAACCTGCAAAAGTGTCATGTAACCTAACATATTTACTGGTTCTGGGGATTTGGATGTGGATACTTTAAGGAGCTGTCTGCCTAACAGGCTCCCCCTTTTTGGTTCTGTTCTCTAATTTGCATGTTAAAAGTTTCCCTTAGATGTCTGATGATCTTTAGTCATTTGCACATATGTAAGAATGGGAGGCTAAAAAGGTTATTGGAAGCTCATGCTGTGCCTGAGCTTTTTATGGGCAGTCCAGTGTCAGTTGGTCCAGCAGGCTCCTGCCTGGAGGAAGAAGGCATAGCCACGGCATGTTGTAAACTGAGTGAGAAGAGACTTGGGAATTCACAATCCATTATGCATATGTTTGCTTAACTCCTTTGTGTCCTTCAGCTGTACCTGGCCTCCCTCAGGCAGGGAAAATTGGGCTCGCAATACTATCTCTTATGTAGCCCCTTAAACAGATTTTTAATCAGTCCTTGAATGTTTAATCAAATCCTCACCACTATTCCCAGAGATGTTGGATGACCACTGCTGAGTTATACAGGCACTCTTTCCATAAATTGGATTGGCTCTTGGACTCACCCTTTGCTGGCTTAAAACTCATGTTTATTAGTTCTAAGCTAAGGGTCATTTATCTATCTGCTTTCTAGCTACCAAATTTTGTTGTTGTTTTTTCCTATTGGTCTTTGTTAACAGATGCCTTAATTGTGGTCATTAACCTCTTTCCTGTGGTTTTAATGAGGTTTCTAAAGGCAGCAGAGCTCAAGGCTTAGGTTCAAGTTATAATTCTTAATTGGAAGTTGGCATGTTTTTACTGTAGTTGTTGAGTCCACTGTGCAATGTGGAGAAGGGGAAATATCTTGTTCCATGGTGGTTGCTCACACTTTTTTCCCTTTTATAGGAGGTGTATCAACTGTATCAAAGAGATGTCAAGGCTGTGGACATAACCCAAAAGGATATATATCTCCCTTCCTGGCTCCCTCTTTACACCCCAACTCTCTCTGCTTCCTGGCAGTCATGATACAAGCAGTTGGTTCTCCACCTTACCATCTCGCCTTGGATGTGAACTGACTATGGACTGAAATGTGACCCCAAATAAACCTCTCTTTCTTTTTGTTTTCCAAGTAATGAGGAAAGTAAGTCAGATTTTGATACCAAAGAAGTGAGGTCATTTCTGTGACTATACCTGACCATGTGGTACAGAAGCCTTTCTAACTGGTTTGAGGGAGGAGTTTGGAAAGGTTTAGAGTTGTTAGATTAAAAAAGCCCTAAAATACTGTAAGGAGTGCCCAGTGAGAGATTCTTTTAGAGCTCAAAAGACCAGAGAATGAAGACCAGCTCAGGAGGTTTCAGCTGAGAATAAGAACTCCATTGGTGGTTGGACTCCAGGTCACATGTGTTGTATCCTGGCAGAATTTGTATACATTTTGTTCATGTCCTGAGACTTTGCAGGATACTAATATTAAGAGCAGTGGACTAATTAATCTGGTGGAGGAAATTTTAAGACAGCCCAGTATTTAGTCTGTAGCGTGGTTATTGCATCTGCTTTCAGTAAGATCTACTGTGAGAAACAAGAGCAAAAAGCCAATTTAAAAGGTTTTCAGTTTTGTCAGAAATAAAGAACCTACAAGGATAGAGCAGAAGAGAGAGTGGTTGCTGAAAAGATTAGTATTAAAAACAATCAAAGGACTTTACAACAGGATAATAGGAAATATGCCTTGAGGGAGGCATCCGCAAGGCATCTGTACGCACTGACATCTCCAGGGTACAAATCTGTGAGACTATCATTTCAGAAGAGAGCCCAAGACACTGCATTAAGGAAAAAAGCCCCAGGAGCTTAGGAAACTTTTTTCCTGGGGTTTGATTCCTGCTACTCAGCTTGCAAGTCTCAGAGACCTATATATTCACAATTTAAGGGGCTCTAGCTACTTCTCAAGCTGGCAGCCAGCCTTGGCATCAGTCTGCGTGGTGCTGGATTTACAAGCATGAAGAATGCAAGAGTCTTGAGGTCAGGAAGTATTTCACTCAGATTTCAGAAGAAGGCCTGAGAGGCCAGGCAGTGTCCCCGTGAGAGGGCAGTGTGTGAAGCTGTGAGAGTGAGACTGAATGTGCATTGGAGATCCCAAGAACCCAGAGAAGCCAACAATATGGAACATTTTAGGAAAGCCACAGGAATGAACAAAGCCAGCCCCAGAGAGAGCCCGCGAGAACTGCAACCACCAGCAACGCTGCAGGTGTAGGGCAGCCCAAGCCCTGTGGAACTGTCTGAGTTAAAGGCCACTGGTGTTACACTCAACAGGTATTTATTGATGAAGCTATTCAGTAACAGTCAGAATAACTCTAAAATGAATTTCCAGCCTCAGTCATTCTTCCTGAGCCTTCATGCCGTTTCTATGTGTGCATGTAAGCCTGCCACCACTTTCACCAGTATGGTAGCAGATACCATAGATGCTTAAATATGAGGCAACCCAGAACAAAAAGTACCTCTACCCATTCTCCATTTGAGAACACTCTTACAATTTCATACAATTTAAATCTAAAACCAGCTCCAGGACACAACTGAAGTAAATGTTTACTTACAAATTTTATTAGAATAAACTCATTGCATATGCAATTTAAAATTATATATTATAAAAATTTGAATTTCCTGCTTTCTTCTAGTTGTATTCTAACAAATGATTTTATTCAAACTCTTCACTGCCATCTTGGACATCAGTGTTTCTGTCATTGGTAGAACCAGTTTTTGGATTATCCAACACAATGTTCAGCATGGTATTCATCTCTACTCGAGGCACTGAGATATGTGTATTTTTGAACCTATATTTTTGCTACAACATATTTTCATCCCAGACACAATAACCCATTATGTTAGGACAGGTTTTTGGTGGTTTAATTTGTCCTGGTGGTGGATATGCATGATTTTCACAGACAACCATTTTCCCATATTGATTTTAAAGTGCACTTTAAAAGGCTTGTTTACGAAGATATCTGACACTTGCAAGTGTGAGGTGATAACTTCAGCAATAATTACTAAATCTGTGTCAGATTTCTCTGCCTTCCTTCCTTACTGGCCCTGTCAGGTGACATCTCTAATCATCACAAACCAGCATTGATTGAGGTCATTTCAGGCTGTTTTTTTCCCGTACAAGACTTCTGTTCGAAATAAAGAAATTGAAAGTGCATTTCCATAGTAAGAGATTTTTGTCAGGAATCGAAATCCAGGCAGCTCTTTTCTGAGAGTTTACATTTTAGAAACATATATTTGGAATAAATTCCACAATATATTTCTTTAGTCACTTGTTCCTTTTTCATCATGATCTCATTTTTGGGTCCAGCACTTTGATTTTGTAGCCACCAGGCTTTAAGTGCTGCAGTTTTAAAACTTTTATGTACTGATGCCTCTTGATTTTCTACCTCTAATCTTGATATTACCTTTGACCTTCAGGTTCCACATATATCTGGTAACACACCATTTCCAATTAATGTCTAACAGGTATCTCAAATTTAAAATGCCCAATACAGAATACCAAAGTATTGATTGGTTTTCTCCTCTCCCCAGAAACTAGTCCTTCTTCAGTCTTCCCCTTCTTCATGAAGGGCTCAGTCACCCACTTTGTTACTCAGGTTCAAACACTGAAGAGTCATTCTACAGTCTTTTATTTCCTTATCAATTCCCACAAAATTCATGCCATGGTCTCCAAAATTACCACTGATTTGCTCAGTTTTAACAATTTCTACCACTCGGATCCAAGTTACTGATCTCTCAATCTCTCTCTCTCTTTTTCTTTCTCTTCCTCTTCCTCCCTGTCTTTCTCCCTCCCTCCATTTCATAAAGGCTCAAACTCATCTCCCTGTGTTCATTCTTGACCCTATATAACCACTCTCTATACAACAGTCAGAGGGCCCTATTTAAATCCAAAATCATTAATTTATATCTCTCCAGTGGATTCTTTTGCCATGTAGAATAAAATACAAAGTCCTTACAGGGCCTAGAAGATTGCCTCTGAGATTTTAATGTGCATACCAATCACGAAGGGTCCTGTTGCATACATATACTGCCCCTATAAATTGGGGGTCAGGCTAGGGACTTTGCACCTTTCTGGCCCACAGAATGCACTGAGAATAGTAATGGCCTTTAGAACCAGTCATACTGACTCTTGTCTCTGTTTTTTTTTTTTTCCTATTACTGTCTCTGTCCTTCAACTCACACTACCCATTTTGGAATTATTTTCCTTTCTCAAAATCACCAAGTTCATTTCCTTCTTAAAGCATTTTTACATGTGATGCTGTGTTTCTGGAACACTCTCTACAGATAATCCACAGAGCTTTCTCTCATTTCACTGAGGTGTCTGCTTCAATGTCACCATCCCAACTCCAATCCCTTCAACACATGCATTCTGTCACCCTCATTCTGTGTTCCCTTTCTTCCTATTACTCATGATTCCATGACAGTTTTTTTCTATAATATGCATACTAATTGTTTATATTATTCTTACTGGCTTATTGTCTGTATTTCCTCTAGAATGTGGGCCTCTTTATGACACAAATTGTTTTGTTCACACTTTACTCTCAGAGCCTAGCACCAAGCTTGTGTTTCATAAATATTTGTTAGATGAGTGAATGAACAAATGTCTTCTTTGGAAACTCCAATTGTCCATATGCTGGATCACATATTTGGTTCTCCACTCTTCTTTCCTATAATTTTTATTCTTTTTCTTTTACTCCTGAATTTCTGACACCTTCTCAGCATTGATGGTTTGATATGCTTTTATTTCACTCTAGTTACTTTTACTATTTGTTACTTCTAGCACAGTTTAAAATTCTGCTATGGTATTATTCATTTTTTATGTTATTAGATTCTTGCAATAAAAAAAATCTCAACCAGGCTTCCATTTATCTCATAATACTTCATTGTTGTTTCTCCTTTCACTATGTTTTTTTGGACCCATTTTTTAAATTTTATTAGTGATTTCACAATACACAATAGGTTCTATATTTTTAAAAACATATTTGGTACTTAAACTTTTATTTTAGCAAATGAGTTTTTCAGAATTTTTTTTCCTTTTGCAATATGGCAGAATGTTGACATTGTGTCCCAATGTCCACATTGGACCTCAAAACAAAAGATGGGAGAATAATTGGCCCACAGCACATAAGGAAACCATTGTCCCATTATTAGCAGCTGAACAAAAAGAGACTTCAGTGATGACTCATGATGAAGACTACTGATTTTATAGAATGTTAATCATATGAATGTATCCTGCAAAGTTCATGTACTTGAAACTTAATCTCCGGGTATATATGTTGAAGGTATTTGGATGTGGAACCTTTAGGAGGTAAGTAGTTTTATGGCTGGTGTCTAGATGTCCCCCCAAAGCTTCATAAAATCATAAGTGGGGCTTTTTCAGAGGTGGCTGGACCTAGAATGTATAATGCTAGGATTAAGGGCACTAGATTAAAGGTGATTACTAAGTTAGTTCACTGATCATTTTGGTACCTGACAGTCTAAATAGAATATAAAAGGGACAGAGAGAAGTTGCTATTGCTTGCTGGTTGCTACTTCACTGTTGGCTACCTTATACCTTCCCTACTTTGCCATGGACTGTTTCTTCTGCACTGCCCCTCTGCCAGTCCTCTGTACCTTGGAGCCAACTGACTATGGACTGAAACATCTACAAACTGTGAGCTAAATAAATCTGTTCTCCTTTAATTTTGTCTGTTGGGTACTTTGTTTCAGCAGCAAGAAAGTAACTAAGACATTAGGGTTGGACGATGTCATGAGGATGGGGCCTCCATGATGGAATTTGTGGTTTTAGAAGAAGAAGAACAGAGGCCTGAGCTAGAATGCTGTTTGTCTTATATAAAGTCACTTGGCCTTCTATCATGTTGTGAGCAGCATAAAGACTTGACCAGACGCTGGCACTCTGCTCTTAGGCATCTCAGTCTCCAAGACTACAAGAAATAAGTTTCTGTTCTTTGTAAGTTACCTAGAATATGGTATTCTGTTTAGCAGCAAAGAACAGCCTAAAACACAGGATAATTTAGAAAAGACACAAAATGAATGATAAAGAGTAACAGCAAACTCTGGAGAGGGAAAAATGTCTGATGTCAAGAATTCCACACTATAGTATTTAAAAGGTCCACTTTTTCAACATCATAAAACATATGAGATATACAAAGATGTGAAAGTATGGGCCATAAGTAGATAAAAAAAAGGAAGCCCAGATGTTGGACTTACTAGACAAAGACTTTAAGTTTGCTATTGAAAATATATTTTGAGAACTAAGAAAATCATATTAAAAAAACTAAAGGAAATTACAAGAATGTTATCTCACAAATACAGAATATCAATAAAGGGAAGTTTTAAAAAATCTAAAGGAGGAAAAGAAGACAAGATGACCGATCAGTGAGCAACAAAATACAGAGACTCCCGGGAGAAACAACTCATACACCAGAATAAAACACCCTGGAGAGACCCAGACAGAGGGAGATGGATCCTCTTGACACAGAAAGGAATTAAAACATAAAAAAGCTCATCAAATATGTTGGGACTACAACTGGAACAGCTAAAAATTATGGGACACAGTGTTTTAGCTGCAACCCGCCAAGTTTGCACTGGCCTGAATTTGCAACAGCCTGAATCCGCCACAGCTGGCAGAGTCACCCAAACTTGTTCCCACCTCCACTCACGGGAAGCACAGCAGCGCTGAAGTCAGGGGTTGGTGAGCCCAATGGAGAGTGGAGCTGGCAAAGGGACCTTCATTAGTCCATGGTCAGTGCTGGGATTGGGACCCCCGCCATGGGAAGGGCGCGAAATGGGTGACATGTTGGAATCTCGCAGGAGGAGCCTGAACTGGGAGCGACAGTGACTTCAGGTGGTTCCTCCCTCCCCAAAGCAGATTCGTGGGATTTGCTTGGACAGGGCCGTACCCCTTGCCGGGACCCAATGAGCTATCCCAAATCGATTCCCTGTGCCTAGCAAGCACTAACTGGGGGAAGGCCTCTGTGGTTTGGTTGGACCAGTGGGGAGGGGCAAGCATAGGCAGCCGCTGCTTGCACCTCAGTGATAAGAACAGTCAGGAGAGGGGGGAGGTCCCTTGCCAGCATGCTTCGGAGGAAACATGGCCAACAGGGAAGGGGGCTGGGACCTGCACTGTAAACTGTGTGGAGGAAGCCAGGACCATGACAGGAGAGAAAGGCAGGAAGAGGCCCCCAGCCCAGAACCCTGAGAGTCCTGATCCAGGAGAGGGAAAAACAAGGGTGACTGAGGGCAGCAAACATGCAACAGCAGACATGGATTCAATGGACATTAAAAGATATCTTTGGGACCTTGTAGATGAACTCAAAACTGAAATATTAAATCAGGTAAAGCAAGATATGAGTAGAGTAATAAAAGAAATGCTCTCAGGGAGCATCTCTCAGGAAGATACAGATGGAAGAAGGGAGGAACACAAAAAAAGGAGAGAAACATTCGATAAAGAAGATAAAGTAAATGTAGAATACGTGAAGCAGATTCAAAGAGACTACCAGGAAATTAAAAACTCCATTGAAAGCTGGCAAAACTCCTTAAAAGAAACTAAGGATAGACTATCAAAACTTGAAGACAAGTTTGCAATGTGTGATCATGAAAGGAAAGATCTCTTAAAAATAACAAGGAAATAGGCAGTAACATTACAAAGCCTAGAAGATGACAAGAGAATCTATAATTTAAGAATAAGAAATGTGAACAAAGAAGCAGGAATACATACAGGCGAATTACAAAGGCTATTCATGGAAATAACTAAGGAAAACTTCCCAAGCATGGGAAAAGAAAATGACATTCGGTTATGTGAGGCATATACAACCCCAGCCACCTACAACCAAAACAGATCTACACCCAGACATATAATAATCAAGATACCAGAAATTCAATATAAAAACAGAATATTAAAAGCCATCAGAGAAAAGAAACAGATTACCTATAAAGGTAAGCCATCAGGATCACGGCTGACTTCTCAACACAGACCATCACAGATTACCTATAAAGGTAAGCCATCAGGATCATGGCTGACTTCTCAACACAGACCAAAAGAAACATTACCTATAAAGGTAAGCCATCAGGATCACGGCTGACTTCTCAACACAGACCAACACAGATCAAGAAGAGCTTGAAGCAAAATATTCCAAGCCCTGAAAGAAAATAACCTCCAGCCCAGATTGATGTACCCTGCAAAACTGTTACTAGAAATTAATGGAGAAACAAGATGCTTCCATAACAAAGAGGAACTGGGGGAGTTTGTGACCACCAATCCAACCCTACAGAGAATACTGAAGGACATTCTAGAGAGAGAAAAAAAAATACCAGGATTTTAGGAACAGTGACAGAAAGGCCTCAATGAGTGGGGCAGGAAGTAGAATGAAGGAGAAAACTAGACAAACAAAGGCAGAAAAATAGCATAGCAGAAATGAGAAAGAGAAGGATAACTAGAATCTCTAACATAGATAGCCTTGATACACTATATTGTTCATAGTGCACCAGGATTTAAAACCCACATTACTCACACTACTCTGCTTAGATGTAATATATTCTGTTCCAGTCATTCTACCTGTACTAGATTTGAGGGCACAGACAGTAATCCTGAAAATAACAGGATATAGTATGGTAATCATCCTTAATTTCCTATTAACTTAATCTAAAGCTCTGTAAAACCTACACAGTTTTACCATGACTGATTGTAATCAAATCTGGTTTGTTGGATAGCTGTTTTGTATTGATAGATTTTATTCAAAGCTGTTATGATTGATAGTATCAAGTCTGAGAGTATAGGCAACTGCTCTTAAGATGACAAGATCCACTAGAATATCCACTCTGGTTTGATTATTACCTGCCTTTAAAGTTTTATTCTGTCTACAATGTTTTATTTTTACTAATATTGTTATGTACTGCTATATTCAATTATACTGCTATATTCATTTATGCCTGATGCTATAGGCAATTCTATTGAAGATAATAAGAAACAACACAGCAATCATTGTAGATCACCTTGTACTGTGATTTTTATATGACTTTTTGGTTTCATGCTTTTATAGGAATTTGTTTTGTTTTGCCTTACTAAGTCTTGTTTTTCCTTCTAATACAGAAAGAATAGAAATACATGTAGAGACTCATATATGCATAGCTGTTTACACTCTCATTGTTTGACTATCTACTTTGTATGCTTTAATTTTGTAACTTGAACAACTATTTGTAAGAGGACAATATGTAATTTATTAACTAGTGATTTCTTATTGTTTATCCTTTTTTTTGAATTCTGCTTGTTGTGTATTGTTTACATGCTTTTGTTTCTCTTTAAATAAAAATAAATAAATAAATAAATAAACCTTTACATGCTTTTGTTTCTCTTTAAATAAAAATAAATAAATAAATAAATCTAAAGGAAATTCTAGAGTTGAGTATATAATAACTAAAATGAAACATTCACTTGGAGGAAGTCATCAGAAGAATAGAACAGGCAGAAGAAAAATCAGCTATCTTGATGATAGATCAGATGAGAAGGAAAAAATAATAAAGAAAAATACAAAGACTCTAAGAAACCTAGAAAGTACCATTAATAATGCATACATATATATACATACAGAGTACTAGGAAGAAGACAAAAAAGGGAAAGAGAAAATATTTGGGAAAAACGGTAGCTAAAATTCCTCAAAATTGATGAAAAAAATCATCTACATATCCAAGAAGCTTCGTAAATTCCAAGTAGGGTGAACTCAAAAAGATCCTCACCTAGACACATGTAATTAAATTGTTGAGATGCAAAGACAAAGAGTTTCTTCAAAGCAGAATAGAGAGGTGAATTGCTACATGTAACAGACCCTTAATAATATTAACAACAGACTTTTCAACAGAGATCATGAAGCCTGGAAGGCAATGGGATGGCATATTTGGAGCATTCAAAGGAAAATACTATAAAACAAAAATTTTATATCCAAAACACTATCCTTAAAAAATGGAGGCAACATGAAGACATTCCTAGGAAAATGAAAACAAGACAGTAGTTATCACTAGAAGACTTGCTCTATAAAAATAATGAAGGATGCTCATTTTCTTCAGGCTGAAATGTCAGGACACTGGAAAGTGATTCAAATCCATATTAAGAAAAGCAGAGTACCAGTAAGGGTGATAATATAAGTACAAAAGGCAATATATTAATTTATTTCCCTGTAACTTTTTCTTATTTATTTTAAAAGACAACTCCATGAAGCAAGAAGTATAAATCTATGCTGATTATCATACAAAGGAAAAAGATGTAATCACATAAGAAAAATAACACAGAGGACAAAAAGAAAGGAATAAGGGGGAGATGCGAAGAGTATAAAAATAGGTAATAGAAGGAGAAAAGAAAGAAGGGAAAGGATTATATATGTGTATATATTTATATACATACACACACAAGATAGATAATTATACTACTAATCTCTATTAGTTCATCAAAAAGAATAGTTGGTGCTTTCATTGTTTGATCATTTTTGCATGCCTGTATCTTGTAATCTGAGCAACTACTTTGAATATAACAATACACAATATATTAATCATTGTTAATCTATTATTTTGTTTTGAAATTCTGTATCATCATTTTTATTTTTTCACTTTAAAATTTCCTTTGAAAAGTGTAAAATATCTGGATTAAGCAAAACCATAACAACAGAAGGTGAGTGGTTGCCAGGGGCTTGAGACAGAAGGAAATGCAGAGTGGTTGTTAATGGTTGTGGGTCTTTTTTAGAGTGATGAAAACATCCTAGAATTCAATAGTGGTTGAACCACTTTCAGAATACACTAAAAACTGTTGGCTTGCATAATTTAAGAGTAGGGCAGGAGATGTGGCTCAACAGTAGAGTTCTTGCCTTGCATACACAAGCCCTGGGTTTGATCCCTAGCACCACAAAAAGAAAAAAAGAAGAAAAAGAGTATTGGGGTATGTGAGCTTTGACTCACTTTTTAAAAATAGAATGGAAACATGACTAGATCTTTGTAATACAAAGGATCTCTTCCCAAGTCCTACATCTATCACCTGGGTTAATCTAGGTGGCCTTTCTGCCATCACCTTGAACCTCTTGACCCCTGTATTGATATTGATATTGATCTTGACATAGATCTAGATACTGATAGGTATATATAGAGATACACAGATGCAAAGAGAGGCCAGCACTTGACTCTACCATCTTCCTTTTTTAATCTTTGGGAGCTCTAATCTTTACGTTCTCAGGTCATAGTTAGGATCTCATCACAAGGATCACCAGTCCTGTTTGCTTCTGGTTGAAATGTCCAAGAGAGAAAATGTTTAAAGGATTGAGCTCAGCACCTGATGAGTCCAGGGACTGAGGATGTCTATGGCAGAGAGACTGGCAGACAGCTACTCAGATGGAGAAGCTGAGAAGCCACAGCTCTGTGAGTAGCATGTGGCCTAAATAGATAAGGCATCTATGCTAAATACATGCTTTTTCTACTATTCCCTTGGGAGGCGATTCCCTGCCCGCCCTGACTAGCACAGGACCAGCTTTAGAGACCAGGGCTCAATTCAATATACAACTCTGCTCAAAAACATTCATCAGTTCAAGATCCTGTTTTAGTTGAACGTGTTTGTTCACCTTTCTAGACTAAGATCTCTACCCACCTGTCCAACCTCCCGGGTAATTTCTCCCAGGTTTTATTATCCCACTGGACACTTAACGCTTTGGTCAATCTGAGCTTTCACCTCATGCATTTAACATGCGACTCAGTATTATACCACTGACTGCATGGTCTTAGGATGCAGGGAGACCTGACTTGGAACTCCGGCTCTGCTACTGACTAACTTGTGACCTGGGGAAAGTCACTGAACTTCTGAAGTTTTAATGTCCTTATGTGTCAAGATGAGGAGCGAATTCACCTGTCTCACGGGATAGTCGTGCAGTGTAAACGGATAGAGTATGTGAAGAGCCTTAGAGGACCACCGTTACCTTGTAGATCTTTCCCTTTTCACCCTTTGGTTCTGTGGCCACGAATCATTGCAGCTTACTTTCCTGGACACATGTAAGGACACGGATCTCTCTGGGGACATCCAATTTAGGGATAGAGGAAGAGGGCTCTTTAGGACAGGAGAGCTTGGTAGATGTGTAACGGAGAGTTGGTGGGGCCCACATGGTCCAGAAAGCCAGTGTGTCTGCACAATTTCTAGGCAGAGTCCTGGAGGCATCTAGCTTTGACTTTTGGTTATTTCTGCAGCCAGCATCAGCCCTGTGCATAGTAAGCAAGCCCACCCACCACTTATCCTTTCTGCTGAAGCTAGATTAAAAGAGATTTCAGATACTTGCATGTTATCACCTAATTTACTCAGGTAAGATCATTTTTCTCCTCCATCTCATCCCCTTCTCAGGTCCCTCACCACTCCAGATACTGGATTTTTATTCCCTTTGCCTGAGTTCCCATCTCTACCCCCCAGATACAATGGAAATCATCATCCTGTGTGGCCTTTGTGGAGAGCTAGCTGGGGCTTCTGCCAATGTTTGAGAATGTGTTGAATAACTCTCCAGGCTCAGGCAACATCAGCAGGACATGGGGAACCCTTGCTCAGGGAGCAGAGGTACTCAGGACCTGTCAACATGGCTGCTAGGACTTCTGTCAGCTTTGAGAGCTAAATTGGGACTTTTCTTAATCTCGCTGAACACACCTTTAGGTCCACTCTCACCCACCCAATCCAAGTTTCTGGAAGCATCTGGGTGATTCCAACTGCCCCAAATACACTGAGTTGTCTATGATGCCCTGAGTTAATTTTACTTCTTTAGACTCTAGAGCAGGGTAGTTTGGGGGACAGTCAGGACCAAAACAAAGCAGTGAACTTAGTTTGCAATGCTCGTGGTCACAAAGGTCTGATAACTACAGGGCAACACAAGTGTCCCATAATTAGAGTCTGCTGTCCTGTTCCTGAGGGTCAATTGTTCTGCCACAATGGCCATGCTGGACCACCAGCAGTTCACTCAGCTCACCCTCCCTCACATTCCGATCTCATGAGAGAAGAGAGCCAGAGTTCTCAGAGGCTTAACCCTCTCCTGCCAGGAGCCCCAGGACCAGCACCGAGGTGGGCGGGCACTGAGATGGGCATCCAGCGGGAAAGGATTAGGGAGTGACTGAGTATTTGGGGCAGCTTGCACTTGGCAACTACGACTGTGTTTCTCACTGAGACCTAATGAAGCATGACTTACACAGCCAGACCCCTGGGGATTCTGATTGTACTAGGATTTAAGAGGCACTGACCAAATCCTTACTTCTTTCAGGGAACAGAATTGACTAAAAGAGCAGATTTTCCTTCCTATATACATCTGTCCCTCAACCCATCACAATAGCCCTCTTCCTTCTCAATGAAATTATGGGTGACTCAGCCACAGAAGACACCATGATGTAGTGACAAGGACACACATGTTGACCCAAGATCCATGTCATATCCTGGCTACCAGTCATTAGCTATTTGAGCTTAGAGAAGTTGTTTCATTTCTAACTAGCAGATTTCTAATCTATTTCTATAGCTTGAGGATAACAATATGTATCCCTGGGCTGGATGAAAAAAAGAAATAAGAAAAAGAAAGAGAGAGAGGGAGAGAGAAAGAGATAGAGAGCCATATGTAGATTATTTCCATTTTTTTCTTTTATAATATTCTTGGCATTATGAATTTCAAATTCAAGGTTTGGACCAATAGATGATAGCTGAGGCATCCATGAAAACCACCATGGGGACCTAAGTCTATTAAGTTAGGGTCCATAGGGTGCAACTACAGAGTGGGTGTTTGCAGAGGGCCCTTCAGGTCTTCTTGACGCACACTGTTCAAACTCATCTGTGAGAGGAGAGAAGGATGTGGACATGTGTCGTTTTTTAATGTATGATTTCTGCAGAGGCCTCAATTTAAATCATGCACACTGATACATCAGAGCAAGTTAGTTAGGAGGAGGGAGTGAGCCTAGACAAGTGCCCTGAACATATCTGCCATCTGTTTAAGTTTCATGAAGAGCTTACCACTTTATCTCATTTAATCCTAAATTTATGTTGCCGGCCTGGGCCATTCTTCTGACCTCCAGCCCCATAGGTCTACCTACTTGCCTGCTTTGACTCTGCTTGGGTGGGAGAAGACATCTCCAGTGTAGCTTGTCCCAGCCAAGCTCTTGCTCTCTCCCTTAACCTGCTCTATGCTAAATTTTAATGGTAACTTGCTTAATGGCAGCTCAAGCTTAAGGTTTCTTAGATATGTTGAAAGCATCCTTAACCTCTCCCTTTCTCTCACAGCTTACATTCCATTCAAGAGCAAAGGCCACTGACTCTATCCCTGCAAGATCTCCAGAATCCAACAATGTTTCACCATATTTATGGCTACTCACTGTGACTTCTCTCCTGAATAACTGCCTTAGCATCAAAGTGATGTTCCTGTCCCCACCACTGGTTTACCACAGTCAAATGTCACCTCAATGAGTCTTTTTCTGAATGCCACTCAGCGCATTCCATTTCCATTTTGTTTTCCTTTTCAGTGCTTCTAACTAGGCCTTATAATTTTGCTTAATTTTGTCATTTTCATCTGTCTTTTTCTAGAATATAAGTTCATGTAAGGGATGGTTTTCATCTATTTTATCAGTGCTGGATCCTCAGTGTGTGACAGTGCCTATGTCTGTCTGTGTGTCTCTCTCTGTTTGAATGAATTCACACAGAAATGGAGACTCAGAGACATTTTCTCCAAAGTCTTAATGCAAGTAGAGAGCAAAGGTGAGTGTTAAACCCATGACCAAATTACTCTAGAGATCATATCTCTGTACAAGAGGCCACATTTTGCAATTTACCATGATTTCCCGCTAACCATAGCTCTTTCATTTGCATTTCAAATCAAGGCTGCTATATTCAGAGATCACCATGAAGGCTCAAGGATTTTTGGTTTTTGTTTTTAAGAGACACAGTCTTGATCAGGCTGACTTCATACTTCTGGGCTCTAGTTAATCCTCCTGCCTCAACTTCCGAAGAGGCTGGGATTGCAGGGGTACACTACCATGCCAGCTTCAATTTTAAGAAAAGAAGTCCTGTCCCTGTCTCCCCAAATCTCACTGTCATGTGCCATACTCAACCAGCAGGAATCCAGGCATCTGCTGTCAGCACTGAGATGATAAGGAATTGAATCTTCTATGGTTTTGAAGTCTGGTGTTTCCACTTGTGAGGAACCCTCAGGAGAGTACCCAATCCCTGAGAAGCACCCATTTGCACAGATATTCACTGGCTTGCTTATTGATTCAATAGAATCCATGAGAATCACAAATGTGAGCCCTGAGGCCCAACATTAATAGATCTGGAAGAGGAGGAGAATCAGTAAAATAAGTGGCCAAGGACCTGTGAGGTGGACAGAAACCAGGAAAGTGTGGTGCCTGGAAGTCAAGCAGAAAAGCCCCTCAAGAAGGAGTCCTGGGAAGAAAATTAAGAGACAGTCTAATTAGGAGACAGAAATAGAATGGGACTTAGTAAACAGAGGTGCAGCCTGGGTAGCAAGATTTAGTATAGTACGATGCCCATTTCTCTTACACGAGTCTTTAATTCAGTAGAATGCCAGGGAGAACATATCACGTGAATCCATTGGAATTTAACAAAATTATCATAAATCTGAAACAATGGGTATGAGAGAATAGAATGGAATTTCCTGAAAAATAACCAGGAGTGGCACTTGTTCAACTCATTTACCAAAGCATGTTTTAAAGGGCAAGTATGCAAACAAGATAGAAGGCGGGGTGGAGAGAGTGACAAGGGGCTCTGGAGTTCGAGTGTGGACCTCAGGATGTTCAGCAGGGAACAAAGGTGGCGTTTCATGTTTGGGGAGAAATGATGAATTATTCATTAAATTGTATCTAAATTGGGTAGCCAATTGGATGGAAAATTAAGCTAGAGACTGTCCTCTGTCTTCCTTCAAAATAAACTTCAGATAGATCAAAAATGAAAAGGAAAAGGCAATCCATATGGTATGGAAAAAACAAAAGGATATTTTAATGATCTTTAGAAAAATGAAAGAAAAAGATCAACAGATTTAATTGCATAAGAGGACACCCTCAGAGAGAAAAGAAACCATAAAGTTAAAAGTTACATGCTACTGTGAAAGCACAAAATAGTGTTAAATAGATATCAACACTTAAATCATTAATTGAGTTAATATCATTAATATTAATGTATTAAGATCATTAATATAATTTTGGAGTAGGAGTAAAATTGAGGACTGAGTAATATTTTCTTAGGAAGAAGAAGAGTATTAGACTCTGCCACACATCCACTTCTACTTCTGCCTCCCTGGAGCCCACTAGGTCAACTTGTTTCCTGATTACCAGGAAATGAACCCATGACTTCTCCACCCAGGTGGCCCATCCTGGACCCTCCCACCCTCTCCTCCGCACCAGACAGGTGGTATGGGCCAGAAGCAGCCCTGTGAGCTCCTTCCCCAATAGGACAAGCTGGGAATCTTGAGGCCATGCTGGGCTTCTGAGCTGGAAAGAGGGGCCAGGATTGGTAGCTAGGGCTGAGCTGGGATACTGAGATGGGGGACAGAGAACTGATGGTTGAGAGTATCAGAAGAAAGAGGAGGCTCTGAAGGGAAGAAACGGGGGTGAGAGCACAGGCAGCAAGCATAGAGGGTGGAGAGGGTGTTTCCCCTTGGAGCTCCAATGTGCAGTGAGTTCCCTTTGGCAAGGAAAACAGTTCCTCAAGTCCTTGTTTTCAGGAAATAATGTGATACATGAAAGTGCAGCTCGAGACATTATTATCCGTATCATTCTTTAATAAAGAGTTTCTTATTTGCGGCAAGCTACACTGTCCTAGGCACTTGGAAGGCTGGGAAGGCTTCTGTTGGTGTTTGTAAGTTTTAAGACAATGTGAGAAGGCTTGGATTTAAAATGGAAAACCACAACTCACAGCATTCCTGCCAACACTATACTGCCTTCTGCTGAGGTCAGAGAAGCCCTGGGTGTGGGTCTCCTAAATTTACTGAGCCTGCTGTGGGTCAGGCACTATGCCAGGGCTTGGAAGTACCATGCTGACTGTGAGTGTACCTTTATTAATTTAATATCAGATCCAAAGTCAGGGTCACAACACATCCAAAATGAAACTGTGTTGGACCAGCACAGCCTATTTTAAAACTGCTGAAATCCAGTGCCTTTTTTCCATTTGATTCTTGATGTTATTCCAAAAAAGGGCTGTGCACATGCATGGGGTGTGTTTGTGTGGGGGTCTTATCAGAAATGCAGCTATTTAATCCACTGTCACTTTGTAAGAATATCATTGAATTTTTTTTTTTAATTGAAAACATGTTTTTGGTTGGGCCCAACTTCAGGACAAAGGGAAATTCACAGAGCAGAGTTGATAGTGTTTAAAAATATGTTAACAGATCTATACTTTGTTGCAGCATTGCTGCCCAATAATGGAAGAATTCTTGACACATCAAGGCCAGCTTAGCTGAGACCTGCCCCCTAGGGATGGGAATCAGGCCCCTCCTCCAAGCTGTCACAGAAAGAATTCTCCCAGCCTAAAGACTACATGCCACTCTCTCAGTGCTTGGGAACAAAGTTAGAATGTGATGTCCTAGACTCTGTTTTTCTGGAATAGCATAGAAATCTGTGTGCTATCGATTCTGGAGAATCAGTTTCTATGTAGGGAGCTACATGATCAAGGTTGCCAAAACTCTGCATCTGTTTGCTCCTTTGTAGAAGAGAGACTATACAAGCAAACTTCATTACCCAAAACCTAGTGAGGGTCAGACACGGTTACCACAGGGCAACACCGTCACTCATTCCCTTCTTCTTCTGTATGCACACACAAGACATTTCCACCTTCTAGTTAGAATTGCAGGCCAAGCTGATAGCAGAATGCAGGGTGAAAGGGTGGCTGCATGTGTTTTGGGCTATTGCCACAGTTATGTGTCCCAAGGCCCCAGTTTCCTAGTGTTCCTGTCATGTTCTATGTCAGTGCCTCTTCCATGGTGTGAATGCTTGAGGAGGCATCTTGCTAACCAGAGACTACATTTCCCAGCCTGCCTTGTACCTCGCCACGTGATGAGTCTCATAGAAGAAAAGGGACCAGAGGGAGGTGTCCCTTCTAAACTGGGTTTATATGAAGCAATGGAAACTTCCTCCCCACCTCTGACATTTACCTGCCTGCTGGATGCAAAGGACCTTTTTGGTTCTCTGACGCACGAGAGAGAACAAGAGAGAGAAAAAAGAAAGAAAAAAGGCCTTTATTGCAGGCACAGGAGGGCCGCCAAAGAGAGGCGAGCACTCTCCGGAAGCTTCTGGAAAAAACCGCAGGCTTTATTTGGAATTTGACAGGGGACGAAGTTAAAGGGGTGGGAAGAATGACGGAAGTGACAGCTGATTGGAGGAACTTTTTTGGGGAGGTGCCCAAAAAGCAGATTTAACTTTTGAGACGCTGTCCAACACCACGTTAACCCGCGTATGAGAAAAACCTGTCAGACTGCAAGGCCCTGGGAGACGGTGGAACCCATGTTAGGGGAAGCCTGGATCCCTGAATCACCATGTAGAGGAAAGCTGTCAACTAATGAAAACACTTAGATTGGACTGTGGAGATCAGGAAACAGACATGCTTTGAGAGTAAGCTATTGAGATATGAGTTTACTTGTTACAGCAGCTATTATTACTCTAACAGTTATACATCATCCACATACTCACCTCTCCTGGCACAAGATCCTTGGTTCCTTTGCTCTCAGATCTCCTGTACATCCACAAATGACATCTACCTGACCAAAGAAATTGGGTCATTGCTGTTACCACTTCAGTCATTGATTGAATATTTGTAGCTCATGTACTATGTGCAAGGAACTAGGCTAGGCACCCTGAACACCACACACAGTCCACCTACCCTTCCTGGAGAAGATTTGGTCTGATTTTTCCCTCAAGTCCAGATGCTGGACTGAGACCTGAGACTCCACTCTGTCTATGGTCTCCTGGTCCTGGACTTTCTCTACTCCAAAGACCATCCCATCCTCACTGAGAGTGACATAGCCTTGAAATTGCAGAGATTGTCACTGCCTGGGACTGCCACTTCCCCCATCTTTAAGGAAAAAGTCCAACCTGAAAACCTCACCTTCCATCCTCAGCACTCTTGTCTGTCCTCTTGCTGCTTCCCACAGAGACCTCCACAGCCACGACCTCTCTCCACCTAGCCTAGCTCCTTGCACACAGTACATGAGCTACAAATATTCAATCAGTGACTGAAGTGGAAGTGTAGTCTTCCTTTCTGCATTCCTTTCTTTTTCAATGTAGAACCAACCTTGAGACTGCAGGGTTCCATTGCTCCTTTGCAAATGCCTCATCCCCCTGGGACAAAAGACTGGGGACCTGAGGTTCAGGTGCATGTTCAGACATCCTTGGTGGCCAATGGGCTCTGGTGGTTCTTCAGGGCCTGTGTATTTAACCTGATCTTTGTGTCTTTGCTGCCCCCCTTCTTGGACTTGACACCTATCCTACACACACAAACATGCACACACACCAAAAGCTGGACGAGGATGCTACCGCCACCCCTGGGGACAGACACAGGAATTACTAATGTCTTTGGAAGCTTACTGTCCTGTCTTTAAATTGGGAGGATTCAGACCTTGACCAGCAGACCACAGATTGATTACCAACTCTACTCATTCCCTTTAGAATATACAACCCATGCAGTTGTGCATGGTCTAATTGGCTTTGCACTCCTACAACTGGCTCAAGGAGTCCTCCTCTGACTCCCCTCTCTGGCCACATCTAGGTCCTCTGCCATGCCCTGCATTCTCTATCAACAGACAGTACCATGGGGAACCCTACTTATAGTAAACCATCCATACCACTCTGCCTTTTCTCTTGCTGTGTCTTTGGACCTACGAGTCCCTGTCTCTGCTTAGCCAGTTTTTGGTCATTCCTGAGACTCTGTTTTGAGTATTCTCATCCAGTCCTTCTGTACACCTTGCACCCTCCCTTCTTGCCTCTTGTAGACCCTGGATCTTCCTCATCAACACAGCTCTACCCTGCAGCATCTGACCACAGATCTGTCTGATCATAGTCCCTCTCAGGCAGGGACCACCTCTACATCTTGGTAGCCTCTAAACCCTGGAGCTGGCAGCAGAGGACCACAGACAATGGAATTAAAGAGGGAAATGGCTATAGTCTCAGAGTACTTGATGGGACAAAGTGAGATGGTCCTGAGGGAGACATTTGCTCATGATACATGGTGTCAGCAAACACTTTGTGACTACATGGGGGGATTCTCCTGGTGCTGTGTGCAGAGAACAGCTCCTACAGCCTGAGTAAGATGCTGCCTGCCCTGGGCTGTGCTCCAAGGGAGAAGGGGGTCTGGGGCTGTGTGAGATGTCAATCCCAGACCTTGTCTGAACGTGCCTTTGGCATGAGCCTCTTGCTCTTGGATGTAAAGGCCATTACAGACCTGGGGCAGCCAGGACCCCCTTTCTAGGACAAGACCGTACTGCTTTGCTAAAACTTGAAGAAGTCATCTGCTCATCCACTGCTTCTACAATTGCCATTTTAATAAGCGAGTTTAGGAGATTCGATTAAGATTGGGAACCTCATCCCTTTTCCGGGGGGGTGGGGCACTCACAATTGGTGTTTTTCTTTGGAAGAGCATGAGTGGGGCCCTTTGCAGGGGTTTTTATATAGCAAGTAGCACAGAGAGAAAAAGGGAAAAAAATCAACTTTGGTTCAAAGATGCCAATAATAGGGGATTTCTTTTCCCAGTCTCCCTATGGAAGGTTGTTAACAGCGCAGGCACAATTGGGCCTGTGGTTGGCCTGCTCAGACAGGGGGACGTGTGCTGCTTTGTTAGGATGGACTGAATAGGATGTCCCTGCACCCAGACCTGGCCTCCCAGCTAACAAAGGGCCTCTTTGTCACTCTGGGCAAAGAGTGCTGTGGAGGTTGCCACAGCAACTCAGGGACACAGACTTAACGTGCAAGTGACATTTCAGATGGGAAGTGGGCATTCAAAAATTCAAATTTCACTATGTAAAGTGGCTTCCTTTACTGGATGTCTTAAAGGAAACACATAACAAACAAAGGAAAATATAAATAAGCCAACAGTAAATATGCAGGCAAGCCAACAAAAGCACATTGAAGTTCAATGTGCTAGTTTCTCCTCTCTAGATGAAAAAGTTGGGAAGAAGACTTGTTGGAGGCAATGTTGGAGCCCGTGGGTGAGTTATTATTTTTTTAATCCAAAAGGTAATTAGGCACCATTAAAGACAGTTTGAAAAGCCAAATCATCTGGAATTCCTCCCTCCAGGCATGGGCCTGTCTCTGTCTCAGTATTGATCAGCACTGCTGGATGACTCACTGTGTGCCAGTGAGACCTCAGGTTCCCGCTGTCCGCGGTGGAAGGTGTAGTGGGGCTCCCTTGTATGAGCAATCTCTGTGCAACTGTACCCAACCTTTAGTGTGTGTATATTGGGGGGGGGCGTCAAGCAGTCAGTCCCCTGTCAGAGTAGTAATTGATGCTGCACAGAGAGAGAGGCGAGCAGGGCCTGATGGACGGGAGGATAACGGGACCTGGAATTTGCAGTAGCGGCACTTTGTTGCTATTTGCTAGATGAAATGAAGGAAGGAAGGAAGACAGGGAGGAAGGGCTATCTCTGCATTTTTTTGAGAGGAGAAAAGCATGGTAAATACAGCAGGATGCAGGCAAAAGTGGCAGGCACAGATAAGTTTACACAATTACTCTCTTCACATAGGAGAGACATTTCCCTCAGCACATTATTGTGACAGTCTAATAAACAGTGTTTAAAGGACACTGCAGTGAACCCTGTATATCCACCACCTAGATTCTAACTATTAATGCTTTGCTGTCTTGGCTTTGTACATGTGTATCCATCCAGGCATTTCCAGATCCAGCATCAAGCCATTTTACAGTGGGGAACACTTTCCAAACTGTAGACATTCCTTTACCCCCCCCAAAATATATTAGTATGCATAATATTAAAGTTCAATGCTTGTTTCCATTTTTTTGTTATTTGAAATTTACTTGTAATTACATGGTTAAATCTTAAATATACATTTGCTGACTTTTGATGAATGCTTCTATTTCAGAAAACTTTATCAACTATAGACTTTAATTAAGGTTACCCCAGAAAGTACCCTCATATTCCTTCTCAATCTCAACCTTCCAACACACATACTCTTTTGTCATTTACTTTGGAATTACTATTATAATTTTTCCACATTGCTTCATCGTCTTCATGGTAATTCATTTTGCTGTTCACTCACACAGTTGGTGCTTTAGTCACCCACAGTCTTCACTGGCCCAGGCACAAGGCTCTAGACCTTACATGAGATACTAGTCTTGGGTACCAGATGGTCTGGTTTGAATCTCAGGTCCACTGTTTTCTTTGGGAAGTCATTTAGCTTCTCTGAGTTTCTCTTTCCTGACTAAAATTGAGGACGATGACATGAGTGCCAAATTCTCAGTCTTGGGTGGGTTCTGTGACACAATGCATGCTGAATAGTACATAGTAAATGTTCAATAAATTTATTGGTCTAGAGGGAGGACACAGCTGAATGGTTGCTGTCAAAGAACATTGAACATTGGAACAGCTGAATGGTTGCTGTCAAAGAACATTTCCTTAGTGTCATTAACTAAACTGTCTCTATTCAATTCTAGCTGTTAAAAGTTCCACTTTAATAAGTGTTTTTCAACCAGGAAATTTATGGTTCTGTAGAGTGATTTCCCAGGGTCCCAGAGGTGACTATAAAGTTGCAGGGCTTTCATTTTTATGTTTTGTCCTAATACTCCAAGGCACACCTATTTACAAAGCCACCACCCTTACCAGAAGGTCCATCCTCACCAAGAAGGGGCTTTGTGAAGTCTTCAAGGTGAAAAGTAGCAAGCAGCTCTGTTTTTATTCCCCTTTGCCCAATCATGTATATCACTGAAGCCACACAGATGATACAGAACATGGGGTGAGAGAATACGGGGTGATGAAGAACACTCAGGGGTATCTGGGAACAAAGTGTAGTATCACTATTCTTAGAAAGGAGAAATGTTAGCAGACGTCCTCTTACAGAAATGAAGGCACCTTAAGATCACAGATTCCTGAGTCCTGACTGCTCACCCCTGCTCGGTGGTGAGCTGACTGAGGATGAGCCCAAGGTCAAGGACAGGAGACACCACCTTCTCCCGCCTAACTCCTCCTACAGCGCCCAGCTCAGTGGCTTTATCTCTTTCAGGAAGCTCTCCTCTGTGTTCCATCCTGCTTTATACTCACTTATACAATGTTTATCAAGTTGTATTTAATTGATATTTATCTGTCTCCACTATTCAGCAGTAAACACAAATTATGTTTTGGTCATAGTTGAATTTGTTGGCCCTAGGATATACTCAAGAACTTTTTTAAAAATGAGTTTAACAGCATTTGCCCAATGCTTTCTAAGTTCAGATACTTTATACATATTATCTTTTCTTTTAAAATTATCATTTTACCTCTTGTACTGTAGAAAACTTGGTGAGAAGAGAATATGGAAAACAGAAATACAGAAGCTTGATGTGGTGGCACATGCCTGCAATCCCAGAACTCTGGGAGGTTGAGGCAGGATGGCTGCAAGTTTGAACAACTTAGCAAGACACTATCTCAAAATTAAAAATAAAAAGGGCTAAGGATATAGCTCTGTGCAAAAGCCCTGGGTTCAATTCCCAGTACCACACACACACACACAGACACACACACAAAGATACAGATTAAAAACATGGTTTAAGGATAACAAACTTTGGATGTGTTTGATTAAAAAAAGAGAGAAAACAATGGTAATAGATACAATAGAGTTTTAAAAATGATAATACTAGAAATAATTTCATATTGATTACATTTGAATGCTTAAAGGAAATTTAAAATTTTGTAGAGAAGTGTAATTGACATTTACAGTGTAAAATATGATATAATGACTCAATTATAAGGTAAGATGTTGCATCTGTTATTAAAATTTTTCTGACTTGTTAAGCAAAACAGTATAATCTTGATATACAAAGCAGTTTGGCAAAAGCAACACACAGGGATTTTAGATCAATTTTAGCTAATAATATAGATGCAAGTTCAATTTAGCAGTGTATTAAATAATAAATTATGATTAAATAAAACACTCAAGAATTATCTCAGGAATTCAGGGATGGTTCAATATGAATAATGTCTATTAATGTACTACATAATATTAATAGGTTAGCAGACAAGACCCAACAATTCATTCAGTAGGTGCCAAAAAAGTATTATAAACTACAACTAATTCTTGCTAGAATAAATCTCTAGGCAGACCAGGAATAACAACTAACTTTATTAATTGACAAAGAGTATCCCCCACAAAAAAATGTACAATTAGTAACTTCCTTAATGGCTAACTGGTGAAATACAAGAAGTATATTTGTTAAAGCAAGAAACAGATGAGAATCCCTGATACCATCTGTTCTGTCAAACACTGGCTCTAGAGATGCTAGACAATGCAACAAGAAAAGATAAAGATCAATAATGATGTATGTTTGAATGTTGCTAAGATATGAGATCTTAAATGATCTCATGGTTAAAAAGTGGTAAGTTAGTTTAGTTTGGTTTAAATTCACAGTGTATGCATATTTGAAAACATCATGTACACTGTAAGTATATTTACAAGCATGTTCCTTCCCATTTATTTATAAGGAGGGAAGGACAGATACAAAAGTGCTGAATTATGAATCCTCTCACTGCCCTTCTGTGTCCTGTAATCAGAACAATTTGGGGTTTCTTCCTAAAGATGTGTGTATATAGATAGGAAGTTTCTCGAAAGCTCTACCTCATCAAGAAGTGAACATGAGGCATCCCTGCTGTGTAAGCCTCTGTGTTAGTCACTGGGGGCAGCAAGATGCAGGAGTCATTGCTCCACGGCTGCAGAAACTCATAGAGCATGTGCATTATTATAGCTGGGTAAAGTTGAGACTAATAGTCTTGTATGCACATGGTTACTGGAACATGGAGTCAGAGTCTTGGAGAAGTCTTCATTAAAGATGTGTCACTTGAACTGAATCTTAAAGAATGAATCTTTATAGATGAATAAAAAGAGCACAGGGTTAAATCCTCCCAGGTCTTTAGAGCTCCCACATGGCAGTGACACATACCAGTCTGTTCATGTTCCTTTAGCTAAAGCAAGTCATGTGGTGACACCTAAACTGAAATGGAAGGGGAGGTACAATTCTACCGTGTGTCCATAAGGATGAAGATTCATGATCAGTCCTGAAACCCATGGCTTTGTAGTAGCTCTTCTGCCATAGTTGTTTTCCAAGAGGTTGGTCATTTTGATTCACAGGCAACACATTTCCCAGGTAAAGGAACCACAGGTGGAGTGTGGCTCATTTCCTTTGGGGATCCCATGGGTATGTAGACATATCTTTTTTGTTTTTTTGGTTTTTGAGACAGGGTCTTGCTGTGTAGTTCAGGGTGGCCTTAAACTCATTCTGTAGCCTAGGCTGGCCTTGAACTTGCAGTGATCCTCCTGTCTCATCCTCCCATGCTGGGATTACAGGCGTGCACCACCACACCAAGTAGTAGACACATCTTGTATTAACCGGGTCTGTCATTTTCTGCAGTTGGATGCTTTTCCATCTGGAGTCTTGCAGACATGGAGAGACTCCTCCTTCTGGGATTAGCCATTTCCTAGAAATAGCACACGACTTGCCTGTGAGTGTACTTCACAAAAGTAAACCATATCATCCAGATCCTCCACCTCCAACTGCCTTGTTTATTGGGCTGTTACACTGTGCCATTCCGTACTTGCCCCAAGCACCCCAGAGTGGTACCAGGCAACTAGGGACAGTCCCTAACCTCAGATCCACCGACATATTCAAATTAGCCACTCCTAAACGTGCTTATGCTGCCTGCCTGTTCCTTCCTGTGGAAGCCACATAAAGGCTCTTACCCACAGTTCACCTCCTCCCTCTGTCTCTTGGCTGACCCCAGGGCTTCCCCATGTGGCCCCCATGGATGATGTGCCACTCTTCCTCTTGGGAACTGTGCACACACCAAGCTATATTTTCCATGGCTGTCATCTTCTAACCTGTTGGTTTCACCATATCTAAATAGCAATAAAATATACTAAAGACACCTACATTTTGATTGTCAGTTATTTATGGCACAAGAAGGTAAAAGTTGCAAGATAAGCAATCAGAGGCTCTGGTTCCTCAAACTAGGCCACTGCAGGCAGGGCATAGCCAAGCTGGCCTGAGTCAACTGGTAATCTGGTGAGATCTGAGCCTCCTCTCCCACAGATTCTTCTCAAAGTCACAATGAAGAGAGAAGTGGCCTCAGCTGACTGAGGACAACACATGAAGCTATGTGTTCTTCAGGGAAACCCAGTGGTCAATTATCTATGTGACCAACTGCCAACACAAAGGGCAAGGTCAAGCTCTGAGCCCTGCATGGCTTCCTTCTTGGACCTCACTGTCAAACTTTCAAGATGCTTCTGTGGTACTGACTGGCTCCGCAGGAAAGGAAGTGGGTGTAGGGGACTGGCAGATTGGTGGCTGCTACAGCTGCCTGACTCTAGGGACACCTGGTGACTGCCTGCAGCTGACTCAGATGGATACTGTTTCATAGCTCTAGCCGAAGTTGGTGAGATCAACATGAGCAATGGGAAGTGTTCCAGGTGAGATCCTCAGGCTTGATTATAGTTCTGGCTCCATTTACTCTAGGGTGTTGAACTTCCCTCACTGACTCAGTCTTTTCATCTGTAAAATGGCCACATCAGGCTTATTTCCTGACCCAGAGAGTCTTTGTAAAGCCTGACCACCCCCACCTGCATTAGAGGTATCTACAAAATACAAAACAAAATTAAAAAGTATAGCAAGCACTGTGGCAAAATATCAAAATTCCTTCTGAGATGAGGATGGAGACCAGGATTGTGGCTATTACTACTTCTTTCCAACAGCATATGGTGATAGTGACCAGTGAAACAAGGCAAGAAAACAAATGAAATGTATAAGCATTGAGGAGAGAAGACAAATCATTGTTACAGACGAAACAGAAAATGGCTAGCCAGGTATGGTGGCGCACTACTGTGATCCCAGCACTCAGGAGGCTGAGGCAGGAGGATCGTTGCAAGTTCAAGACCAGCCTTGGCTACAAAGTTAGCCCAAGGCCAGCCTGAACTGCATAGTAAGACCCTGTCTCAGAAAAACAAAGCAAAACAAACAAACAAAAGAAATAGAAAATGGTATACTTTGAAAAGCTGAAGAAACTATAGATAATTAGAATTAATAAGTGGTTTTGCTGGTGTTGCTGGGTATAAGACTATTATTTTAAACATCAACTTTTTTTTATTAAATTACAGATCTATATTGCTGAGTAACAGATCACCCCAAAACACTTAAAATAATGAAAATAGTCATTGTTTCTCATGGTTTCTGGATATTTTAGATTCAGAAAGGGCTCAGCTGTGCATTTTACAATTGCATTGTGCTGCAGTCAAGCAATGGTATGAACTGGAAGGGGAGGGGTGGACTCAGCTGAGGGCTAGCTAGGTATCTTAGCCTCCTTCTTCAGCTTCAGGGTCTCTGCATATAGCTTCTTTATGGGGGTGAGTTTGCACTTCTTTAAAGTCTAGCAGCCTAAGATTTCTTACATAACGGTTTAGGGCTCCAGAGACAAGAATTCCAAGATAAGGAGTCAAGGAGAAGCTGTATCAATTTTTATCTCTAGTTCCAGACATCACACAGTGACATTTCTGCCACACTGTTAAAAAGTATTCACTAAGACTAACCTTTCCAAAGGGGATAGTTACTGGACTCCAACCACTGGGTGAAGTGTTGAAGGACTTATGGACTTGTAAAACCACTACACTGTACTGGAATAATCATTAACAAAAGCATAAAAACCATAAAATACCCAGCTCTAAGTCTAACAGAGGTTCTCTACATACACAACTACAAAACATTGCTGAGAGGAGTATTTTAGAAACCTTAAATAAATGGACATACCATGTTCATGGATAAGAATTCATATTGTTAGTGCCAATTTTATACAGATTGACCTAAAGATTCAATGTGACAGCAATCAAAATCCCAGTAGTGTTGCGTGTGTAAATAAATAGATAAGCTGATTTAAAAGTTTCTACAAAAGTACAAAGATTTCTGATTTAAATATTTCTACAAAAGTGCAAGGCAGTCTTAAAGAACAAAGTGGCTTAATTTATGGTATATTAGGGCGTTACAAAACTGTGGTGGTCAGATGGTGTGATAGTGGCCTAAGGGAAGAAAAGTAGGCTAACAGAACAAAACAGAGATTCAGAAACAGCTCCACGTACACAAGGATTTCTTGATTTATGACAAAGCATCGCAGAGAAGTGGGGGGTGTGTGTGGTTTTTTCAATAAATAGTACCTTCTAGTTGATACCTAAACAGAAAAAAAAGGGCCAATGCAAAATCCATTTGGATAAGGCGTGATAGTGTATTTCTAGAAATAGGACCTGCTGAAATCTATTTAGTTCTTTCCTTTACGAGCTGTTATTTCGTTCAGTTGCCCTCACAATTTAAGTGAAAGCCTTTCCCCACATCCATCTTGTGTTCCTAAATTTTACAGCCAGAATAGCTTAAGACCTGCACCGAGGAAGCCAAGCAGTAGTTGGGAGCTAAATCCTAAACTGGGCCCTGAATTGGCAAAAGCTTGAAGCCCTTTTTTCCACAAATCACCCCTTGTCCTATTGCCACACAAGAATCGGTTCTGGCTGACTTCTGCCTCCTGGCCCTTCCCAGGCAGGCACCAGAGGTGTCCATAGGTAGGGCAGTGAGTGGAAGTGAGAGAATGGAGACCACTGGTGCAAATTCTTGCACAGAAAGGGGCGGAGCAACAGGCTAGCAGCCTGTAAGCACGGTGTGAGGAATTAAGGGATTCCCTCTCTCCCCACCAGGGAGCCCGGTTCATAGGCATCTCGGTGGTCTAATAGCGGAGCCATTCCATTTCCTTTTCTCACTCCAGTGGACTGTAAGTAGATCCCCAATCAGAGCTTGGGCCTCTAGGCTACTCCCGGGGCCTTCCCCTTCCCATCGTCAAAGAGGGACGGCTCCTTCCTCTTTCAAGGGCTTTCAATTTTGGATCCTTTGAGGCAGTGCAGCCCACCCGCCTGGTACTCTGTTAGTGAAATCACAGATCCTGCCTCAGTTTCCTCATACTCAAATTACCGGTTAAGCTTATAGACACCCTCACCCCCACCCCGGGGCCCTCTCGCGGTAACTCAGGGCAGCCTGGGCGAGGAGAAGAGGACATCTTAAGAGCGGCTCAGCCCCGTCCCCCAGGTAAGGCAGCACTCATCTCCTAAACTTGTCACCTTCCTCTCTCTCCCGCCACCACGCCACTTGGGGGTCGGGGCCGCCCAAACTTTAGGGCGGGGAAGTGTCCCACATCAGGAGAGGGTTGCCATACCGGCTTCTCCTTCCTCTCCCTAGGTGGCGAAAGGTGGGATAGGAAAGGGCCCTCTGGACCGGCGCACATCCTGCGCGGGACCTCGGCGGTGGGGCTCGGGCGTGGGGGACCCGCAGGCGGCCCAACGTGGAGGACGGACCTCCACGCGGCTCCCGGGCCCCCTGCCCTCGGCGGCGCCCGCGGCCGGAACAATAGCGCAGGCGGGCGGGGGCGGGGCGATCCGCCGGGCACCGCCCCCGGCCCGCCCCCCGCGCTCGCACAGCCGCTCGCACCCGGCTCCCACCGCCGCCCGCCCAGGCACTGCCCGCGGGAGCCGCCGCTGCCGCCGCGCCCGCCATGGACGTCCGCCTGTACCCCTCGGCGCCCGCGGTGGGCGCGCGGCCCGGGGCCGAGCCGGCCGGCCTGGCGCACCTGGACTACTACCACTGCGGCAAGGTAGGTGGAGGTCGGGGTCGGGCGAGGCTCGGACCCCGGCCGGGCCCCCGCGTCCCGGGTGGAGCGCGGGGCAGGAGTCACCTGGCGGCTGGAGACGCGGGCGCTGCGGGGCGCACGCGGGGGGCCTTGCACATATCAGCCCCGCCGACGGGCAAGCCCGGATCACAGACGCCCTGGCAGGCGCGCACACACCCGAGTTACTCGGATCGCAGGCAAGAGTCACCCCGACAGCCACTCGCACGACGACAGTGACGCACTCAGTCATGTCCCCGACAGCCTCACGTTTATTCAGGAGCTGACACACAGCGCCCCACTGGCACCGAGACAGCCGTGCGCCACTTGCACTGTCCTAACGTCCTACACGGGCGCCCTGACGGTCCACACACAGCGACGCAGCCGCTCCTCCGCGGACACTGTCACGCCGCCACCTAGGAGCCTCCCATCCACACGCACTGCACTCCACACACACCGTCACCTGCCCCCTTCGCTGTCACACGCAGTCACAGCTGGGGACAGCCACACAAAGAAGTCGCTCCGACAGTCACAAGCTCACACAATGACTCGCACGCGCGCGTGGTCACACGCAGCCCGACCCTGGACGGTGAGGCTCCGACACGAACCACCCGGCGGGCCACACAGAACAAACTGTCACGCACGGGGACAGCCACTGGCCTGCTCCGCGCCGCCCTGCACTGCACTCTACTCCCCACCCCACCTCACCTCACCCCCACCTCCACCCCCACCCCCACGTCTCGGGCATCCACGCTCCAGCGTTGGGGTTTTAACTTCTCGGCGCCGAGCACTAATTGGGCCGTTTACTAATTGGCCGTCACGGCTCGGTGGGGCCTCGGATTCAGAGTTGGATTGGCCATTGCCAGTCACGGCCTGTGCCCTCTCGGGAGCTGAGAGCGGCGCCCCTCCAGGCTGGCGCTGCACGGAACACCCCTCCCCCATTTTCCAACGTCGCCGTCCCCGCTTCCCACCCGGGTCCCCTTTGCTCGGTGCTTGGCGCAACCATGCGCGCACAAGGCTCGCGTGCCTTGCACCCCATTCCCCAGACCTGAGGTCTCTGGCCCGTGTTTTACCGACAAGCCCACCCAGGACAGTTAGGTGTCGCCGCGCGGTCCGAGTCCTCATCCCTCGAGGGGAAGAGAACTTTCTAAAAACTTAGGAAGACAGGCGGTCTGTGCATCTGCGGGTTAGTGCGTTGGTCCGGGGCCGGATTGAGCCGAGCGCGGCTTTTCGTCACTCGGAACCCGGATTGAACCGCGCGCGTGGGTTTCCCCGCGGCCCCAGCACAGACGCGCGGGCTCCGCGGCGCTGCGTGGTGAGTGCGCGTCGGGTGCCGGAAACCGCAGTCCTTCGGGAGTCTCTTCCCTTCCGCATAGGCTTTGCGCCCAGCCCCCTGGGTGGGGATGGTGCGGGAGGAGTGAGTGCGGCGCAGATTGCCAGGCCTCCTGCGCTGGGCCTCGCCAAGTGCGTCCTCAGGCCTCTGGAGAGTGGCCTCTGGCAAAGCCCTCCGCAAACTGCAGAGAGGGGCTCAGGGAAGGTCTGGGGGCACTAGGGCCTGGAGCGTCTTCCGGTGGAGGTGGATGGCAGCGGTATGTGTGGGGGTCTCAAGGAGGCTAGGGGTGATTATCTTTTGTCCAGTGACCCGGAAAAGTTAGAAGCCATGGAGTGAAGGCGGTGCCAGAGAGACTTCCAGTCTGATGGATGAAGGTGGATTAAAAGTAGTAAGTGGAATTTTGGTTGGACGTAGAGACAGCCTGTGGCTTTATTGTTTTTAAATATAAAATAGGCAAGGTAGATGCAGCCTCCGGAGTGGTGGGGTGTTGGGGGTTGGGGATTTGTACCTTAGAGTACAGGTAGGGGAGGTAGGTGGGGCCTTAGCCCAATCTCTCTTTGCTGGGAGGGAGTTGGTGGTTGCTTGGTCCCTGCTTTATTCTGAAGCTATATAAATCCCTGACTCAGCATCAGAACAGGTGTGAAATAGGCAGTGAGGGCCTGAGAAGCCGGTGATTCTGTGATCTAGGCCCATAGCTGAGAATGCATCCATTGGTGGGGAGGGGGCAGCTGGGTCACTGGGATATGTGAAAGGAAGCTCTGACCTTGTGCTTGGGTTCTTCAGGGTATGGCAGGGTCAGGCAGGGAGGCCACTTGGCTCAGCCAGGGGCTGGAGTCCTGTTGGCAGCAAATCCCAAGTGGGCTATAGCCTTCAGTGGTGGTGACTGGTGGTGGGAGTACGGTGCCACTGTGACCAGGGACTTCCTTTTTCTGCTGCTGGAAGCTGATGGTGAAGGTTGAGGAGGGAAATGCTTAGGCTCCAGTCTTAGAGCTGGTCACTGTCAGATCTGGTGGTGGTGGGGCACTGAAGCTCAAGGTGTAGCAGTGATGATACTTGGGACCTATAGATGGGGCTGCACACCCAAGACACAGTCCACACATTGGGGCCTCTGTCCCTGAAGTCCAGACAAGAGGCTTATCCCCTAGGGATCCAGGCCTTAGGAACACACAGCCACGCATTTGCACAAGTGATGCTGGACAAACATAGGGCAGTTGACCTGGAAGGGCCCTTGGAGACTGTCCCCTTGGTGACAATCCCCTTGGTGACTGTCCCCTAGCAATCTTCTACACGGAGATTCCCAGCCTTTTTAAACCAAAGTCATGAGTGATGGTTGCTCTTTTGGTGTCTTTTGTTTGAGAAGATATGCACTATGGTTTCATTTTTGCTTTGAAATAGATGTGTATTTTATTAGTCATAATAATATTAGCATATTTTAGAAAAATAGCTTACCAGATATGAAGCAGGCACATTAATTATTTAATGTAATAACAGTGCTCAGTGAGCACAGGGGTTTGTGGTCCTGGGATCCCTGGGATCTATTTCCTGATGCTGGAAACCATTGATCCCTTCTTTTATGCCTTCCAGAGTGGAAACTGAGTCATGAAGCGGTATAGTCACAGGTTCCATAGCAAGTGAATAGCAGAGCTGAGGCCTGGAGCCTTGATGCTACTGGATATTAGTCTGTTCTCATGAATCTCTGTTATTATTTGGGAGTCGGGAGTTTGTGACATCTTTTCCTAGGGAAACTGTAGTCATGATTTCATTCAGATTTTGGTGAGATACTCTACCAGGCTAGGGAGCTGCTGGGGGCTCCCCACCCAACTATGGCAGAATTCTGTAAACTGGCTGTTGGAATTGGACAGTCTGGGTTCATGTCTCCATTTGTGGCTTTGAGACATAGGACAAATGGTTTTTAGTTCATTTTCTATTGAAATACAATTTAATACAACAAAAGGCAGGTTTTAGGTGTTCAGTTTGTAAGTTTTGACCAATATAAACCCTCATGTAACCTCCATTCCTATATTTCTCTTTTACTATGGTACTTAGTTCCATTTTAATTTATTTTTATTAGTACATGTTTGTAGTACATAATGATTACATCCTAGATACAGAATATTTCCATCACCCCACAAAGGCCTTTTCCAAGAAATACCTTCAGCCCCACCTCCCAGATGCTGCAGCTTGTCTGATTTTCATAACCAGTGCTTTACTTAAGTCCATTTAGGTATAGTAACTATATTTACATTCTAGAACTTTATATGCAGCATAAACTTTTGTGTCTGGCTTTTTAATTTTATTGAGCATGTCTTCAAGATTCATCCTTGGTTGTGTGGGCCTGCAGTTTGTTCCCTTTTATTGCTGAGTAATATTACATTGTGTGAGTACAGCCCAATTAGTTTGTCCATCTACCTACAGAGGACCTGCGGGTTTGTTTCCATGTAGGGATACTATAAATAAACCTGCTATGAGCATCCTTGTACATCTCTGTGAGCAGGGCAAGTTATTTAGTATCACTGAGCCTTGATATCCCTTGAGCCTTCCTTACCTCTGAGGTTCAGGGGTGTTAAGTGAGGTAATGTAGGCCAGGGCAGTTCTTGACACATACCAGCTACTAATTAGATAATGACATTATCAACCACCTGGGACCCATTCTAGTATGAGGCTTAGCATCTCTTCCAAACATCCTTCATGCCTGGTCCAAATATCTTCTAAGGCCAAACCAGATACCATGAAGTTCTCTGTGGCCAGCAACCATCTGTTTTTCCAGGTTCCCCTAAAAACTCACATTGTTGCCCGCAGGTGCTTATATATCAGTGTGGGAAGATGTAAATACATGGATGAAGACAGGGTGTTATGATTAATAGTAACACATTTTGGGAAAAGAGGAAACAGAGAAGAGGGTTGGGAGAAGCCAGGGCCTGGGGCTGGTTTGGGCTCAAGGAGGCTGGGAAGGCCTTCTGACCTAGACTAGTGTTTTGTAAACTGATGCATACTTTAAGAATCACCTGGCAAGCCTACAAAAACAGATGTTTGGGCTCCACACCCTGAGATTCTGATTCATTTGGCCTGGGATGGGGCCTTGAAAATTTACATATCTAGTGAGATCTCTGTCCCTGAACCCCAGAGAGGAGGTTTATCCCCAACAGTATACCATTGCTGGCCCAGGGGCCTCAGTTTGTATAGCAGTGGTTTGGTTGTTTGTGTTTAGGACTTTGTGGGCTCCTGGCAGGCAGGAACCATGCCCAGTGCCTGGCACAGTGCCTACCTATAATTGCTTAGTAAATATGTGCTGCTGGGTGAATGACTCCCCTTGCCACCCACATAGCTCTGAGCCCAGTGTTGTGTAAGGATGAGTATCTAGAAAAGTTTGGTTAGTGAACTGGAGTCTCCTTTTGATAAAAATCTATGAAGTGAGGGTTGTGGTTACTGCCTCACCTGGACTTGAGGTGTGGGAGGCCTGCACAGCATCCCTGGGGGTGAGATCCCCACACTTCCTTTCTGCAGAGAACGGGTGGCTACAAGTGAGTCTCATGGGAGGAGCTCTGGGGTGGGCAGGCTGTGAGCTGAGATGGCTGGAATTAGGGAGCTCTGGAAGGATGCCTGCATCTCTATTGGGAAACTCTTCTCTGTCTTCCATCTAAATATGTGTTCTGCTTCTCCTAAATGTCAGGAGCAGCAGCGCAGGCCAGGCACTGCTCAACCTCGGTGTGCTGGGTGACCATGAACTCATGGATGCTCTTTGGATCTCTGTTCCCCTCTGTGCACAGGGGAAGCAAATCACTGATCATCAGCCTCAAAGGATGATACAATGTGGAGGTGTAGTGAAATCAGGCTGAGAATGTCGGAGGCTGGAAGTTCAGAGGACCACAGTGCTGGCCCAGTGAGAGCTGACTGTTGCCTGCATCCTCTCCTGGCACCAAGAGCAATGGGAGAGCAATAAATTGCATCTCACACCAGGAGTAGGGTCTGGGAGGTGGGGGTGGACTTGCTGCTTTCATAAGAACTTTCTCCTGGGGTCCCAGGAGAACTACACCTGCAGTGACTGACCTAAGACTCTCCCACTGGGCCTCACCTCTCAAAGTTTCCACTGCCTTCCAGTCTGCCCCCCAGGGACCAGGCCTTTAATCACATGTACCATTGCAGGGTGGGTGGGGGACACAATCAGGTCATTTCCAGACCTCAGCAAGGAGACAGTCCATATAAGCATCAGCATCCAGAGCCATAGTTTGTGGTTTGGTTACTCACAGACAACCCTGGTCTGAAAACATGGACTGGAAAATTCCAGAAGTAAACAGTAAGTTATAAATAAATTGTAGTGTATTTTATAATTATTCTTATTTTAGTTATGAGTTATTGTGAGTTTAGTTATTGTACTGTGCCTAGTTTATAAATTAAACATTATCATAGGTATGTAAAGGCAAAACAATCCTCTAGGGGTCTTAGGGTAAGAATTCCCTTCAGATAAAGAGACACTGGCCTAGCATCTAGGTAGTCAACAAATATTTGATGAATGAGCAAATGAATTCAGGGCTGGCCAGTTGTCCTCTGTGCTTCTAGGAATTTAGCATCCATTTGACCCTCTAACTGGAAGACTTTGTGGAGAGCACATGGAGTCCAGGGCAGGGCAGGAGCCTAGAGTCTTTGGGTGACCAGCCATTCCTGAGCAAATGGTGCAGCTGGCAGGCGGTAAGAGAAGCTGGGTCTGTGAACACAGTACAAAGTTCCCAGCCTTGCCCTCATCCCAGGAATCCCCTGCTGTGTGGCTGCCTGTCCTTCTTTATTCCACAGGGCCCAGAGCTGGTCTCAGGATGTGAGGGCTGCATGGATTCTGGGAGCTGGCACATCTGGGTTTGATGCTGCCTCACTACCATCAGTGCAGACAGGTTATTCAAGTGCTTTCATTTTCTTCTCTGCAAAATGTGCCCATCAGTACGTCTCCATCAGTTTCCTTGAGGATTGGCAATCATGTTGCAGAGCACTTGGTCTCAGCAGGAAAGGCTTTGCTTGTATTCCTGGAGAACAGCACACCTCAGAGTTAAAATCCTGACCTTGTGCCACTCCAGGCTGCCCTGCCCTGCGCTTTGAGGGACATGGCCTGGCTGTTCTAACCTCAGGGGTTTCTGGTAGGAGAACAAGTGGGCTTTGGAAACTGTGGAGTTGATTCTCACAGCAGCTGCAGCATTCACTGGCTTGCACTAGTGACCTATATATGCCGCTTGAGAACCTTGGCTCTGTGTTCCAGTGTGAACAGGGTTTGGGTCAGTTTTTTCTCCCAAGATGCAGGTCTCTGAAACAGACCCTGTCTAATTTCAGGAATGTCAGGTGCTGGGCTCACACCTGCCCCACTGGGAACTGCTCCGTGGCAGGAACTACTCACCAAAGGTGACTGTAGCTGAAGACTGGATACCACAGGAGTCAAAGGCATGGGCAGGGCCCCTGCATTATGTGGGACAACACTGAAGACCCTCTCACCCCTCGTAGAGTTGGGTAGCTTTTTGGAACAATCAGATGATGGGCCATCTGTCTGCCCAAGCTTCCCTCACTCTCTTACAGGTGCACCCCTCCCCATCTTCTCCAAATAAACCTTTCATAGCAGCTCTCCATCTCAGTGGATATTTGCAGGGAAGCAATGTGAGGCTATCCCCAAGGTGAAGGAGACTTTCCCCAGGCCCTATCAGGAGCCAGAGAAGGCTACCTGCCTACCTACCTATGTTGCAACCTGGGCTACATGCTCTAGGCCAGGCCAGCAATACACCTCTATGTCCTAGGCTAAGGTGGGAAGATCTTCCCGTGTTCTAATTTACTACTAAATTGTCCTCTCGGTGTGGTTCCCAGACCAGCAAGATGGGGATCCCTCACTTGTCAGCAGTGTAGGGTTTTAGCTGTTCCCCAGACTGTCTGAACCAGGGCTTCTGGGAGTACAGCCTGGCATTCAGGCTTCAGATACTCTCTGGGTGATTTTGCTGGGCTAGCATTTGAGAAGTTCTGTGTCCCTGGCACCCGAAAAACATCAAACACACATCATTAAACTTTCCCATCAGTAGAAGACCAAGAAGCAGTCACAGATAAAATTTTGAATCTGAAAATGTAAAGCCTTGCACCACTGCACTCCTCCAGCTTTGAGGCACCCACCAGGCTGGCTGCAGCCCTGTGCTTTATGACCACTTGTGCTGGTGTTCCTGGTCCCACATGGGCAGCTCTCCTCTCCAACAGAGCCAGTAGATTACAAATTCACAGAGCCTTTCATCTGATAAATAAAACTTTCCTGTTGAGTAGTTGAGCTTTCAGAGCAGAGTTGAATTTCTGGCACGGAGCATACAGTAGGCACTCAATGAAAATCTAGTATCTGAGAAACCGATCTGTAAACAGGTCATTAAACATCACCAATCTGCAATCTTCTTTCTTAATCTTGCAGGCACCAGCAATCTGGGTTGTACGGTAACAAGTTTTAGGCATTGGGGTAATTGATCAAAACTTATTATCCCGTGTTGTACAACATCTTTTCACTAAGATACAAAATTACAATTTACCACGACTCATTAAGTTAATAATCACTTACCATATGTTTTTACTACTGCTCCCAAGCCATGCTGAAAAATCACCCTGTAGGTTTGAATCCATGTAAATTAGATGACTGTTAACCACCTGGATACAGTGACAGGGAGACACAGGGCTGGACTACAGTAAGAAAGCTCAGCCACTGCTGCCTCCACTACCGTCTTCTCGTTCACCCACGGCATACTTTCAGATCAGTGGTTTTACAGCAAGACAAAATCTGGGGCTGAATTTGGTTGTCACAACTGAGGATGGGGTACTAATGACATATGATGATAAATAGAGGACAGGAATCCTACTGAATGTTCCCCCTTGATTTTACTGTTGATGCATCAGCTCTTCTGGGGGGTCTGGGCCCCCCTAACTGGGCCTCCAGTGTTAGTTTTCAGTTTCAGACATCATTTGCTTAAAATGTGCCTTCACATTACAGCTAATTAAAACATGCTTATCTCGAGGTTGGTCCTAATTTGTGAGGGTGATGTAGAAACTTGGAAATGAATCGGACTCTGTATTATAACCCAGGGTCAATCTCATGCATAAATTTTATTGTTTGATTGTGCTGTGTTTTGACTTGAGCTGAACTTTTCAATGTGTTAGACCCTGAGCCTTATGTTGCTCAATTATTCAGCAAATATTTACGGAGTGCCTTCTGGATGCTACTTACATTTTTTTGTAGGCTTCCCCCCACCTTCCAGGTTCCTCCTGCTTTCTCTGTTTTCAACCTCATCCTGAGATGTAAGTTAATTTTTATGCAAAGTCAGATGGTAGCTTCCCATGTGACTTTGGGGCCAGTGGAAATGCCTGGGCTCCTATCTTGTCACTCGGAAGCTGTGTGACTTTGGACCTGTTGCTTAGTCTCTCTGGGCCCTGCTTTCTCACATAACCTCACTCGCATCTCAGGTTGGTGGTGAGGCATCTGGGAAATCCAGTCAGTCATCTCCTTCTTCATTCCTTCTGCTGGCGGCTGTGTAGTTCCTCTGAGTCCTCCAGAGAACAAGTACAGGTTCTGCTCCAGGTCTTTAGAGCTGTTATAAATGACAAAATCTGGGAAGCTGTTGGTTCAGGACAGGTGTAGCACTGCTCTGGTAAGGACAGGCTCTACTTCCCTGTATGTGTTCTTAGCATCCTCACTGTGGCTCCCATAGGAAGCCTGTAGGATCAGTTACACATTCAGACTCACAAGACTAACACAGGTGACACTTGGCAACAATCTCTATGTTGGATCTGGGACAGGATCCATAGCCTGCCAGCAAGGTGTATGGCCCACTTCCCTCTGCTGTCCCTGCCATGGTTCCCAGAGGAACCAAGACCAGGAGCTCTCCCTCCAACCCCCTACCACCCTGGGTTTTAGTTCAGGTGGTCTGGAAACACCCTGGCTTGGAAAATCCTGTTCTCTACAGCAGGCACATTTCTCTTAACAATCCCCTAGGGTTACCAAAGGGATTGGGAAGTTACAAATGTCACTGCATTTGGGAAAACCTGAAGTGTGTCTTCTTTAGCAGATATTTATAACTTATATATAGTTCCTCCCTGCCAGTGCATCTTAGCAGCTGGGGTCATTGATAGCATAACCCAAGTTGACTATCAAGATAACTTCCTACTTCTGCCAGTTTCCTAACTGAGTTATGCTAAACTGTTAACCAAAGTGGAATTGTCTTGTTATAAGGAATCAGGCATGGTTAATGCTCTCCCACATTCATCATCTGATTTCCCTGGGTGGTACATTTTGGCATTTCATCTGAAGGGGTGAATGAAGGCCTCAGTAAGGTTTATGATATTTTCCATGCTGTACACATTGTAACACTCACACATGCCATAGACACATGTACACTCTGGCCAAGAAATGTGCTTTGTCATATGGGCCTGGGGTTAAACCCTGTCTTTGCCACTTCCTAAGAATTAATTCAGTTATTTGCTCCTGATGTGTCACACTTTACAGTAGGTGCCAGGCACCAACAGGTGCCTCAGACACGGTCCTGACCCTGGAAAAGCTTCAGTTTTACTAGAAGACACACAAAGTGAATAGTTTCATGTATGCACTGGAGACTGTGGGACCAACAAGCAGGCTGGTGACAGGAAAGCTTCGCAGAGGAGGGAACACTGCTTGTGCTTGAAGGTGAATAGGACCTGGCCACAGGCAGATGGCAGGGAACAACATTCCAGATAGAAAAACAGCATGTGCAAAAGTGTAGGTCGGGATGAGAGCGTCAGAGAGGAGGCTGGAGAAAGATAGCAGGGGCCTCTGGAAATCTGTTTATTAGCTCTGGGCCTCAGTTTCCCATGATCTGCAATATGGTCTTCGCAGCACTTACCTGGTAATGAAATTGAACGAGGCCATAATGTATGTTTAAGCACCCAGTGTAATAATGTCCATTCCCTTTCCTCTGGCTCTAGATGTCTACAAGCCAGATCCTGCTTTTGAATGAAATGAGGACTAAAAAATCCTGAAAGGGCATGGCTGTCCACCTGAGCCATGCAAGTGTGTCCTCTGGCTGCCTTTCCAGGGGTCGCTTTGCATCCTGGCTGGAGTACTAAATGTTGGTACGCCATTCAGGTCCTGGCTTTCAGTAGCAGCAAGGCACAGGATCATGCTTCCCAAATGGTTTGATGCTCTGTCCACATGTCCCCTTGCTGCTTTGTCTTGCTTTTCTGAAAAGTGGCTGCTCCCGTGTCCAGGTAGAGAATTTCAGTGTTAATGGTGTTTGGAGACCTTTCCCATCCAGTGATCAATAGTCACCCACCAGGATGAGCCCCGGGGCCACCATGGCCATGCTAGAGAGCTTGCTGATGCAGAATCTGGATCCTGATCCTGTCTCTTCCCTCTGCGATATTCCTCCGCGGCTTGTTGTGGCTGGATGCATCCTCACAACTGGAACTACACTGTCTCAGGTTTCCGTGTGAAGTATCCCAGTGCGACCCCCTGGTGGGCTGATGGTGCTATAGTCCTCCTGGGTCTGCCCGCTGCCTGCTCTCCCAGCCTCCACCGTTCTGCACCGGACACCAGACTTCGTGCTGTCTGTCAGCAGTCAGCCTCCTCCCACTGCTTCCGTCCCAGCCCCCGGCTGTTCTCAGGTGTGTGTGTGTGGGGGGCTGGGGTGCCACTCTCCACCCAAGGCTGGCTGGTGCTCATCTTTCTCCTCATTTTGTCAGCCTCTGACCCCCTAATGCAGTTAGTTACCCTTTCTAATCTCCATCCCGGCCTCAATAAATTTAGTATGAAAATATTCATGCAAGTTTTCTTTTTCCTGATGTGGTTTCGTTTCTTTTCTTTTCTTTTCTTTTCTTTTCTTTTCTTTTCTTTTCTTTTCTTTTCTTTTTTTGGCAGGTTCTATATTTTCCAGAGGTGGCACTGTAACTTATCCTACACTGTGTTTCCCGGAATAATTCACTCACGCTCTCTGGGCCTCACTTATCTTGTTTGTACATTGTTGCCAGGAAGGTGAACACACACAAATGTGAGGAACACAGTGTGAGGGCCTTACAAGTGTTGATAAAAGGGAATTTTCTTGTTGCAACAAAGTGGGTGCATCTCCAACTGAGCCCAGGGTGGGAAGATGGAAGGGAGTCTTGAAGATTGGTGTCAGAAATCCTGGCCCTCACAGCTGAATCAAGACCTGAATCTTGCGGGTGAGGGCCAGCAGACCCAGCCTGTGTTTTGTCCACATCCCAACTTCCTGCTGGTGGTGACCTTGCCTTTGGGAGGAGGGAGGTGTCTCTCACAGCTGCTTGGGCTGGGGTATCTGGGGCACAGTCAGCCTGGCCTTCAGCGATAACAAAATCTGTCTCTGTCCATGGGAATGTTTCTGTCAAGCAAACAGGACTGGGTGGCTTCTCTCTTGCATGATCACCCTTCTCTTTTGATTAAACTGTAAATTATGAACATGACATCTTCTGCTGTCTCACCTTGCAGATTCAGAAGCATTGTTTTGTTTGTTTGGTTGGTGCTTTTCTTAATATTCAATGCTGTAAACCACTGTATCCCAGTTGATACCCCAGAGCTGCCTTACTAATCTCTTTTTCCTTCTTGTAACAAGATGTCACCTACCTAGTCCTTGTGTTTATTGGTCATGTCCCTCTCTTCTCCTCCACCTCCACCAGAGCATCTGTTTCCTGAGGAGCCTTGCTCATGGACACAGCGATCAGAGCAGCTCTGACCACTGCGCCTCTGGTCATGGCATTGACACAATGACTGGCTGACTCCTACATGTGTCTCTTAGGTTTTCGCCCTCCCAGGAGGCCTTCATTGCTGTCCCACTCTGTGCTGCTCTCTTTGCCCCAGCTAGCCCTTGTGAAACTGGGGGGCTCCCTTAGAACTGGGCTGCTTGGTGTTCCCAGGAGATGGGGCTTGACAGTCCTGTCCCCAAGCTTGGACTATGACTCAAGGGCAGTGGGTGTCGTGGAGGGGTGTTGCACTTTAGCAGGGAGAGGTATGGGGCAGAGGGCAGGAGAGGATGTAGGAGAACAGTTGGGAGGGGACATCTGTGTTCCAGGGGAGAGATGACAACAGCTTGTAACTTCCCGGTCCAGTATGGTAGCCAGTAGCCACATGTGGCTATTTACATTAAGAATGATGCAAAATAAAACAAAATTTCATCTTTTGGTCATATTCACTATATTTTAAGAGCTCTAGAGCCATGGATGGCTATACCATATTAGGCAGGGCAGACACAGAGTATTTGCCTGATTCCAGAAAGTTCTGTTGGCCTTCTTCAGCCTGACCTGTGGTGGTGGGTGGGAACAGAGAGAAGAGAGGAGTGTGGGAGATATGAGGAGGTAGAATGTGTGAGATCTGGGGATGGGTTAGATGCGTGGTGTGGCAGACAGGATATCAGAGACAAGACTATGTTTTTAGCCAGGCATGGTGGTGCGTGCCTTTGGTCCGAGTACTGTGAAGCCTGAGGCAGGAGGATCACAAGTTCCAGTCCAGCCTGGGCAGCATAGAAACTAAGCAAGATTCTGTTTCAAAATAAAAAATGAAATGGAGTGGGGGCATCGCTCAGTGCAAAGTCCCTCGGTTCAATCTCCAGTGTTGCAAAAACTCAGACAAAACCAGATGAAAACTAGGTTATTGGGTATGGCCAACATATAATGCTTGGGTCAAAAGGAGTGTGCGTGACAATTCCCGATTCATGTTGGTGTGTTATTTTCCAGAAGCATAAACCACATTCACCAGTAGCAAAGAAGGTGCCCATTTTATCGTGATCCCTTGGCATGACTCATTATCCTTTGAAAAATCTTTGTGGAGACTTATAAGTCTCCTGTCAAATCTTCCTTCATTTTAGGCCTAATGTGTGAACCATGAGGTCTTTGTGATCAGGGAATTATATGTATATCAGCACAGACTTCAGTGAAAAGAGTTACATTTGCCGTTGTGGCATGAGCTGATGCTTTTCAAATCTGTGGTAATATCCTCAATCAGATGGCAAATAGAAAACAGGAAAGTTAGTAATAAAAAATGCATTAGAGCGATTAGCAAAAGGTGAGCCACCTTCCTCCTCAGGCGACAGGCAGAGTTGACCGAGATTTTCAGGGTTCCTCCTAGCCAAACAATGTTGGGATTACTGCAGCCTCTAGGGCTGGCTGTGGGGTCTGCCGGCGCATAAGATGTGGTTATTGCAGTTAGTTTTGCAAAGGTCATGGACGTCCCCTCGGATGGGGGCTCAGACCCTAAAGTGGGTGGAAGCAGGGTTTCTGAAGAGGGTTTGTGGCCCTCCCATTGCTGACTCAGGACAGGGCTGAGCCTTTTTCCTTTGAAGCAGAGACATCCATGGGCCCCTCTCCCCCTGCACTTCTCTGAGGCCCTGGAGAATGCCATTTCTTCTCTTTCTGCTACCCGCCCCAGGGGTTCTTTTGGGGAGCCTTTCCTGGCTGTCTGTTTTGCATGTATGGGTGGGGAACAGGTGAGGGCCTTTTCAGAAGGAAGCAGAGGCAAAAACTTTAACCAGCTGATGCAAATGCTGGAATGAATTCATCTATCATCAAAAAGAAATAGAATTCAGGAAACCAAATAAGGCGTGTAGGGTTAGAGCTCAGACTGGAAGAACATGAATCCTTGTGATTCACACTTGCCCTGTGTGCAAAAGGGGCCATATGGACCTCATCGCTGGTGGTCATGTGGTTGATGTCCACCTGATGTCGTCCACCTGTGCAGTGGAGGATCAGGGTTGGATAATGTCTTAGTCCATTTGAACTGTTAAACTGCCACAGACCAGGTGGCTTATAAAAACAGAAAAGTATTCCTCACAGTTCTGGAACCTGGGAAGCCAAGATCAAGGCACCAGCAGATTCTGTGTCTGGTGAGGGCCCCCTTCCTCACAGACAGCCACCTTCTTACTGTAGCTTCTATGGCAGAAGGGCTCTGAGGTATCTTTTATAGACATTAATCCCAACTGTGAGGACTCTGTTCCCATGACCTAATCACCTCCCAAAGATCTCATTTCCAAATACTATCAGGATCTCAACAAAAGAATTTTGTGTCACACAAATATTCATATTGTAACATGTAAGTTACATTACATTAGTCACATGATTGCTTCCACAGATGGGAAAGTTTGTCTAAAACCCATGTTAGTTCATGATCCCTGCATAGACTGATAACTACATACTTCAAGCTAGGGCATCTCCACTCTCCTCTTCTCTCTGCTCATGCTACAGCTCACAAGGTTTTGGTTGTGGTTTGCCCTTGGTCTTTGGTCCTTGTCCTCAGGCTGTCATAGAGCCTGAGGGTAGATATTAAAGTTTAGATCTAAAACACCCCTCCATCTCATGTGTTTGGAGATTATTATGTGAATCCCGTTGGGGTTTGTTAAAATGCAGATTCTAATGCATTAGGTCTGTTGTGAGGTCAGAGATTCTGCATTTCTAAAAAGGTCTGGATGATACTGGTTGACAGACCAGGCCTTGAGCACCAAGGCAATTGTGTTAGGCTGAGTTGCTGGATTTAGAGCCTGAGAGAAGGATTCTGGTGAGAGAGACTCAGAGGAAATGGTCTTAGGAAAAGCAAGTAGGGGTGGCAGGACAGGGCTGGGGGACGGGGGAGTCATCCTGATCCTATGAGAGGCCTGGAATATGGATGATACCTTTGAGTGAGTCCCATCTGAGGCCAAGGTGGGGACGTTTTACTCCCATATCACTCAGTCATGGTTTGGGCTGCTGAGAGGGGAGATAGGTGATGCCTTCTGTGTTTCCTCCTGTCAGCCTGGGCAGTTTCCAGAGGAGGAGCAGTTGGGGCCACCAGCATTTTAGCCACTGCAGATGGCACACAGCCCAAACAGGTAAATCTCAGGGGGCTCCATCAGCATTTATACAAGGCATCTGTCTGAGAGTGGCCTTCAGGAATGTGCATCCAGAGGCAGGACTTTTATGTGGGCTGCTGTGTGACTTTGGGTAAACCTCTTTTCCTCTCTGCTCATGCTAAAGCTCACAAGGTTTTGGTTGTGGTTTGCCCTTGGTCTTTGGTCCTTGTCCTCAGGTTGTCATAGAGCCTGAGGGTAGATATTAAAGTTTAGATCTAAAACACCCCTCCATCTCATGTGTTTGGAGATTATTAAATCATGGGAGTTTTGTATTCATCAATGAATTTATCTATTGATGGGTGAAGTAGCTAAATGTACTGTTAGGAGTTGGGGTCTGGTTGGAAGTAGGTCACTGGGGGCATGATCTGGATGGGTGTATTCTTGTCCCTGTCTCCTCCCCTTGCTTTATTTCCTTTTTGCTGTTGGATGAGCAGCTGCCATCTGCCAGGCCCTTCCATGATGCCATTTTATGCCTTTGAGCCATCTGACTTTGGTTTCAACTCCCTGAAAACTGTGAGCCAAATAATCCTTACCTCCTTTTAAGTTGTGAGTGTTGTATATTTTGTCCCAGTAATGAGAAAATGACAGTAGGGATGAGTGGAAGGTCTGCACAGGATGAGTCACAAGATGATAAAGCTCTTATTTCAGTGCCCAAAGTGAGGGGTTAGGGGAAAAGAGAGACAGACAGACAGAGAGACAGAGAAAGAGATAAATCATCCCTGGGACATGCAATGTTCGGAGCGGGCTTTACCAGGAAGCCAATGAGACAGGACCTCCAGGAAGGCTAAGATGGGGGAGGGGAAATGGAGATCTATTTAGCATACATCATAGGATAATATATTAGTCAGATTTTCCATTGTTGGGGTAAAATCCTTGCCACCTGAAATTTAAAGAAGAAAAGTTTATTTTGGCTTATGGTTTCAGAGTGTTCAGTCCATGGTTAGTTGGCAGAAACCTGGTGGCAAAGCTTGATGAAGAACAGCTGCTTACCTATGGCAGCCAGGAAACTGAAAGAAAGCAAGAGAACCAGAGAAAGAGGAAGGGGCCAGTAACAGGTTATACTCTTCCAGGTCACAGCCCTGATGGCCCACCACTTCAAACAGGGCCTGCCTCCTAATAGCATATTCAGCTATGGGCTCCTCAATGGATTAATCTACTGATGAGGTTACTACCCCTGTGATTGATTAATCACCTTCCAAAACCTTTCAACACATCAGACTTTGAGGGGATTATTTTATATCTAAACCATAACAAATGGATATTTCTTTTGTTGTTATTTAAATATTCTTGTGTGTAATTTACATAATACCCTTGCCCTGAAATAGAAGGCTGTCCCTCCTATGCAGATAGGGAGCTGGGGCTCAAGAAGACAGGTGACTGGGCCATGAGCACTGTGGGACTGGGTTCCAATCCGTTTGCCAGGAACACCAATTCTCTTCCAAAGGGACCACACTATGTAAAGAGGAACTAAGACGTGGGAAGAGACACTGTGGTTAGAGAACAACCACAGACCTATTTGGATGGATACTGGCTCCTTGGAAGTGCGGGGAAGACATGGAGCACCAGGCTCTAGAGTTGGGATGTCATACTGGGGAGCTGTGCTGTCCAGGGACCTAGGTGACATGGGCACTTTGCCACTGTGGTGAGCCCTCCTGCCTGCCCTTTTTTCTTCTGTGACCCAGGCTGGGTGCTGGTGCATCAGCGGTGAATGGAGGAAGGGCTACAGACAGACCTGAGCTTGGGGTGAGGATGCAGCTCTGAGTTATCTCCAGTTGTCTCTTTCCCCACTCCTAAGTTTCTCTCCCAGTGTCCTGCCCTTCTCGCACATCTTTATGCAGACCCCTCTTATGGAAGATGCTATGCAAGTCATAGTCACAAGTTAGCACTTGGCCTGAGATGGTGTTGTCAGACATGGAGATGGTAGCCACCAAGCTGGGTAGTAGGGCTCAGATGATAGTGTAAAAGACACTGGTGGGGTGGGGTAGGTGCTGTTTATTGAATACCTACTATGTGCTGGGCACTATGTTGGATGTACTTTGTAAACTATCATATTCAATTCCCATAGTAGTCATGTAGATTATGTATTATTATGTCACAGATGATACTTGAAATCTCAGAAAGGTTAAGAAACTTGCATAACATCACACAGCCTATAAGGAGCAGAGCGGATCATGGACTTGAATCTGCCTAGCTCTGAGGTCATGGTCTTTATTTTACACCATATGTCCTTACACATGCACGACCTTCAGCTCCCTTTAATGATTTTTTTTCATATCTAAACTGAGGGAAAGCTTGGTCCAGTATGTGCTATTCCAGCTGCAGAGATGGGGAGACATAGGCACAGAGGTAAGCACCTACCCTGTCTGGGTCAAGGCCCCAAGGGCCTGACTCCCTCTCCATGGCTGCTTTCCAGGTCCTGAGAGGCCTTTGTTGTTTTCAGCTTGTTGTTGCATGGACCACACACGTCTTTGGCTGTGAGCATATCACGGCAAATGTTGTATTAGTTCTTGCATCTGCAATCTAACAAACCACCCCAAATTAGTGGCTTACCACAGCAGCAATGCTTCCCAGTCCGAGGGCTGTGTGGAAAGCATTCTGGTAGGCCAGTGGCTCTCTGCAGGCGCTCTCCAGCAGGTGTGGTCAGCCAGCTGCTGGCTGGGAGCTGGGTGACCAGGATGGCTTCACTCAGAATTCTGGCAGTTGGTTGCTTGGATGTATCAGTTGCTGCCAGCAGGCTAGCTTGGGCTTGTTCCCCTGGGGCTTCCTGGCCAACAAGATGGCATGGTGCCCAGGTCAGCAGGACTTTTTAAGCTTCTGCTTGTATCACATTTACTGTGGTCCCACTGGCCAGATAAAGTCACATGGCCAAGCCTGGATTCAATGCACAGAATTGACTAGATCTATCAAGGAATAGATCCCCTCACCTGAGAAGGGTGTCTACACCACAGTAAGGGTATACAGGCAGGGCTGGGATGATTTGTGGTCTTCTTTGTCATTGACCTCCACTACTGTCACTTTCAGAAAACACACATTTTCTGAGCCCCTGCTGTGTGTCAGGCACAGTGGTTAGGCACAGTGGCAGGAACTCTGGGTGAACAAGACAGAACTAATGCTGTACTTTGTTACCTCTAGTGTACCCAGTGAGTAATCATGGACTGCAACAGAGTAGATGCAGGACAGGTCTGATGAAGGTCAGTGGCCCAGGGCTGGGAGAACTGCAGGAAGACCAGGAGCTGCTAAGTGATGGGGACAGGGAAAGTTCCCAGATAAAAAAGAATAGCACATGCTAAGGTCCCATGGATAGAGGGACCTGGCACATTCAAGCACTTAGCAAAGTGCCAGTACCAGCAGCTGGAGATGAGAAAGGGACTTTTGGATCACAGTTGTCCCTGAACTTCCTCATGTGATGTAGTCTCAAGTCAGAGATGGGACAAGATCCTCCCATGGGCAGCTCCACATGAGGCAGCTGACTTTGTGGGGTTTGGGAGGAGAAAGAGGTTAAGACTTGTGTGGGGTCCCTGGTAATCCCTACTGAAGAGAGGGATTCAAGCACTGGAAAGGACCTCACAAGAACAGGTGAGCTGAAGCAAGGATTGGGGGGCAGGCAGGAGCATCAGGTGTGTAGGAGTTGGGTGAGGACTGTGCATGAGAAAAGCTGGAGCTATGTGCTGCATAAAGTAGCTTGAGTTTGGTGCCTTAGTGCCAGCGGTCTTGGAGCACCCAGAAGGAAGCCTGGGGGCACTCTTCTCCCAGTCAAATCCTCAGCCTCTAGCTCTCAGCCAGCCTCTTGTGTCCATGTGCCAGGCTGGAGAGTGGGTGGGAGATCCAGATGGTGAGTCCCCAGGGAGTTGCCTGCTGACACCTGTGAACTGCCTTTGGGGTCCCCAGAGCCTCCAGTAAGCTTTGGGAAAAATCCTAGGGTTATAAGAATCCTGATCTTAAGTCAGAACAGATTGGAAAAAACAGGATGAATCTGACAAACCTGAGTAGGAAACTCTGCTTCTTGCTTATGCCACCCTGAAACCCTGGACAAGTTGCTGCCCAGCTCAGAGCCTCATCTGAAATTGAGACCTGGTCCGATGCTTGTGAGCCAGGTGAGGAGGAGCCTGGGGGACCTGAGTGAATTCCAGAGCCTTTGTGCATGTGCATGGTGGCTTCAGCCTGTGGATGGCCAAGGATAATACAGGGACCCCGGTGACTATACACTGGGTGAAACAAACAATCCGCCTTCCAGGTCCTGGATGGCAGAGGAACTGCCTTCCTCAGAAGACAGAAGCCATGGCAACCGGGATGTGTCACATGGGCCGAGCCGTCCTAGTGAAGGCCAAGTGAAAGGCCTGTCTCACATGCAGGCACTCCCCTCGCTGTGGGGCGACTCACAGATACCCCTCGGACTTTCCTTTCTAGAAAAGCCATTCCTGACTTTGGATCTCTGTTAAACTCCAAGTTTAGTTATTTTATTTTTAAAGACTTGTCCCAAAAAGCATGTCTCAAATGAGGTAAGAGAGCAAAGCTCCCTGTCCTGCTCTTCCCCATGTTGTCCCCTGATGGACAAACTGGAAGGAATTGCCAGGATGACCTGGAGGTGAATGTCCTCTGGGAGGGAGGCCAGAGGCCTTTTCCATCTTCAGACATCCAACAAGGAGTGGCATCCATACCCACTTGGCAGAGAGAACCTCAGACCTTCCTCAGGTTCACACTAGTAAGTGGCCAAACTGGCATTTGAACTCAGGTCTCTAGAACTTACTTCCACATCGCCTTAGCTGTTGCTCAGCTGCTGTCGTGTAGGGAAAAGAGCACTTGTGAGCTCCCCAGGTGGCAGATGGCCTGTGATGCCTGCCCGAGCACCCAGGGTCCAGGTGGTAATGGAGGAGCAGATGGGTGGTTTGAAGACTGGGAGGTTTGCAGCCCTTGTGTTTCTTCCTTGTAGTTTCTTGGACACCGCAAGAGTGGACTCATGCCCTGGGGTCCAGAACATCTCTTGCCTTAGATAGAAATTGAGGTGGGGCTTTACTTTTTGTGTCTGCAACCCTCAAGACTAGACCAGGGCCCCAGCTTGGACAGGCCCATTGTCTATCAGAACTTCAGTGTCCTTATCTGTAAAATGAAGGAGACGGTTGGTAGTGTAGCACAGTGGTAGCAGTCATGCGTGGGAGGGCACAGGCCTTTCATTCCAGTCCTCTCTCTGACAGTTACTTGCTATACATAACTGATAAGTTGCTTAACCTCTCTGTGTTTATTTCCTCCTCTGTAAAATAGGAATAATGATTGCACTTAACTTGTCATAGAATTTATGCAAGGATTTCATCACACTTGGACAGGAGAAGCTGGGCAAGACCAAAGGATGGAACACAGTTGTAGCTCCTGTTAATTTCTGGGCAAGAGCTGAAGTCGCCTATAGTCTACCCAAGCACACTAAGCTGTGCTTAAAGTATGATTCTGCTGTGGAAACTGGGACAGGGAGGGCATATGTGTGAGCTGAGGGGTGAAGATTAGTAATAGGATAAATGTTAAGGACAATGCTTCATTATTAGACTTTTTTCTCTACCGGGAATTAAATACAGAGTATTGTGCATGCTAAACAAGCATCGGCAGCTGAGCTACCACCCTAGACTCAGGGAGGCATTTTAACAAAGTGAGGCTAGAGTGTGACACCCTGCCTAAGTCCCCCAAATGAGTATATGCAAGGGGGTGAGGGACAAGACCACCTGCACAGTTGGACACAAGGATTCTGTTCTCATGTTTGTATTTAAATTTGATGATTTCTGACTCTATAGTTAGAAACTGAGTGTTCTCTAGAGTATAATTAACCTCTCTGAGCTAGTTGGCCTGCCTGGCAAGAGAAGCATTTAATCTCATCTTGCTAAGCTGTTCAAGGATTCAGGAGGAGACAGAGCCAGGGGCTGGCACATAGTAGGTGCCTATGTGAAGTGTTTCTGTGGTGAGGCCCAGAGATCCAGCCAGTGTTGCCTCTTCCTCTCCTCCTCCTCCTCTTCCTCCTCCTTCTTCTTTTTTTTTTGGCAAGAAAATTACTGATTGGCCTGGAAAACCAATGGCAATGGGATCTGGTCAGGTCGCAGGATGAGGAGGAGGGTGGAGGTGATCACCAAGGATCAAGGCATCCTCGGTGTGTGGCAGTGCGGCTGAGGTCACTGTGCCCTGTGAGAGGAGGCACGTGGGACTCGGCAACTGCCACATCCCAGTAGACCTGAGGATCTAGACAGGCCCCGCAGATGCGCAACGCGGCTTTAGTCACTTCCCTCGGGTGAGATTTGTTTAATGGAAGCTCGCAGCTTCTCAGCACTTACAGGTGCTGACGGGGCATCACAATATTATGAAATGAAGCTGTGAAGCTGCCTTCATTACCAGCTTACCTGGCGATGAAGCAGCGCCTTAGTTAGCACCGATGGTTGGGCATGACAGAGCTAAAATTGAACTTAGCAATTACCGCTCTTGAGAGGTTCTCGGTGCTGTGAAAGGAAGGTTCCATGGAAATGAACCCTGGTAATCACAGGGTGTAAAATTAGTCAGTTACTATTAAGGTTGCTCTGTCAGCGTTTGCCTCAGGGTGAGGCAGAAGAGGGGGCAGGAGTTGGCTTTGGGCTGTCTTGGGTTACCTTGTGTTCACCAGCTCCAAGTGCGTGCATGTGTGTGTGCTCAAATTAGTATCAGGGCAAAGGTTTAAGGGTGGCCATTTGACTGATGGGTCATTTCAAGGTGTGTTCTTGGTATCTGCATGAAGTTTCTCAGCTTTGTTGTTTTCTCTAGACGCTGGGTAGGGTGTCTTCAACAGCACTGTGCCTCTCCTGGGGACAGGGACACTCAGCTCTTTGTGGACCCCCATTATGGACCAGAGGAAAGAATGGTGTGATGTGTGGAAAGTTTATGAAGCTTCACTGAGTTGTCTTAATGACCACAGAATGTCCCTGATTTTCAGATAGAGAGCAAGAGGCTGGTGTGCTAGTGTAGAAGGTGTCAGAGGAAAAGTTTATACAGAAATTGGTTGTGAGTTGGCTTGTCACTCTGAGAGCACCAGTAGGCAGGACTGGGATAGGTGCACACCCTTGGCAGGCTGGATAACTAAGCTGAATAAGGTGACCTCTGGGCATGGAGCTTAATCCAGACTTGTGCTCCTCTCTGTATACTGAACATGTGAACCAAGGCACCCAGTATGTGCTGGAGGGGGTCCCATCTCTACGGACTCTCTGCTCAATTGTTTCTAGGGTGCGGCCAGGGAGGGGCTCCTCCACCTTGATGGGCCTCAGCATTTTTGAGTTTTAGTTTTCAGACCCTCATGAATGCAAAGACAGAAGCCATGTGTGCACAGACCCTCATGAATGCAAAGACAGAATCCCAGGTCAATTCATTGCTTTGAGCCTCAGTTTCCTCATTTAAAGAATAGGGACTTGTGCTGTGCAGGTGTGAGGATTAAATGAGATTATTTAGCCTCCATAGAACCTTAGCATGATGGGTATTGCTCTTAACAGTGATGTTTCTGAACCACTTAGTTTGTGCCAGCCAGTGGGCCTTTGCATGGGTGACACTGCTTTGCACCATAACCCTGGGAAGGAGTATTCCCATCTAGGGAATTCATTAGGAAACATAGGCTCAGAGGAGATATAACTTGGTTCAAGCTGTCTGGACAGGTGAAGGTAGGACCAGTATTAAAAGCCTGGCCACAGAGCCTGACCACTGTCCCTATCTCTCACTGTGGGGTTAGTTGAGCACTGAGAAAATCAGGCAGCATGGATGAGCAATCTCTACAGCCAACAAGAGAAAAACATTAAAATTTTTCCAGAATGCTGCAGCTCTTCCACAGGAAGCTGAGTCATCTCTCTTTGTTTTGAACCATAACCATCGAGCCACCTCATGATCTGAAAACTAAAACTCAAAAATGCTGAGGCCCATCAAGGTGGAAGAGCCCCTCCGTGGCCACACCCTAGAAACAATTGAGCAGAAATTCTGTAGAGATGGGACCCCCTCCAGCACATACTGGGTGCCTTGGTTCACATGTTCAGTATACAGAGAGGAGCACAAGTCTGGATTAAGCTCCATGCCCAGAGGTCACCTTATTCAGCTTAGTTATCCAGCCTGCCAGGGGAGTGCACCTATCCCAGTCCTGCCTACTGGTGCTCTCAGAGTGCCAAGTCACAGTCCAGGAGTTCTTTGCCATCTACATGAACACAGTCCCAGGATGCAGTTCTCCCTGGAGCGCCAAGTCTAGAATCTTGTGTTCCTGTGCTAAGCTCCTACAGACTGACTCATCTCCTGCAGATCCATGGGGAGTTCCGTGTTGGGTGAAGAGTACAAGGACTTCTGTACTTGCCCCAAATCGGCCCATTTTGCCTCTTAAAATGCCTCCTCCTTTTTCCATCCAGGGTCCCTGACACAAGATAGTTTGATTTAGGATTTTCCGACTTAACAATGGTATGAAAGTGATATGCATTCAGTAGAAAATGTAATTGAAGTAGACAAACAACCATTCTGATTTTTACTTTCAGTACAGAATTCAGCAAATTACAAGACACTTTCAACATTTTATTATAAAACAGGCTTTGTCCAAGATGGTTTTGCCCAACTGTAGATGAGCGTAAGTGTTCTGAGTATTAAGGTAGGCTAGGATTTGATGTTTGGTAAAGTAGGCATCATTTTTTTTTTGGTAGCAGAAATTGAACTCAGGACTTTGTGTTTGCCAGGCAGGCACTGTGCCACTGAGTTAAATCCCTGGCCCAGGGAAGGTGTCTTAAGTGCATTTTTGGCTCAGACTGTTTTCAATTTAAAATGAATCTCTCTGGTTCTAACACCATCACGAGTCAAGGTGCTGCTGTATAGTTCACCGCTGTCCCTCCTTCCAGTCCTAGCTTGAGCAGTACCTTTTCCATGTGGCCCTCACTCATCCAACCGCTCCAAGGCCTCTGGCTATGAGTACTATCTCACTGACACCATCATTTCTCACCTCAGTGAACCAGGATGTTTCTGAGGCCAGAGCCAGTGTCCTGTTCATCCACTGTTAATGACATCTGGAACTGTGACCTTCATGGAGCAGGGAGAAGGCAGAGGGTACAGGAAATGCTTGTCGAGTGAATGAACGATTGACTGACTGAATAAAAGACAGTTGACAGATTTTTACCATCGTGCTTTCTCTGTGGCAATCAGTTACCTCCACAACCTTTCAGAATTTCTGACTTCTGATTAGCAAGTATTCCATTCAGTAAGCAATGTGGGCTTCATTTCACATCAACAAATATCAGCCATTTCTCATGGCAACATAGCATCCCTTTGTATAGAGAGCTGTAATCTATTTACGCAATCCTGTATCAATGGATTTTATTGTCATTTCCATGTTCTTATAAATAATGAGATAATAGCATCCTTGTCCATATGAATTTGGACTTAGACTGTTTTTGCCTCCTAAGTTTATATAAATATTCTTCTAGCACACTCATAGCTCTGTGTGTGTACTTTTAAATCATAGGTATGTCTCAAATTTTTATTCATCTCTGTAACACAGTATAAAACCTGTACCTCTTTTTCCTTCAGACAAGCTCCCTGCCCTTGGGATTGCAGGTCATGTGCATTTTCTGTTCACTGAGCACAGACTATGCGCCTGGCCTTGTGTCGGGACTCAGAGATGAGCAAGATGCATGGTCTGAGCCACCAAGGAGCTGGGAGCTCAGCAAGGAAGATGAGCAGTAAACACAGAAACAAAACCCATCTGAACAGACAGGAGCCCTGGGCTCGAGCAGTGGGTGTGGAGAACAGTGCCTGTGCGGCGGAGCTCAGAGGGGCTCCTTGGGGAGAAGGTTTGTGCAGCCTGGCAAGGATGAGAAGAAGGCCGTTACTTGAGGGAAGGACATTGAGGCAGAGGGATGAGCGTCAGAGAGCTAAATAGGTGCAGAAGCCACACTCCTTATCTGCAACCTTCTCTAATCTCCCTGTCCACCTGGCTCCCTTCTCCTGTGGACATGCTGTGGAGCAGCTGCTTTTATCATGTGGCATGTGCTGTCCCCCGGCCCTTCTCTGTCATATCCAAAAATGTAAGATTGATTTAACGGTACCCAGCACAGTACATGACCTTTCTCCTCCCCATTCTACAGATGAAGAAACTGAGGCTTGGGAAAGTCAGCTGTTCCATGAGTCAGAGCTAGGCTTTGAAACCAGTCCACTTGTTCCAAAACCTGCATTCCTCACCAAACCCTAATTTAGCCTCACTCATGTGACAGCAAATGAGGGGATCAACTGTGGAATCCACGGTGCCTGGGCCAGCACTGTCTCAAGCCCCATCTAACCTTGTAGTGGGTGACCTTGACCTGTGGCTTGCTGGCTTCAGAGGAGTGGGAAAGAACCAGAGGAAGCTCTTATGCTTTAGTTTTAAATTACAAATGTAATACATGCCTGTGCAAAAGAAAAAAAAAAAGATGAAACAACGAGAAAGCAAAAAGCAGCAAATGAAAATACCTCCATCTCCTGCTCCCTAGGGAAATGGCTTTTAAGAGCTTGGTACCTTTTAAAATGCATATGCAAACACGCACAGTTATTGTTTTTATAAAAGCAGGACCATGTCCTTGACTCTTTCTCTCAGCCAGTTCCAAGCTGGCACCTACAGACCTTCCTCATCATGCCACATTCCATAGAAGGAAGGTCTTTCAGCTTATTCAGCCAGTCCTGGCTTTAGACACTTAGCTTGCTTCCAGTGCTCTGTAACAAGTAACATCCTTGTGCATGCATCCGTGCCAAGTGCAGGTATTTCTGCAGCATGGATGCTCAGAAGTCTAATTGCCACATGAAACTGCACGTGAGTCTCACTCGTTGACAGGTGCTGCCAAATTGCCTTCCGAAGGTCCTTCCTAAGCAGCACCTGCTCCTGAGCAGCGTGGGAGAGAGGATGACTCTGAAGCCACAAATGATGCAGAGCTGTGCTGTAGATAGGGGCTGCCTTCCCTTCTGCTCCCTGAGACCTGGTGTGGGGACTGCCACCAGGAGCTCCCAACATGCAGGCCCAATTTGGGATAGAAGATGGATTTTGATAAAAGAGGTTAAATAACAGGTTTTTCCATTCCACCTTGTAGGAATGGGATGGGGGGTGGGGGTGCCGGGCCTCCAGCCAATAGAGGACCAAGAGTTGTCAGGAGGGCTTATAAAGCTTGCTATTTCTGGCATTTTTTCTCTTTCTCTGCTGATTATGCAGCAGAATCGCACAGAGGCTGTCGCGGGTGCGTTCTCTCCCTGCCTGGGCTTCTGTGGAATGAGAGTCGGGCTTCTTCTACTTGCAAGACGCTGGTGCATTGCAGGTGTGTTTCCGCAGAAGGTAAGTGGTGGTATCTGCTGCCTCACAGGGTCAAGGTGGTCAGGCTGGCGCTGCAGGGTAAAGATAGATGATACTAGGTGGGGACAGGCAGAGATTTGGATTAGTGCCTGTTATGTTCTAGAAGGAAAATGCTTTGGAGGGTCTAAGACTTGCCACTTCTTCCTGAAAAAGAATACTGGAGATGATTAGGACTGGCTCTACAGGAAAAGGTCAGCCTCTGGTCTTGGTGCCTAGTGCATTCATTGTAAGTGTCCAGAGTGCCCAGGAAGCATTCATTCATCCATTCATTCATTCATTCAGCATGTTTTGCAAGGGGCCTGGCTAAGTGTGTGTGGGGTGTCTGCCTGAATCAGACTAGAAACAATGAGAACTGTGATGGGGACAGTCCATGGTATGTAGGAGCCTGGAAGGCACCTGGCCTGAGAGGTGGGATAGGCCTTGTGTGAGGGCAGGAGGTAGGAGGAGTGGCTGAGGACATCTCCAGGAATAAAGTCTGGGCTGCCTCTTCCATTGGAATTTTGGAGACTGGGATTTAAGAAAGATTCCTCCCCCAATTTGATGAATGCCACTTCTCCTTTTGTCAAATAAGCATATTGAAAACTAACCAGAAGAAAAGATAGCAACAAGTGAGTCACAGCTTTAGGCAGACCCATCCACATGATAAGCAGAAGAGAGATTGAATGCAGAAGCCTAGCAGGAATGGCATTTTCTAGCTGTCCCTGGGGGGTGCTTGTGTGTGTTGGGAGTTGGCTGAGTTGGGGGTGGGGCTCCTTGGTGTTGACAGCTTTGTACCCATCAGACCAGGAGGCCCGACCTCTTCTGGTTCTCTGCTTTATCATAGTCATTGTTGTTGGAAATGTGGCTTCATGTGTGTGCATTGTAGAAACAAACTGCCTGTTTCAGGCGGAGAGAGGGAGAGAGGAAGAGAGAGAGGGAGAGAGGAAGAGAGAGAGAGAGAGAGAGAGAGAGAGAGAGAGAAACTTCTGTGCCTCCTGGAAAGATTCCCTCTTAATCCCCACTGGGTCTGACAGCAAAAGGTAGGCAGTGGGCCCAGGGCTGCAGCCAGCCAGCTGGCCAGGAGGAAATGACTGTCAGGTGCTGCCTTTTGATCTCGGCTGTGCCACCAATGCAGTCTGTGACATGAGCCAAGCGCCTTAAGCCTTCCAAGTCTCAGTCTCTTCATTCATAAAACAGGAACACTGATTCCTGCTTCCCCATGTGGCAATGGTTACATGTAAGAGCACACACAGGGACACAACTGCCACACAACTGCCGCACAGTTGGCCTAGTGACTGGGAGGACTTCCATACATGTTGACATGCGGGGGAGGAAGTTCGGGCACACAGCAGGGTGTGTGTTTGTGTGCACACCTGTGTGTATGGCTGGGAGCCTTCCCTGTGCCCTGAGTTAGAGCCTCTGTTCTGCCTTGGCTGAGTTCACTGAAGCCCTTACTGGCCATCTCAAAATGGACTAACCTTCAGTTTAACACCTGAGATAGGCTGGCAGCTGTGTGCTAGTGGGGTCTTGGGAGGACATCTGCCCAGTAACCCAGTGTGTTCCAACCATGCTTAGTAACCTGTGTGCTGAGAGCCTGGGCTAGGGAGGATGACCCAGGGAGGGAAGGACATGGCTGGGGGTCAGGGGGAGAGTGGCTGGAGAACTGCCATCCCATACAAGGCCCCTGCCTGGAGAATGAAAGCTGGACTCCATTTAAGACCTGGCCACGAGGTATTGCTCTTTTTTGCTGTCTGTGTGACCTTGGGCAGATTACCTTACCTGTCTGATCCTACAAAATGGCAGGTTGTTAGGATGATAACCTGGGGCAAGATATACAGTCTAAAGCACATTGTTGGTATTCAGTAAATATGTGCTCTCGCTTCATGGGGAAGGGACCCTGGGAAGGTTTTTTTTTTTAGGTACTTGAGATGGAATCCATTGCCTTGTACACACTATGCAAGTGCACTACCACAGCCTTAGCTACATCTCAGCTCTTTAAAAATTTCATTAGATATAGAATCTCTGTAAGATGCCCAGGCTGGCCTTGAATATGTGACCCTCCTGTCTCAGCTTCCCAAGTAGCTATGATTACAGCCACCATGCCTGACTTCTGAGAGATTTTGGTGAGGGCTCAGGGTGTCTGGTACACAGAAGGCTGGCCTGTACCAGGCACCCACTAAGGGAAGACAGAAAGTATCCAGCCGCAGGGAACCCAAGTTATAGGGCTCCTCCTTGCCACTGTGTCATTGCTGGATAATCTCAGGCAAGTTTTTTTGCTCTTGTTTGGCCACTGAGTCCCTCAGAAACATAATTCAGGCTGGACCTGTAACTTTTAGTTTTGCTGTGTTGGAAACCAAGGGTGTGAGGACCTCCAGAGGGGGGTGAACTCTATGCTCAAGATTAACATCTTTTCTGGGACTGGAGGTGTCCCTGATGACGTCTCCTGCTCCCTTATGCATTAAGCAAGCAGTAATTAATGAAAGTAGGAGCAGAAGAGGGGTGCTGTCCCAAGGAGGAAGCTCAGGCGTAACCAGGGCAGCTTGCCAGTGTCACCATCTCTGTCTGGCTAAAGGCTTGGTGAACATTCACGCCTGTAGTCAGCCACTAATGAAGGCCTGCAAAATCACAGACAGTAGATTCACTAGCTTCTCCTGGGCTCTGGGGAGACATTTTCCCAGGGTGTCTCCCATTGGCTATCTTGTGGAGCTGAGCACTCGAGTAGGAATCCAGGGGTCTGGGTTTTCAGTTTCAGTGCTTGGATTTCTAGCTGTGTGCCTGTAGGCAGCTTGCTGACCTCTCTGCAAAGAACAGTAGGCCCTGGAAGGGACAAAGTTAGCATCTAAGGCAGTTTTGATTGGTATGCCCTTGGTCCATTGGACTCACCACTAGGAGACAATGCTTCTAAAAGGCCTTTCTTCACACACACACACACACACACACACACACACACACTCTCTCTCTCTCTCTCTCTCTCTCTCTCTCTCCACGGGCCCTCCTGCACTCCACCCATCTTAGTAGTCATGACTGTTCACTCCTTGCTGGGCCACAGTTCTGGAGTCCTCCCGAGCCTTCTCCATGCCTCACTACCTGAGCACATGGTTGGCTGTACCTTCAGTGAACAGCTGTGCTCCCTGCTCCACTATTCCCCAACACCTGAGTGACTTCATTAGCCTTCTTCCAGCCTCCCTGCCTCCACCCTTTACCCTTAGAATCTGTTCTCAAGGAGCCATCCAGATGTCTGGGAGCTGCCTGATGTGTCTGTCCCAACCCTAGACCTTCAAAAGACCTCTGTGGGATGCCCCTTATAACCTACTGGGTCCATTTGAAACCTCCCTCCTGGAAGGCTGGGCACCAGAATTTTCTCATGTTTGCAGCCAGCAGGATTCCGCCTCCTCCTGAATCATGCCCCCTTTCTCTGACCACACTTTCACATCCCTCAATTCTTTGTCTGCAGACTCCTTTGTCCAGAGTGTGTTTCCTGTACCCCTCAGACTCTTGCTTATTCTCACAGGCATGGTCCTGATGTTATGGGTCTTAGATGCCTTCTCTGATTGTCTCCTCTGTCCATGTCCTGGTCCTGTCATCCATACTATGATACTTTGGAAAACATGGTCCCATAGGTGATGCACCTTTATTCTCATGCCTGCTGGCAGCCCGGAATCCAGAGAATGTCTTCTTAGGAAACATTCATGTAGACGATAGAACTTGCAAATTAAGGCTTTTGGGGCCTAGACAAACTGGATTAGAATCCTTAGTTCATGGTTTGATTTGCTTGTAACCTTGGACAAGCTGGCTAATTTCTCCAAGTTCCAAGATCATGAGGATGAACAGGATGACACCCATTACAGATTCCCTCTTCCACTTGCTGGACAGTAAATGTCCCTGGGTTTCCTTGGAACATTTAGAAGGTCTCTTCTTCCATTTGTTCCAGGCAGAGAAAACAGAGACCTAGGTCAGTAGCCCCAGTGCCCTGCACAAAGGAACTCTCCATACAACCCCAAACAGAAGCAAAAATAGCAGCTACATAGGGCAACCTGAGAGGCGGAAGCCACAGGCCGAGCGGATGTCAGCTGCCTCGCGGCCCCACTGAGGCTCCTCACATGTACCGAACTATGCAGCCCTCACGCCTGCCCTCGCTGGCTCCTCCAACCACAGCATCAGATAAGGCTGTGGAAAAAACGCTGGCTTCCTCTCTCTGGGGAGGGGTAATCGCAGTGCCATCTGAAGGGTATGCTCGATCCCCAGTTGCCTCCCTGGCCTCTCCTCACCCTCCCCTTGCCTGCTCTGCTCTCCCTATTGTCTCCTTGCTGACCAAAGTGACATCAGCACATTCCCACATTAGCGCCTTGGCACAGGCTGTTTGCTACAGGGGAGGCTGTCCCCCAGCACTGCCTGGCTCACTCTCTCACTTCCTTCTAGTCTTTGCCCCACCGTCACTTCTTCCATGAAGCCCACTTTGACCACCTGTTTAAACTGACATGTCCTCCTGATTCCCCTCACCTGCCGGACTCTTTCTTTCCTTAGTGCTTATAGCCTTTCAGCTACTGTGTAAACTACTAATTTACTATGAGTATTGTTTATTTTCTCCAATGCAAGAGCATAAGCTCCAGAGATCTTTATTCACTGATCCTTCCCAGGTACCCAGAATGATACCTGGTACAAAACAGGTGCTCAAGAAATGCTGTCACTGTGTGGATGCATAAGTGCATGAATAAAAATCTGGCAATCAGAAAGGGATCAAGCTGCACGGGGGACGTGGGTGCACATGTTAAGAGGAGGGGTGTTCAGGGCTGCAGAAGCTAGGAATGGACTCACAGTGTCAGTGGGGATTCTGGTGCCAGGATTCATCTGCCTGGCAGATGAGTTGAGTTATCTAGGTGAGTTATCTAGGACCAGAGAAATCAGTTGTCTGAGTGTAGTGCCTTGTAGGAGGGATACTTGCAGTAGTTGAGTTTGGCTTTGAGTCATGCTTTTTTGGCTTGAATCCTATTGCTTTCACTTCCTAGCCATGTGGCTGTCACCTCGTCTGTCTGTATTTGTTTCCTCACCTGTAAAGTGAACTAGCTTATTCTGACCATACCTGAATTGCATGTAAAGTGCCTGGCTCCAAGTAGATGGTCAGCAGATGGCTGATTGTGAAACTTGTTAATTGAGCATATTAGTCAGGTTAGGCAGAGTTATGCTGCAGTAATAAATAACCCCTAAGGCTCAGTTGCTTATCACAAGAAGGTTTTAGTTTTTCTCTTGCTATATGTCCCATGATAATCAGAAAAGGACTAGTGGTTGCTCCTCAAAATCAGTGGGGTACAGGTTGGTCAAGTCTTTACCATCTGGACTTTTACTCATCTGTAGAGACAGCATGAAAAGCTCGTGTTTACTTTTCTGTGCTCCTACCCAAAAGAGACCACTTTGTCTTTACTCATGGCCCGTTGGCCTAAATTAGCTCCCTGAGGATCATGACCCAGAGCAAGTGTCCTGTGTGCCAAGGAGCAGTAGTAAAGCTACCACAGCAGCCACATCCTTCCCTGCCCTCTCCAGGGAAGAGGAGGGAAATGTGGGGAAATGAGACACAGTTAATAGCCTCCTGGAACTGTGGTTGGCTGAATGGGGCCCCTTAGTATATCCATATCCTAACCCCTGAGACCTGTGAGTGTTACTTTGTTTGGCAAAAGAGGTTTTACAACAGTGATTAAGAGAAGGATCTTGAGAAAGAGCAATGATCCTGGGTGGACTCTGTGTAATCTCAGGATCTTCTTTTAAAAGGGGTGCAGAGGGAATTGCAACGAAAGGAGAGGGTAGTGTGAGGATGGAAGCAAGGTGAAGTGATGTGCTGTGAAGATGGAGGAAGGAGCCCTAGCCATGGGCTGCCCTGGAAGTTGGGAAAGCAAGGAAATGCATTTCTTTGGTGCCTGCAGTGCAACTAGCCTTGGGTGACAGCTATTTTCCCTGTAGTCCAGTGAGACTGACTTTGAACTTCTGGTCTCCAGAAATGTAAGAGAAGATTTTGTATTGTTCTAAGCCACCAAGTTTGTGATTTGTTATAGCATCCGTGGACACCTAGTGCATCTCCTTAAATCAGACTACTTGAAACCCAAGGCATAGAAGCCTTTGCTGTCTGCTCTTCACAGTCCTCTGTTGGCACATTAGTGCACATTTAGAGCCTTCCCTTATCATAGAAACCCCCATCTCTCTCTCTCACACACACACACACACACACACACCTACCTTCTCAGTCAAATCTTGGTCTCTCAGTGCTCGTGACAGGGTGGGCTCTGGTGATGGTCACCAGTGTCTTAGGGAAGGAGAGGAGACTGATGGGGACACTGGTGTAAAGGGCACCTGTGCTTTGGGCAAAGGACCTGGCACAATCCAAGAGTGACCAAGTTGACACAAGAGAAGAGGCTGAACAGGAGGCTAAGGAATGGGGCTAGAGGAATCTGCAGGAACCTCAGGACCAAGGTCGTTGCCCCCTGAAGACAGTAGGAAGACTTCAAAGGACTTTAAACTGGGAAGTGACTTATGAAGTACTTACCACTGCTGGACCCCACTGAACTAATACATAATTTGTGGGATGTGGACTTCATTGTTTTTCTGAAATCCAAACAAATTCCAGACTCTGAAACTGCATGGGCACTGGCTGAGGGCTGTGGACCTGTGAGCTGCTGCTCAGATTCCTCCCAGGCTCGGGAGGGTCCACAGGGGCCTCTGACAGCTGCTGCCACCACAGGGCCTACAGTTTCTGGTTTCCTCTGTGTTCCTCGGCAGCCCAGACCTTCACATCAGCTGGGGTTAATTTGGGGTCTGCTGGCTCAGGGCAGAGGTTATAGCTCAGGATAGGGGTAGCCTATGTATTCAGACATTTTTGTTATGAATTTCAAGGAGGAGAAAAAAATTTATATGACTCACCAGAAAAAGAAATCAGAAACAAGTGTGTGACCAAGGAGAGGAAATTAGGGTTTTTAATCTGAGTGAGTCACCCCCTTTCTGACTCCTGGGTGATCCTTTGGTCTTGGCAATCAGTGTTCATTCATCTCTGAGACTCACTGCTGGATTCCGCAAGACGCACTGGGACCCTTGTGATTTTACTCTGGCTCCCAACCTGTTCCCATTGTGGCCATTGGAGTGAAGTTCTGGTTTTGAATCATTGCCATATTGTTTTAGTTACTGCTTTATTTGATGCTTCTTCCCTGCCCAGGCCTTGCTCAGAATCCTGTTGGCTGGTCCTATCCCTGGGTCATCACAGCCTCTTCTGTCTGGCTTTCAGCCTCATCTTCTCCAGCCCATTCTCCTCCTTGAAGAATTCAGCTCATGTTCTAGGCTTCACCTCAACTCCCTGGCATGGCCCTGTTTGTTGTGGTCTCCTCAACTCAGTGCATGGGGCTTTTCAGGCTCTAGGCCCTGGGGGATGCTCTTCCTATTGCCTTCTTCCTTCCAGCTGGCGCTCTATCTCCTCACCTGGGTAATTCTTCTCCTCCTATGGCTTTGGGGAAACCATCTCCTCTGTGAAGTCTTCCAGTCTAGCTCCTGCCCAAGCCCTTGTATGTTGTCACTACCCAAATTCTAATTCCTGCTCCTGTCTGCTTCACTAGACTATAAGCTTTAGGACAGAGACTGTGTCCTGCGTATCACTGGGATCATCCCCAGCATTCAAATCAAAAGGCTGTTTTCAGCAAGACTTGGTATACTTGGGACAAACAGCTTCTAGCTGGCCCTTTGCCCAGTGATGGTTACCATATTGCATTCCAGTGAACTAGAAGCCATTTTCCATGGTAGCAATGTTTGAAACATTCTGGTGGCGTGAATGTAGATTTATTTCAGGTGCCTTTCTCCACTTTCTATTGAATCAAGTGTACATTTTCCTCTGTACTTTTATTTCTTGGAACATTGCTTCTCATGTGACTTTTCTGTTTGACTCTTATGCCTTTTTGTCTATTGGCATCTCGCTTTCTGTTTAATTTGACGGAGCCTTTTCTACATCGTATATATTAATTCTCATAGTTGGTGCTGATATTTTCTTAGTCTGATGTCCTTTTCATTTCAGTTTTATTATGCTTCCTTCCACAGAAGGTATTAATGTGTATATATTTGAATCTGCCAATCTCTCTGCCTCCGTGATTGCTTCAAGGGCTGAGGAAGTCATCCTGCCTCCACAGATCTGATAAACATTCTGTTCTTTTTTCTGATTATTTCCCTTTAACATGACTTTTTACACTTAACTCTTTAATCCATTTGGAGTACCTTTAGGTGGGTTTCTTACCATGGGTATCTAGTTCAACACTCCTAAATAATCTAATCCAGTTGTCTTCATTCTGCTTATTAAATGATTAGTCTTTGTCTCTTTGTTTCTGAAAGAGGAGACAAAATAGAACGGTTGCTATGAGCGTGGTTTTCAGCACAGTTAGAGAGTCTGGCTTTGGTACTTGCAAGCTGTGTGACCCATGAGCACATTGATTAAATTGAGCTCCTTTTCTTCTCTGTAAAACTGGATATTAATATCTCCCTCCAGGGATTATGGCAAGGGTTGAGTGAGGTATCATATGTAAAGCATGTCGCACGGTAATGGCATACGTTCTATGTCCTCTTTAATCACAGTGTCTCCATACCTAGCTGGAACTTCCCATACTTGTTCTGTTTCACTAACTTAAAGCTCTCATTTTAATTCATTAATTAGGTCTTTTTGAGGCGGGGTCTCACTATGCAGTTCAGGCAGGCCTTGAGCTCACTTTGTAGCTCAGGGCTGGCCTCAAACTCACAATGATCCTTCTGTTTCAGCCTCCCAAGTGCTGGGATTACAGATGTGTGCCACCACACCCAGTTTTAAATTCTTGTTTTATGTCACTACCATATTGCTTAATTGTTGCTTCACAGACATGTTACTCTGAAAAAACCAGGCATCCCTCCCATTGCTCTGTGAATTTTGCTATCAATTCATACCTGGGTTTGTTTTCAGTACATGTTGGTTCCTCCATTCTGCACTGTAATCCTCCTGAGTGACATGTAGACAGTCTTCTTCCTCCAAAATGGACACTAGGTTTCTCGTCTTCCTGGTGGCCTGGCTTCGGCTCACTCTGGTCCCTCTCTCTGACAATGGTGTGTCACCTGCTGTTACCTAGACCCTCTCCGTCTTAGTGCCTCATCACCCTGTAGTCTTCATGCTGCTGCTGGTGCCCCCACTTGATCTCAGGCTCCCCTGAGGGTCTGTTCTGTGTTCTTGGTACCCCCAAGAGCCTGGAATTTGGTTGGGGACATCCTAGATGCTTTGGTCACTACTTGGGGAGGGACCTTGTTTAGGCACAGGCTCAGTGGCCCCAACAGTGTGATAGCTGTGTCTCCCAACATGCTGCTGCCTATGACTGTGGAGTATCTACCACCACGTGGCCTTGGCTTCCCTGGTGGAATACTAAGAAGTCTCTGAAGTTCAGCCAGTTGACACCTTATGGTTTATCTTTAAGTGGGCAGCTCGGTTGTGAAGATGAATTAGAATAATTCAGTGGCATATGCTGTATCTTAGAATGCACTTGGCACTCTCTGTTTTCTGGTGGGAGGAAAAATCCTATTAGGACAGAGCCCCCTTCTGCCCTCCTGAGTGTTCAGGAGAGAGCCCAGACCTGGGCGGTCAACAGCAAAGGGGTGACGCTTAGCCCAGAAAGCCTCTGGAAGGAAAATGGAGGGAACTGACCTTTCTAAGGCATCGGGGTGTGCTGCATGCTTCCAGACGGCAAGCAGATCCTCGCCAGTTCCATTCCCATTTTACAGGGCAGGAGTCTGAGGATGAGATGAGACCTTTACCCATGGCCATGTGGCAGCTACTCAAACCTCAATCTTTGAGCTTCCAGGCCTGTACTGCTCCAGTGTTCTCTCCTTTCCCAATCCAAAGCTGTTCTAATATGATACCTAAAAACATATCAGCAGTGTTTACAAATATCATTTCTGTGTTATCTGGTACTGACAGAAGGAAGTGAGCCTGGCACATTGTCTGTGTTAGATTTTGGGGTTAGATGCAGAAATGCCAAGTTCAGGTGGCCTAGAAAAACCTTTCTAGGTCAAATTACAATTTCAAAAGATTTCTTCTTCTTCTTTTTTTTTTTTTAAACCGCCTCACGATCCAACGCTGTCATTGACATATTTCTCTTCCAACAATACAAGGCCTTTGTGGCATGATTGAGGGCTTGTTTTGTAGCTCTGGGGAGAAAATATCTTCCAGATCATCTGCTGCTCATTGTCTCAGTCACTCTCGCTCCCCCATGCCACAGTCACACCCGATGTACGCTCATGTGGCTTTTAGTTAATTGTCTTTGGCAAGAATCAGTTTTGGGACTTGTTCCCAACCGCTCAGAGGATAGATAATTGTCAGGCACAAATACTGGCAGTGCTGAGTAGCCCAGGGCTCTAGACTGCTGACCGCAGCCAGGCCTCTGGGGAGGAGCCTGGAGTTGGACAGCTCCACGCTGTGAGAAGGCAGGGGGCAGAACCACAAAGGTACCCCAGCCTCCTCCTCTGAGGAGGGTTCAAATCCTTGCTCTGCTGCTTACTAGCTATGTGGCCTCACTTGACCTCAGTTTCCTCATTTGTGCAGCAGGAGCCTTTGTAATAGTGACTTGCATCACAGGGTTACTGTGAGGAGGGCATGAGTTAATATCTGTTAATCAAGGAGAAGAGTGCCTGGCTTGTTCACCAGTGCTGCAATGATGTTGTGCAAGTTAGAATGAACAAACGATCCTAGCTGTAGTGGATCCTATCCCAGTGCACTCTGCTCCTCCTCAGAACTGAATCATCTGTTTTGCCTGCCCCTGTACCTCACAGCCAAGGCTCTCCCTGGGAGTTGACTTGGGGGGAAAGAGGATGTGCTGTCAGCCTGGGCAGCCTGGACCCCATAACTGGCCCTTTGGGGGGAATATAGGGCTTGGCTTCCTGCCTCAATTTGGAACATCTTCCAGGCCATCCTGCCACCACAGGTCCCCTTGGAGCAGGCTGACCTTGTCCATTTGCCCATCCTGGTTTCCTCACCCCATTATTGTACTACCCAATAAACTTCATCCATAGATTTCACAGGCACCCATCTGGATGCCAAATTAATTCTGATCTGCATTTTAAAACATGTATTTCACAAGCTTATATTTCCAGAAGCTCCAGGCGGAGTGACCTTAGGGTTCCCACCAGCCTGTCCACTCTTCTCTGGGTGTGCACCATTCATACTCTGCCTTTCCTGCAGTCTCCAACCGCTCTGAGAGGGTGAGTCCACCACTCTTCAGGTGAAGAGCAGGAGGCCTTGTTTGGGACACAGTACAAAACTGACAACCAAGAGAACTGCTGAGGGGCCCAGCATGTGCTCACCCATTTAGCTCCTCCAGGTTCAGGTGAAGAAACTGAGTCCCAGAGACCAGAGGGCCTTGTTCAGGGTCTCACTGAGCAGGACCTCAACCCTCAGAGGAGATGATACCTTGGAGTATAGCAATCAGGCTTGTCCTAGGAGTCATACATAGGGTAATGAGTTTTGGCATTTGGGCCCAATAAATGCTTTTGTAAGTGTCCCAGGAGGGGGGCAGTCAGTCTGGGCTGGGAGTGGCTATGAGCAGTGGCTTCCTGAAAGGGGACAGCGTGAGAGTTAAGTGGGCTCCAGCTGTGTGGGAAAGAAAGAACAAGTTTCAAGTTTCAGTGGAGACCGGACCCTGCACCGCCTGTGTGGATGTGTGGGAGGGACTTGAGGAACCGCGTGGGGCAATGGGGAGCTCAGGTCACTTTGGCAGACAGAAAGCTGCCAGGGGCAGGTTCCCAAGTGCCTCGTATGTTACCATGGAGGATCTGAACTCTTCCCTAAGGAGGAGATGGGACTTGGCAGAGAGTGGCTTGGGCAGCACCATACTTTTCTGTCACAGTCGCTGCTGAATCCTCACTGCCTGACCCAGTCCGCGCTCAGTAAGTCACTGTGGACCAAATGAGTGCATGAATGAGGGAAAGGATGGTGGTGCTGGCGAATGAAGGTGCCCGCTGCAGTGTGGGGACAAACGGGAGCAGGGCGGTGGATCTTCCCACTCCCCATCTCCAGAGAGGCCAGCTTCCACCAGCTGAGAACACACTTGTTGGGTTCTCCTGTGGCACAAGCCAGGTGGAGGGCCACACACTCAGGAGTCCCAGCCCTGGTCCTCAGGATCTCACTGGGTTACGCCCTGACCCACTTCCCAGCCCAGCTCCCCACAGCCGTATGCAGTGCCTGCAGCCCCCTTGGAACCGTTCCCCCTCACTGCGGCCAAATGAAAATGTTTGTTGAAAACAACATGTGCATAATTAAAGCTTAATGAGCGCTTGTCTGTTTGGAATGTGCAATTAGATTTATAATCGGGGATGGGAGCGAGCTCCAAATGGCTTTAAATGGAGCTGAGAGAGAGGATAATTTTTGCCATAAATCTGCAGTGATGCAGTCGATGTGAGAGTTACCAGTGGGAGCACCAGGGAAGAAACTCAGGCCTGCCAGGCCACCGTGCTATGCCTGCTTGTTGGTCATCCTGTTTAGGGGCCCTTCTGCTAACTATGGCTGGCCACTATGCTGTGGTGGGACCCACTGATGGCACTCACTGGTGGCCTTGGAGATGGGTCTGCCCTGGGTTGGAGCTGTTGATTGAGCCAGCTATGGTGTGGATCCCTGCTGCTCTGGCCCCAGCATGGCTTGGGCAGACTGCAAGTTGGCACAAGACCAAGCCCTGGACTGGCATATGGCCCCTTATTTTGCTCTCTGCTTATTTCTGCACTTGGAGCATATAGTAGGGCCTCAGCCAACATTTGCTGGATGAATTTTTCTTTATCAGACACTTACCTTAAATAAATCACTCTATCTGTGGACCTCTGTCTTCCCACGTCTGCACAGAGAATTGGATTTGGCTATTGCTGATCATTGCTTTTTGAGGTCTGAGGTTTTGGTTCTGGAGCAGACGGTGACTGGGGCAGCATCTAGACCAGCAGAGCTGTCCAACAGAGCTGTAGTGCAAACCACATAGGTGATTATAAATTTCCTTGTAGCCATATTCAAAAAAAGTAAAAAAGAAGCCCATGAAATTAACTATAATATAGTTCAGCTAACCCAGCATATCTAAAGTGTCATTTTAACATGTAACCAATACATACAACATTTTGGATAAAATATTTTACATTGTCTTCCTGGTAGTTTTGTTGTAGGTCTTTGAGATCTCCCATGTATCTTACACTCAAACACATCTCAGTGCGGGTGAATCACACTTTTTGTGCTCCATAGCAGCCTGTGGCTGGTGGCCACCAATCCAGACAGCACAAATCTAGAAGAAGCATCATCTAAGCCTGGTAGGAGGGTTCTATGAAGTGGGGACAGTGGTTGCAACCTTCCACGGGAACAAGGCACTTCGTAGCACTCACCTATGGTATCTGTTATGACCATGACTCTTGATTTTTTTATTGACTAAAACAAGGAGCATCCACACCTATCAGTAGTGGAGACAGAGTCCTGCAGGAACAATTTCTAGCTGAAGGGTAGATAAGGCTCCAGATGCAGGGTCATGAAGTCCCTTGCTCTGGTTACTCTTGTTCAAGGTAGGAAGTCAGTGCAGGCTTTTGGGAGCCACCATTCTGGAATGCAGATTCAACCTGTGTACACCTTGGCTGTGTGACCTTGGGCAGATTCCCTAACTTCCTGGGTCTCAATCATAGTGCTGGATTTCCAATAAGAATGCCCAGCATTATGCCCAGGAAAGCAGGAGCACCAATCAAAAGAAGAACATTTTTGGAGAGAAATTGATGTTTGATAGAAGCAAAGTACTAAAGCACAAAAATCATCATCATGGGGAAAATAACCCCTCAGTTTTACTGTCTTACAGTCTTTAGCTTATAAATTAAACTTCAAATTGCATGTGCTAAGCAGAGGGTCCAGGGGCCTTTTCCATAGTTAAAACCTCAGAGACTTGTGGGAAGCCCCTTAGTTTATCATCTGCAGAAAAAGAAATTACAGCAAGGTCTCAGTAATAAAAAATAAGGAATAACTCACACTTATTGAATGGTTTCTCCATGCTATGAGGCAATGCTCTAAGTACTTTCTATAGTTTATTTAACCCTAGTGATATTCATACCTATTCTCCAGCTCAGGAAAGTGAGACACAGTAACTTGACTAAAAACAATCACATAGAGTAAAAACAAGCCCAGGATTTGAACTCCAGCAGGCTGGCATCAGAGCCTATGTTTGCAAGCCATATGCGATCATGCTTCTCCAAGAGGGGATGGGCAAGGGTCCATTTGAACCTGGGGCTTCCCTGGCCATCATGGCCTAGTCCAGTCTTTCTTCTCTCTGCACTGGCTTCTCCACCCACTCCCTGCCCCAACTCCCCGTTGTCCTGATGTGTATCTCCTCGTGAGACTTCCACATGCGACCACACTCTCAGCAGGGCCTGGTTTGCCACTACCACATTCACTGCCTCTATCTTTTGAGCCGCCCTTTATCTGTGCAGAATGGGTGTTCTCACAGCCCATGTGGGGGCCGGTGGAAGCAGCGTGTGCTGCTTTGATTGTTTCCTCTTTAGATCTCGTGTGAGGCATATCTCTTGGTGTCTGTGACTGGCTGAGCTGAAGGCTATGCATCCTCAGTCTTTGATCTGTGTCTCTGTGCAGAGGGGAGGAGCAGCCGCATCTTCAGAACAAATGTTGCTTTGGTACCTGGGGCCGATGCCAAGTTCAGCAGGGCTGGCTGGCTTTGGCAAGCTCCCAGCATCCTGAGTCTCACCTTGCTTGCTCTTCTCTGCCATAGGCCTGGTTGTGGAACCTTAGAATCTTTAAAGGTTCCAAGGAGATGATGGCACAGCGCAGGGACCAGTGCTAGTATACAGTAGGTGCTCACCAGCCCCTGCTTGCAGTGGTCTTAGATCTCATTTTCCCTGCTCTTTGCCCAGCCACCTGCCTGTGTGCCCTGCATCATGGCACTTCCAAGCCACTGTTTTCAGAATCGATCTCTTGGAAGCCCTCTTCCTTGTTTCTATTCCTGTGCTCACCTTATTCCAGCCTGTGTCACACATGTCAAAGAAGAGGTCATCATTCAATATCTCAAACATCAGACTGAATTCATTGCCTTACTTTACAAAGGCATTCTTTCTAAGTCAAGCAAGAGCTGGTCGTTGCAAGCTTTGTGGAAGCTCTGAAATAGGAAGGACATTCAGAAACAAGAGGTTCTAGGACTGGCTTTCCTTAGCTATGGACATATGGCTATTGGGATAAGACCATTATTGATTGGTTGGCTTTCAGAGGGCAAGTGATTTCATAACTGTCACTGATCAATCACAAAACCATTTTTGTGATTACTTGTTTGCAGCTTGGCCAAAGATTGGCCTCTCTTTTACTTCACAGATTTGTAGAATAGGAAGGGAGCTGGAGAACTGTCAGCTTCTCTGTAGGCCCAGGGGCTGTGCATCCTGATGATCCTGGTATGCTTGGCATGTGGCACAGTGTCTGGCACACAGTAAGCACCCACCAGATACTGTTTAGCAAATAGCGGTTGTCCCTCTGAAACCACTGAATCTAACCCTTGCTTTTCCCTCTTTTCAGTGCTCTGTGATTATTTAATCATATTTTCAACTTCCTGGGGAACAGCAATAAAATGTTTGGGATCCTGTTCCTTAGCATACGGACCCTACCATGACACAACAAGGGCACTGGCTGATGTCACTCTGCTTCGGGATATTTCAGTTAGATCTTAGGTCCAGGACCAAGAATGAGAATGAGTTGGGGGAAAGACATGGGAGGGTTGGGGTTTAGGCAGAGGAGCTGGATTGAACAGGACGAGAACTTCACCTTCCTGACTAAAGGAAAGGAAACCCATGTGGGTGTGAAACAGATAACTGGGGAAAGTAGAGTGTTGAGGGAATGTAATTTTTCAATAATATAGGACACAAGGTCATCTGCTAGTCTGGGCGGGGCTGATAAGAAGTTATTAGCCTATCATGTACTAACAATAACATTTAAGTAACTGTCAAGATAGTTAACATTATAAAGCATTTTGTTACAGATATTAATGCATGTCTGATGTCTGATAGCAAATATCATAAACCTTGTGAGGGTAGGAATAATAGTGGGCATGATTTCCACTTTATAAGTGAAGAAACTAAGTGAAGAGAAGTTAAATCCAGGGCCACAGCCAACATGTGGTGGAACTGATGCTCAGATTTAGGAATCATTGCTGATACTCAGTCTGTTAACGAGTGAGTTAAATCCAAAGTGGATCATTGATGGGGGAGGGCTTTCAGGTTGGACTCAAGAATATAAACAGATGAAGTTAATTTAATGATATATTCTATTTAACATAATTCATTTATTGGGTTGAGTGCTATGCTGGAGGCAGGGGGGAAAGATCTAGGAAGAGTTGGATTTCCATGAGCAGAGAAATGGAGGAGAGTGTTCTGGACTGATGCAGGATCAGTGTGCAAGGCCAAGGTTCCTCCAACATTGAGGCTGCTGGGAGCTGAAGCTCAGGCTGGCTGTCACGGACGGTTTGGATCCACAGCTAAGTGTCGTGGAGTCCCAGCAGAGTTCTGATCTGAGGAGTGAAGCCACTGCCTAAAGATCCCTAGAGATAGTGAGGGTAGAAGACAGATTGATGGGGAGCTGTGCAAAGTTTTTGAGAGTGATTGCATCAGAGGAAGATGGGAGGAAGAATCCAGAACAGCCTGTGGAGACAGAGGTAAGACTGTGTAGGAGGTTATGACAAGAGATGCTGGAGAAAGAGCAAGTCTGTACTTATGTCATGAATTCGATGTTAGATGTGTAAAACCTAAGGTGCTCATAGGCCAAATAGGGGAGCTGCCCAGAGGTAACTTGGCAAAAGTGAGGACTTGAGAGGCACGTTGCAACTCCGAGAAGCTATGAAAATTATCCAGGGCAAGTGTAAATAAAGTGAGGAGGAAACACTAGACTCACCCACGTACTCTCTCTCACCCATTCAGCCCATTCCATCCTCCAAGGCACCCACCCATTCAGGTGTCAACCCAGGCACCCCAAAACCCATCCCAACACCCACTTGTTTATGGACCTAACATCCCAGTCATCTTCCCACTTACCTGTCTCTTCACATTCGCTCGGCCATCCTATCTCATCTCTCCATTCGTGCTTTCCGCCTCATCCCAGCCATGCAATCCACATCTCTCAAGTCCTCATCCACTCATCCGCTGCGTGCTTGCACCCATCCATTCCTCCACCCCGTCAACAAACCAACTCATTATTATGCGTAGGTTTATGTTGATTATATGTTGAGGTCATAATATTATAAATATTTGGGCTGAGTAGAATATATCATTAGATTAATTTTACCTGTTTCTATTTACTTTTTAAACTGTAGCTACAAGAATATTTAATGGCTTATTAATTAAATTAATTAATTAGAACATGGCTTATATTTATGACTTGCACTGTATTTCTGTTATACAGTGCTAACTTATACAACCCATTATCCATTTATCCATCCATCCACCCACCCACCCATCATTCATCTAGCTACCTATTTATCAAGCCACCTGTCCACCTGTACATGTCAACCTTTATTCCCTTTCACCCTTTCCTCCGCCCTTTCTCACATGTGTTCATCCCACGGATACTTAGTTTATATCTGTCATGAGTTAGTGACTGTGGGTCAAAAGAATGATGAAACTGAGGCCAGAGCAGGAACTTGCCTGAGGTAAGACAGAGCTGGGATTTGACTCTCTAAGATCAGGGCTCTTTGCTTTTCATTTTGATTGTCTGTTTGCTAAGTTTCCTTTCAAATTAAAAAAAAAAATTCTTTGGAGGAACATGGTGTGCTTAGGTTAGGGGGTGGCTGTCGGAATAGGGGCCCAAGGGCCCTTCTCCAAAGGGACCACACTGTGTGGGGAGAGACAGATCCTTCAGAAGTCTCTGCGAGTGTGTCCCTGGTGGCTGTCATGAAAGGGTTATCCCTACATATTCGATATTTGCGAAAATGTGGGTTCTTTCAGATTCCAAAACTCATTTCCATGACAAAACTCTTGGGAAGAGAAGATGAAGGCCTGGCTTTTGCAGAACAATCTTCCAGCTGTAATGAGGACTGAAGATGGCAATGGGAAAAGGAATTATAATTAGAATATGAAATGGGGAAAATTAATCTATTCCAGTCAGTGGTAAGAGGATGTTCTCCTGATGTTTCATGGCAATTCTTAGGCTGTTGTTTCTCCCTACACATTTTTTTTCTTCACATTTTAAAGCTTACCAAAGATTGTGTGGCATGAAAAAAGATGTTCGGCTGAGGGGTGGATACATTGTGAAATATACACAGAATTCCGTCCCCTGTGCCACTTGCTGTGTGTGTTGGTGTTGATATGTATATGTTGCGTTCGACAGTCCCAGACGCGTGGTGTACTCGCACATGCCTGGCTTACCCTCCTCTCCTGCCTGTGTGCCATGGCAGGTATTGTGTACCAGTCAAGCACAATGGCTGTGATGTGTGTACATTATTTGTCTTGCTTTGTGTCACTCATGGATGTGGTACAGGTGTGACTGAGTATTCTCTTGAACACTGAACTGGGTGTGACACGGGCCCATGTGAATGTGGGTTTGTGGTGCATGTGTGTCCCTAGGCTTATGCACACTGCATGTGTCTTATGCCTTTATGCTCACCTTCGCATACAGTGGGCAGCAGGTATGGATGAGGGTGCTTCCCATCTTGTCTGTGTGCACAGGGAGGAGAAGGTGGCCTGCTGTGTTGGGGGGAATAGGCAACTTTGTGACTGTGTCCTTGGCCTGCAAGTTGTTTTCCCTGGGAAGAGTCCCACTCCGGGAAGGCTAAGGGAGGAAGCCCAGGCCTTCTTGCTGCAGATATCAAGTCAAAGGGACTCCAGACTCTGGGGTTCCTTTCACTCCTCCCTACCTCACAGAGGTTCTGCCACAAAGAGCCCTGGTAGAGGTGGACAGATACTGGGCCTCTCTCTATCTCAGGGCCCCTCTCCACAGCTGCTCAGCCCAGCATGCTCCAGGGCACTGTGCTGGGCACCCTGGAAGATCTGAACTGAGGCAGACAAAGACCTTGCTGGAAATCTCCACCAACCAAGCCCTGCTTGAAAGCCAGAAGCAAGCTTTACTCTGGCATGTGGCAGCTCTTTTTCAGATGTGGGTAGAATGAGTGAATGATTAAGTCTACTTGAGACATGCCATGCCAACCTCACAGGATTCCATTGTTCCATCCCTTGCTTATTCCCAATGGCTCACTTTTCATATCCGGGCCTCTCCAGACAATTCTTAGCTCTTCTGAGCCCCTAACACACTGTCAAGCCTCTCTTAGGTTACATGGAAGGATTTAGAAAACTTGGTCTCTCTGTCACTTGATCTGATCTCTCCACAGCTGTGTGATCTTTGGCAACTACTTACCCTTGCTCTACCTGTTCCTTGGTTTCAACAGGGAAAAGAATACTTTCTTCCTTGGACCATTGTAAGAATTAAAGGAGACCTGTTATGTAAAGCATGTCACTCAGTGCCAGCTGTATTCGTTCATTCACTGAATAGTCATCAGTTGCCTACTGTGCTTCCTGTACCAGGGAATGAGGCAAACAGTGGCCCCTACTTTTGTGGTGGCTCTGTTCTACCCCACATTTAATAAATGGTAGCTATTACACAGGTTTGGGGGGATATGTTTCCTTCTGTTCCTTTGTTACATCTTGTATTTTAAATCTACACTATAAACCAGGCGCGGTGGCACATGCCTGTAATCCCAGCACTTGGTAGGCTGAGGCAGGATGATTACCATGAATTCGAGGCCAGCCTGGGTTACATAATGAGACCCTGTCCAAAAGACAAAACAAAACAACAAAACAAAGCAGAACAAGATAAAACAAAAAATCTGCACTATTGTATTTGCTTACTGATTTACAAAATGTTTCAAATATCTTGTTAAACTTGGTCCTCTTCCAATTAATTATTTGTATTTGAATATATGTTATCAATTATGTTGTTCAAAAAGTTTCACTTTTATCAAAATAATAAGCAGCTATGATGACAAAGCAAATGGTACTCAAGAGCTTTTGCTACAAGCTCCCCTGCTCTTCCCAAATCATAGTCCCCTTCCTAATGCCAATGTGATGCTCCTTCACTGAACTTCAGAGCGTGTTACTTCCACCCTGGGCAGCTGACAGATGTGGGAAAGTCTGTGTTGTATGTGGGACAGCGAGAGGAGGTGAGAGTACGGCAGGTCTCCTGGAGTAGGTGGCCCCTGAGATAGGCCTCGAAGCGTGTGTTCTGGGAGTACCCTGCCTCTGGACATGGCACGGCCCTTTCTTCTGGTGATCCAGCGGTCACCAAAGAACACTGCCTGTTTTTGTGCTGGGGAGATGTAACCACCAGTATTCACTGCCTAGATAGGAAGACTGGTCTGGCAAGAGACAGTCTAAATTGTCTGCTTCATTCATTCATTCAGCAAGCATTTACTGAGCATGTAGCCTATGCAAAGCACTTTTCTAGAAGCTTGGAGACTTTAGTGTATGGATAGACTAACATCCCTGGCTCCCAGGACTCTATGGTTTAGTAGGGGAATCCAACTTTAAGCAATGAATATGATGAATAAGCAAAAGTTAGAGAACGCTAGAAGATAAGAGGAACAAAGAACAAAGTAAGGCAGGGTCGGTGGCAGTGGTGGAGGTGGACTCTCAGAACCCACTGGGGGAAGCTGGTATCTAGGAGGGCCATGGGCTGACATCTCCTGAATGTATGGTTGTGGTGGTGTGGAGTTTTCCAGTCTCCACCAGGGCTTCTTGAAGAAGTTTACCCGAATTACAAATGCGCATACCAGTTACACAGACTCATCCTACAGATCAGCTCATAACCTTGCACAGTGATGAACATATGAAAATACCCACGACAACCATGTTGGACTAGCAGAAGACTAGAAACAGGGCAACTCCCCATGTGCTTGGCCGGCTGTGTATATAACACACTTTCTGTGAAATGCTGGGTACCGGCAGAAAGATTTTGTGGTCTCCTGTACAGCACTTCCTAAGATGTGCTGCTACAAGAAAAATAAGATGCAAAACAGTGTGCGTGATATGCTGCCATTTGGGTAGAAGAAGTAATGAGAAGGTGTGTCAGGCAGGCTGTCTTCGAGAGGATGCAGGGACACTGTGAGCATGGTTGCCTCTGAGGAGGGACCGTGTCTGGCTGGCTGGGAGATGGCATAGAAAGGATGCTTTTCACTGTGTGTCTTTGGAATTTTTAACCAACTATATCCTAATAAATTATTTGAAAATAAAATGCCCAGTTGCCCCACCTGTTGTGGCACTGGCTGCAAATGACTTACAGCACGTATAAACCCCTGAATAATTGTCCCTAGTGCAGTGGGGGCCCCCTGGCGTGGAAAGTTACACCTCCTGTGTCTCCTAAGGGCAGCCTACACCCAGTGACTGATTTACATGCGGAAGACCACCTGTTCCTCCTGCTGGGACTGACTGTGAAGCGTCATGCTCCAGAGCTACCTGAGATTAGGCTAAAGTGAGTCTCTAACTGAGACCACTTCCTTGTTCAGCGTTAGCTACTGACAGGTCCTGCTTCCCTCTCAGTCTTGTAAATTATGGCTAAGGAGAGTGTCTCAAAATCAAATGCATTGAACCCTCGTCTCAGGCTCTGCTCCTGGGATCTGTGTCTCAGACACCTAGCTCAAGGGCAGAAAGCATCTGGAACTGAGTGAAATGCGGTCCACGGTGACAAGTGAGTAAAATGCTCTAAATTTCAAAATGCTGTGAATAGGGACTATTCTTATTATCCCTGTTAATCCATGAGGAACCTCAGAAGTTCAGACACCAACTCGGCATCACACATCAGAGTGAAGAGGGAGCCAGGGCCTGAGAGCACCCCTTCTCACACTGCAGCTGCCCCCTGCTGAGGGGAGCTCTTCCTGAATCCAGGCTTGGCAGCTTCCTGAACACAGAACTGTAGTTTCTTTGCATGGTTTCTGCCTGTGGCTCCAAGTGACTTAGGAATGAGAATGGGATAGGGGAAAGGGAAAAAATGGGAGTGGAGGGGCATGTCTAGGGCAGGCTGTCATGGCCCCATCACTCTGGAGAAAGCTAGTCCACACAGAATCCCACTCTAGCCAACTGCCTGGCATTGCTCTGGCTTAGGGAGGTCTCCTCTCCAGAGGTGGGGGGCTCGGTGCCCAAGAAGGCAGTCTGCTGTGTCTATGGGCAAGGTGTGGAGGGCCAAAAGAGTTTCCTGTCTCCATCCTACATGTGATTAATGGTGCTAACCTGAGCCCTTAGGGACCACAGGACAGGTCTGTGCCTTCTATCCTTGAGGGAGCCCTGCTGAAACAGGGTCTCAGCATCCCAGACTCCAAGTTTTACTTCTGCAAACCCTCAGGCCCATCCCTGCAGCACACAGTCTCCTGACCTCTGGCCACTTCTCCTGGTGCTTCCCTGAGAACATTTTAATCAGAGCTGCTTCTCTCTCTCTGTTCTAGTTTGATGGTGACAGTGCCTACGTGGGGATGAGTGATGGAAACCCAGAGCTCCTGTCAACTGGCCAGGTGGGTGCTCCTCCTCCCTGAGCCGGGGTCTGAGCTTTGGGTTGGCTGCTGCTGAGCTGCTGGGTAGAGGAAGGAGGGGTGTTGAGTTGGGGGACACAGCCCACAGTTGTCCTCTTGCAGATGCTCAGGAGTATCAGTTGAGTCCTTAAAAGGGACAGTCAAACTGGGACTACAGTGTTTCCTGTAAATCAACTACCTGACTGCTGTTGGCTTCAAATGCACGTCACTGAGGACCTGATGAAACTCAGACTGTGTTTCTCACCTTCCCCATGCTCAGGGCAAATTTCAGCTTCAGTGAGTAGTATGTTCTGTGCTCCCTGTTGCTGCCTGCCTCTGGCACAGGGACACACACATTCTTTAATGGATCACATACGACCCTGCAGCATCTGTCACTCACCTGGATGCAGTGGTCTGAGGCCACTGGGGAGAGTTATGGATGGGGCCGGAGGGAGGACAGCAGAGACTTCCTGTGAGGTCCTTCCTGGTGGTGAAGGGGGCCAAGCACTCCCTGGGCAAGGCTGTCCCAACTCCATTCCAGCCCTTTGAGGCTCACAGATGCCAGCCGGACTAACATTTTCCGCCGAGAGCTGAAAATTAACGTGCTTTCATCAGGGAGCATCCTCACCCAGGATGCTGCGGAGGGTCCTCCCCGGAGGCCGTGGCATCACAGGGGGTAGTTTCCTGAGGCATTGGAGCCCACAAGGCTGTCCCAGCTCAGGGTGCTGGATGAGGGTTGAAGAGTTTCACAGCTGCTGAGAACCTGGGAGCTGGACATCTGCTGTTTGTTGCTGCGGCAGGCTGGGCTGGGTGGTCTCTCAGCCATCAGGGTGGGCCCACATTTCCCAGGTTAGGAAACAGAAACCTGTTAATTCACAGACACTTAGGTGTCTTACTTTGTGACAGGTCCAATGGGGCCATAGACAATTAAGATGTGGGTCTCTGACCCCAGAGGGTAGTACCAGTGGGGAACACATTGCGGCCCCAGTGGGCCAGCCGCAAAGCACTTCACTTTCCCTGCCATGTCAAGGATGTTCATGCTGGGGACACCACACCATACCTCTTCTCTGGCCTGTCCCCATCGGAGTTGTATGTTGCTGCTACAAAGCTTTTTATTGCTTTGATATGTGTCAGCCTACAAGACTGGTGGACAAGACCTCAGGCCCTGGAAGTACCCACTGATGTCATTTAATTGTCCATAAGCAGCTAGGAAATATGCTTAACTCAAAAGACCACAGCTTACCTCTGAACATCTCATCTTAGTCTTGTCTAATACAGTAGCATTTGTTACTGCATGGAGCCCGTGCTGTCAGAACTTTACTGAGGTGCAAGTCAGTTCTGGCTCTATCTTCATCACTTTCTTTGTCCCTGGGACAAAATACTTGACACCTACAACTTACATTTCAGCCCATAATTAGCTGGTGCTAAGGCAGGATGGCATGGTAGAGGGGGCAAGGCAGAGGAGAGTTGCTGTGGCATGGCCAATAGGAAGCAGAAAGTGAAGTGGGGGCAGAGAAACCCTTCTAGGCTACACCCCCAGTGTCTCCTGCAGCCAGATCCCACCTCCTAACAGCAAGTCAGCTATTAGTCCCCATAATCCAGTCACCTCCCTAAGTCCCTACCTATGAGTGCATGAGGCCCTTGGGGGACATCTAGATACTAACTGTAACAGGCTCTTCCCTGGTGAAAAATGTCTGTACTGCCCTACTGAGATGGGAAAGTGGGACTTAGGGTTGTGTCTTGTCTTGACTTGGACAGAGGGGAACACAGTGCTTGAGAAGAGACTTGGAGCAAATAAATGTCCTCTCTCGTATCTCAACCCCTTAATAGTGACACCATTAGCTCTCTGCCTCTGGTTTCATGGTTTACAAAGCCTTTTTTGGTGTTTATTTTAGATGACCTTCCCAGTGGCCTTCAAAGTGAGTAGACATTACCTCTACATTTTATAGATGAGGTAACAGGTTTTAGTATATTGACTGACTTGGCCCAGGTGACCCAGCCACGCTTATCTTGCCTGTCTGTGGAGAAGCCCTGTCCCCATTGTAGGCTGCCACTCACTTGCTTCAGCTTAAATGTCACTTCCTTGGAGGACTCTTTGTGACCTCCACACCCAAATTAGGTCCCCTCCCTGTTACTCTCGTGCCCACAAGGACATTTTAATTCATAACAGTTGTCACCATCTTTGGTCATCTACGTATCTGTATGATCACCTGAATAATGTCTGGTTTCCACATTAGACTCTGGCCTCCGTGGAGGGACAGTCTGTTCTCTCTTGCTCATTGTTGTGCACCCTAGTTGGAGATACCTTATCTAACATATAGCAGGCACTGGGAAATATTTGTATGAGTAGATGTGGTCTCTTCTTTTTCTGACCTCTACTTTCCCTAGCAGTGGAACAAGCCGTTGGACTACCAGAGAATTCCTCCAGATCTCTTGTGCTGTCATTCAGAGGGTCTCCCTCACTTAAAACTTTCTGAAAAAGACATTGGGATTCTCTGAGGTTAACTAAATCTACCCAGGAGCATGAGACAACCTTAATGTGACAAATTTTGCAGAAGCAGTGCTGCCTTCTTACACTATATTCATTTTACTACATGAAAACACCTCAAAATATAATGACTTGTAACAACAAATGTCATTGCTTGGTGGCTTGACTGGTCAGGTCAGTGGTTTTTCTGGTCTTGCCTAGAATTGCTGGAGTGGCAGCAGTGAGTTCCAAGGGCAGCTGTGGACTGACTGACATATGGGCTGTCTTTCTCCAGCAGGGCAGTGTGAGGCTATTCACAAGGTGGGGTTATAGTTTCCAAGAAGCCACAAGACTTCTTGAGGCCTAGATTTGGAACTAGCACGTCTCTGCTTCTGGCTCTTTCTATTGATCAAAGCAAGACATAGACCAATCTAGATTCAAGGAGTAGTGGGAAATAGATTATATCTTTTAATGGGAGGGATGGCAAATCACTGTAGGCTTTCCACAAACTACTACATGTGGGAAACACAGGGGATGTAGTTTTTGCTGGTTTTGCCAAAGAACAACTCAGACTCACCCAGAACCTACAGCTCTTTGTAGCTCAGTGGGACTTTACTGGCCTCTAGTCTTTGATGGCAGGGGTTCTTCTTGGGGTGTTCACTCGAACTCACACAGATGAATACTTCCACGGTGTGCTGCCTTGCCCTCTGCAGGAACTGTTGCTGAAGGACTAACGTAAAAGTGTGACCAAAGTGAAGGCCCCATAGCCAACAGAGTATTCAGAAACTAAGCACTCTAAATATCATAAAACATTTTACAAATACCAGTTTTGCCCACCTGGAAAATTTGTATTGGGCATCTATAATGTCCAAAGTTTAGATATGAGTAGGAAGCCATTTCTGGAAAACATTTGCTTCCAGAATGTCCAATTTTTCCATGTTACAAACCTGTTGTTTAACACTTCTCCTGAAACACCATCTTTATTTAGAAACTGTAGCCTACACTGAGGCACCTGTGGGCATATATTAGCCAACTCTTTCCCTTTTTAAAATTTTCAAACCAGCTCTTATGAGTTGGAGGTTGCTTTTGCAAATGTGTACTCCATTATTTGGTTTTTGCAAATCTCCACAAAATTCCTGGGTAACTGCCTTAGCTTTCACAAATTAATCACTCCCCACTCCACAGGATCTTGCATTTCTTTTGTTCTTTTGGATGGCCTGGGAATAAAATACAGTTTCCAAGCAGGGCTGCAGCCTCACAGGCCACCTTGGGGCCTGAAGGGCTTGCAAAGACCAGCCCTTTCCTTGCCGAGAACAGGCCTTGTCCAGGAGCTGCAGGGAGTGGTATTTCCTGGTTCAGTGATGTAGGCAGAACGAGACTTTTCCTGGGAAGGTGTGAAGAGGAGAGGAAGGAGGCTTGGGCATCAGCAGACCTGGATTTGAATTTCAGCTCTTCTTGCCCTAGCATGGACCGCATACCCACAGGCGGGCAACGTCTACTTCCTACTGAGCAGGAGAGTAATGCTCGCCTCTTCAGGTCATAGGAACAGGAAATGAAAGGTGGGTTACGAATTCAATTGGTGCCTTCCTAGATCCTCTTTGATAGCCAGTATACCCACATCCAGGTCTGTGTTGCCTGCCAACCACTCGCAGGTGACCCTTCTCTGGCAAGTTGGTCTCTCCCAAAAGGGAACGATGAGCAGGAAGGAAGTGTTATTAGTGATCTAAAAACCAACCTCACCTTCTCAAAGGGTGACTAACTCTGCAGCTCCCCAGGAGCTCCAGCTGAGAGCACATCCTTGTTCTGTCCCTCCAACTCAGACCTGCCCCACACTGTCCCCTCTCCCAAGAGTCCTTCAATGTCACCTTCACAGGAATCCCCCACTCAGAGTCTACTTCAAGGGAATCTAAACTAAGAGTATGCAAAACACCAGTGTTCAGAAAAACTAGCTGCAACTTATTTTTATTGTTTTATTACTATAAATAATGCTCTGGTCACACAAGACAAGTCTCTGATCACCTCTATGTCTTTATAGACACTCTCTTCTGATGGGAATTCCCCTAGCCATTTTCACCCCAAAATGCCCGTTTGTTCTTCAGGGGCACTGCAAATGTCGGCTCCTCTTTATAGCTTCCTGGCTATGAGTAGAGTTTTCTATTCTCATTGCTCTAAATACAATTTCTGCAAAAGATCTCAGAGTTTTTCCTAAGGGTTATTGAAAGAACTTCTGTATGTGTGTGCTTGAGTGTACATATGTATATATGGAAGAGATAATTGGAAGGAGATTGATTGAGATTGAATGGCATAGTCAGATTTACAGTTTTAAAAGCTCCCAGTAGTCTGAGTACAGGTCCTGGTTGTTTGATTGGGAGGGTGTGGTAATAGGCCAAGTGAAGGATTTTATTGTCCTAGATTTTGGCAGAGGCAGAGATGGAGGAAGATAGATGATCTGAAATGCTCTGGAAATAAAATTAGTAAATGTTGACAGTGATGGGTGTAGAGAAAGAAAAACAGAGGAGTCAAGAAGGATGATTCACAGCCTCTTAGCATGGGCCCATTTTCCATGGCTGTATCATGTCCCAAGTCAGGGAAGGGGTAGGGAGGTACAGGCTCAGTGAGGTCAGATTTGGACAAGTGACATTTGAGATCCTTATTCAAATGAAGATGTCCAAGTGAGTAGATGGTTGTCTAAGTCTGGAGTTCACGGGAACAGTAAATTGGAAATCCTCAGCTCATGGAACCAAACCCTGGGCTTCAAGATAGTGAAAAAACTATCAAAAGAACTTTTCTTAAGTAAATTGAAAACATAAATATACCCAAGGAAACCATTAAGACACCAGCAAAACAAGCTTTAATGCAGAGTACTGGAAAGACATTTTATGACTCAGAGTCTGAGGAGAAGAGGGTTAAAAACTGGACTATAAACCAACATAAAACAACTTTTGTGTATCCAAAACAGCATAAGGAAAGTTTAAAAAAAAAAAAAAGAAAAATTGGCAAGAATATTTTCAACTTGAAACATAGTTGAAGGACTTCTTTAATATATAGTTATTAGAAATCAATTCAGAAACCTGGTAGAAAAAAGAGAAAGAAATATGAACAAAGTTTACAGAAAAGAAAATACTGACAGGTTTTAAATATATGAATAGATGTTAAGAATGACTTATGTGATAAATAATTCAAAATTACCATTTTTATCTATCAGATTGAAAAAATCCAAAGGTGTGATAACACATGGTTCTTATGGGAAAACAGATTTTGTAAATTTTTGTGGGGAGGATAAATTGCGTAACAACTAAGGAGGGAAAATTGTCAACATCTACCAAAATTACAAATGCTTTGACCATTAAACTAGCAATTCTCCTTTTGGAAATATATCCCACAGTTATATATGCACACATGAAAAATGATATATTCAAGATTATTCATTTTGTGTTATTTATAATGACATTATATGGGAAACAGCTTAAATGTCCAACACTGGAGGACTGGTTAAATAAATTATATACTCTTAATCAAACAGACTACCATGCAGATCTAGTGAAATGAGGAAACCAAAGTGACATAGAAGTTCTTGAGATACAGTATATTATTTATAGAAGGAAAAGAAAATATAAAACAGTAAGTTTAGTATGTTACTGTTTATACAGAAATAATAATTATAAAATTGTTTCCATATCCTTATATTTAATTAATTAACTGAAAGGATATGTGGAAACCAGTGACAGTGGCTTGGTGCTTCACATGTGTTTGTGTGTAATGTGGATATGTGTGTGTGTGCACACACACATGCACATGCACATTTGTGTGTTACAGAAAGTGAACAAAGGTAGAAAGGAGACATTTCACTGTCTCAACATTTAGGAGTGTATTAATCAATTTTCCATGAGTAATAAAATACCTGAGATTATCAGTGTATAAGAAGAAAAGGCTTATTTTGGCTTATGGTTCCAGAAGTTTCAGTCCATGGTCACTTGGCCATCTTGCTCTGGATCTATGGTGGCACAGTCTATCATGATAGAACCATATGGCAGGAAAGGCCTGTTCACCTCATGGCATCTGGGAAGCAAAGAGAAAGAGGGTGGGTCCCAGATCCCAGTATGTCCTTCTAGGGCATTCTCCTTACCCAACCCTGTGATCTTTCTTCTTCTAGAGCCACTTCTTAAGGGTTCTACCATCTCACTGGCCCAGGATGTCAACTAAACCTTTAGCACATGGGCCTTTGGGGGATGTTCAAGATCCAAACCATAGAAAGAGGGTTTTAGACCATGGGAATTCATTATAATTTCAGAAAGTTAAATGAACTCTAAACAAGGAAGAAAGGGTCACTCAAGTCACATACCTCTGAGAGAGTGAGTGACGTAAAACTTAAAACATGTCCAATAATGTTAGTAAAAAGAAGCCCATTTTGGAGTTCAGGAAGTAGTTTGGATGTGCAGGGGACTTGGTGCAGGTCCTGTGGGTGTGCATGGGACTCTTCCAGCCCTGGGAAGGAGGGAGGTGAGGACATGCACACACTGAGTACAGACAACTCCTCTGAGGAATCTAGTTGTGCAGGACAAGGGCAAAGGCAGATGAAGACTTTAGAGAAGGCATTTTTTAAAAGATGAAAATCTAGAACATTTAATCATCAAGTGATGGTGTCCAGGAGGGCACACGAAGCTCAGGACTCAGGAGGAGGAAAGGTGAATGAATGGATGGTTTGTTTTCAGAGCAAGTGGGAAGGCGCACGTGCTGCCCATAGGAAGAGTTTCTGTCTCAGCTGGGAATTGGGGTGAGGATGGGGGACAGAGAAAAGAAGTCTGGCTTTGTAGAAGGGAGCAGGGGATGTCTGCACCCAGAGGCACCTATTCTCTGAGGTTGGTGGGCAGGTGACCTGCTGAAAGTCAGGGAACTGGGGGTCTGATGTCTGCCGCAGAACATAGGAGAATGAGCTTGCGGTAAGGTCTGGTGGGTGGGCCCAGGACAAGGGATTTGCCAGGCAGGAGTAGCAGAAAGACACTCAAGCTTTTTTGCCCAAAAGAGAGACTCATGTGAAGGATGAGGAATCTCAACTGGGTGCTGAGCAAAGGTGGGGGAGGGGCAGGGCTGGGAGAGTCCCATGCAGCAGAGGAGGGAGAAGCTAGGTGCGGAAAACACCTTAGTCAGAAGCAGGTGATTTCAAAGTTGAGCAGCTGTACCTATTTCCAGGCTCCCAGGTGTGTTCAGGGAGCAGAGAACTGAGGCAGCAAACAAAAGAAGCTCCTGCGCGGTGAGGGGACATCCCAGCATCTACATGGTGGCCAAGTTCGAGGGACCTGGGGAGGCTGGAAGTTGATGACCGGGAACCCAGAGCATGGAGCTAAAGGCTGCAGCACAGGGGCTCCACGAGGGGCTGGGTGCTGACAGCCGAATGGGAGATGGATCTGGAGGCCTATAGGAACTTGGATAGTGGCCTGGATGGGGAGGGGAGAGAGAGGAGAATGTCAAGTGGATGTCAGGAGAGCAGGAGGCATGTTCTAAGACAGCTGGGAAATGGGAGACTTTGTTCTTGCTAGAGTGAGAATGAGAATGGTCCCAGGAGGTGTTTGTAAGAGAAAGACTTACAGGGTCATTACAGTTGGGGTGCTCTCCAAGGAACCCCCAGTTCTCTAGAGTCAAGAAATATGAGTGCACTCCTCCCCCTGCTGCTCCTGGATGCTCCCCAGGACACACTGGGGTGCAGTTCTAGTGACATAAAAGCTGACACCCCCACACTACTAAAAGAGGCTCCAAGTGCTTCATACCCACAGTCACAGAGGAGACACATCAGAACCCTGAGCCCAGCAGTGGGTTCTTGTGATTGGTCTGGAGTACCACCACCACATCTACGCAGCAGCCTTCCTTCGTGGACCCCTGAGGCTGCCTGCTTCAGGTCAGGCGTAGACCTAGGTTGGACAGATCGCTTAATCGAGAGACCAGTAGCTGGACCCTGGCTGGCATTGTGGCCTTGAACTGGAGGACTCCATCCAGGAAAGGCAGTGTAGGGTGCCCAGAATGTGTGTTGGGGACAGGGTAGAAGCTGAATCCAAGGCTCTCCCATTCTGTTTCCTTTGCTTCTGTCTTGCTGAACCTCAGTTTCCTTTTGTCAGTAATCAGGAAAGGTGATCTGCTGGGTTTTCCCAGGTTGTTGCTAATTAGCATTACTATGCACTTCTCTGGCTCAGGCACTGTGGCCAGATATTTTACACAGCTGGTCTCATTTCCTCCTCACATTGACTCCATCAGGCACTGCTGCTGACCCATTTTACAGATGAGGAAATTGCAACTCAGAGGAAGAGAAAGACTTGGTTGATGCTTCTGGAAACAAAACTACTCCCCAGCAGATGGATTTGGAGGCAGGAAATCTGTTGGGGAAATCTAAGATTCCCTTAGATTGAAATCTGAGATTCTAGCCTTAGTAACTATGGCCTCTGAGTCTGTGTACATTGTAAAGGGCAAGGATGACATGACTTTTATTGCTTTAATTAAAACCTGGGTGAAGAGCTCACGATTCATATTAAAATGAAATTGTGTTTTGCCCACTGCGGTGCATGAAGGCAGTGGCAGCGATTACTGCTAAGATTACAAACAATCAAAGAGAAAAGGCCTTTTGCAAGCATTTCCGATTAAAGTCACAAACATCACACTTTAAAAATAATTATGGTTGTGTTATCGGAACATGATTCATGAATTCTGAATAAATATGCAGGGCCTTAAAAGAAACTGCTTCGAGGCCATAGATTTTGTTCAAATCAGATGAAATGTAATATCATTTCACAGCTGGAGAATAAAACACAAGGAGGGGAAGAACCCCCTCGAATGGATATGGAGAGAATTGAGGAGATGTCACACTGAACTAATGAGCTGTCCCCATCCACCCTAAACACATGCTCAGAAAAAATGCATTTGTCTCTCTTGTTCTCATTGACAGAGAACTGCTGTGAAGGAGTCAGTACTTACATCTCCCTGTCTTAATTTTGCATCCCAGTGGCTAAAAGTATATTTATTGTAAAGCTGTGGATGTTTAAACATTTGAGGGCACAGGCAGAAAGGCATTGGGATGGATTTGGGGGAGGACGTTGCTCGGCATGTATTGTGCCTCCCCTGTAATAAACACATTCTTCATACAATGCAGTGAATGTTTACAGCATATAGTTTTGTTTCCTTCCAACTATTATGAGAGAAATTGAATCCCAGGAAACGTTCACTCTCTCTAAATGGGATGGAAACAATGAGGATGGTGCAGGAAGTGTATGGGTGGGGGAGGGGCCAGCCGTGGGTTAGAAATGTGGTTTCCCTCCCTCCTCCTCCTGGACACCTTGAAGTTAGCGTCTGCGGTGGGGCCTGGCTCTTGGCTGGAGAAGGTCAACCCCTTAGTTGTATGCGTCTGTCTCTAACTAGGTGTGAGCTCATACCATGACCAAAAATTAGAAATGAAGCCAGATATGGGGACATTGTCAGAATGGCATGAGGTTCATAATTTCTGGAGGGTCTGGAGCCTGGATTTGTCCCTCCTCAGCCTCTCTCCCTGTGTGCCTGTGGTTGGGTCATGCGCCCGCTCTGGGCCCTAGTGTTTGCATTTGTGAATTGGCCCTGGCTGGTATCTCTGAGGGACTTTCCAGGGATTGGCTTAGGGGGGATGATATTCTGTCCACAAGGCCAGAGACTGACTTTCCCCTCCTGGCTGAGGGGCAGTGTTTCTAGTTCCCTCTGGTGGAAGGGATCCTGAGAATAAGTTTCAGCCTACTGGGTCAACAGTAAAGAAATGCTACTGGTTGGATAGGTTATGAGGCTGTGAGAATTTAAACACAATTTCTGGTCTTGACACTTCATGGCTGGGGAGCTTGGACAAATTAACCAATTTTTCTGAGACTCAGTGTCATTGTTAAAAGTCCTTCAGAGTGATGCAGGACACAGTAGACAGATGTGTTTATACCTAGTCCTTATTCCAGTGCTTGAGACATGGCAAATGGTAGTTAGCATGAGGTGTTATTAAAATACCCACAATATATAATGTACGGAGATGGAAAAACTGAAATCACCCACCCAGGATGCGGTGGGCTTGGGAGTCAGAGGTAGCATCAGAAAAACAAGAAAAAGGGAGGCCACTCAGCTCTCATACCTAACAAAAATCAGCTCATGTTTAGGGAGAAAATTGAAAATATGCTGTTTTACTTTTTTTTGTCATTGGGATACAATGCCAAATATAATTTAAAGAAGGAAAGATTTATTTTGGCTTATAGTTTGCCAGATCCAAGGCAGGAAGGGGTGGCAGAAGGGTCTGGGTGAAGGAAAACCAGCTGTGCCAGGCGCGCGCATACACATACACACACACACACACACACACACACGGCGACCTGGAAGCAGAGACATCAAAGGAGGGGTCAGGGAGGGAGATAAATCCCTCCACGTCATGCCCCCAGCAAACCTCATCTTCCAGCTAGATCCCACCTACTAATGACAAGTCAGGTGTGGTACCCGCTTAATCTAATCACATTTCAAGAGCTTGTCCCATCTAGGATTACATGAGGCTTTGGGGAGACATCAACATAATGAACCCTAAAAGATGCTGTTGGAACTGTCTTCCTTTAAAATGTGCCAAGAAATTTTCCTATAAAATCACAAAACTAGTACACCAAATGTGTCCTGACCATTCCTAGCCTGTCAGAGAAGCACAGTCCTTCCCACTCTGCAGCCTCCAGCATCTGACCATCCTGGCTTGTCCAGGCTCCTTGACTCACCAGTTGTTACCATTCCAAGGCCCTCCTGTGGTCCATTTTTCATTCTCACACCTCCTCCAAGCCCGAGTCTCTGATGAAGAGGAAAGGCTTGGGAGTGAGGTGGCAGCAATTTTCATGAAAGCACCAAACTGGAGATAGTTCATCTATCCATCACCAGGAGACTAGATAAATGGAGCAGAATAGTTTTACCCAGTAGAATACTATACAGCAGTGGTAATGAATGATTTGTGACCATATGCAATAATGCAGATGAATCTCACAAATATTATGTTGAGTGAAAGAACCCAGACAGCCAAACAGAACATCTGTATGATGCCATTTACACAAAGCATACTGACAGGCAAAGCTAATCAATGATGATGGAAATTTGAATTGTCGTTACCCAGGTGGTGGAGTGGGTAGTACAGAGGGGCTTTGAGCATCTTTGTGGGTGCTGGCAGGTTTCTTCTCATTCTTTGAGTTGGTTACTCAAATGTGTTTGCTTGGTAAAAATGTATTGAGCTCTACAATGATCATCTGTGCATTTTTCTGTTGGTCTCCTCTGTTTCAATAAAGAGTAAAGAAATGATCAACAACTGGCAGGCGTAGTAGTACATGCCTGAAATCCCAGCACTCGGGAGACTGAGGCAGGAGGATCACTGAGAGTTTGAGGCCAGCCTGGGCTACATAGGAAGCCCAGGCCAGGCTGAACTACATAGCAAAACCTTGTGTCTCAAAAAAAAAAAAATCAAGATATCATCTTTGTATAGGTATTTCCATTTTTAGAGCAGGCCATGATGGCAAAGGGAAGGGACCTTGCCAAGTGTGGTCATGCATATCTTATATTAATCAACTCACCAGGGTGGTATGTTCCCACTGGGTGTGCAAATAGACTAGGCTTTTAGTCTAGTCTAAACAATTTAGTCTGAACAATTTATTTAACTTCCTGGGATGGTAAGAAATCCTTTAGCCTCATAATGGATGATGAGCTGTGAAATTGCTCTGGCAGTGGCTCGTCCCAGGGAAGCAAGTAGTGTCGGCTCCCGAAATCTGCTCAGCTCTGCAGCCTCCAGCCTTGAGTTCCATTTTTCAGTAGACAGAATTTTAGGAAGTGGTAGGAACATAAATATCTCAAAGCACACACACACACACACACACACACACACACACACACATCTGTATGTGTGATATTGGTGATGCTTGCTAACAAGAAAATCTTGTTAATGGAGTATTTGAATATGACTATGGAAAAGTTTCATCAGACACACACACACACACGAGTTGCATTCATGCACAAATATAAGCATATGAGCACATCTTGCTCACTTGTGTGCCCCTCTCCACACAAAAAGCATTGCTCTGTGACCCCATGACTGTAGGCAAGCTACTTACCCAGAATACCCCAGTTTCCTTATGGAAATAGGGATAATAACCACACCTGCTTCTTGGGGCTATGGGCCTCATACAAATGGGATTTTTATTTGAATTTGTTTAATTCCTCTGTCCTATACCATGGGTTTCATGGGAGCAGAGACCTAGCATATGGTAGGAGATGAGTTGATACCTTGTGTGGGAGGGAGGAACAGCTGTTACACACTTGCTGCACATGTGCTGACATTAGGCATATTCATGAGCTCATTTGCACATGTCTGCAGACACACACAGTCACACATGTGGGCACCTACAGGGATGCACGTGTGCACCTCGCACAGATATGTCCAGACACAGTGCTCAGAGTGAGGGAGGCTCGGCAGTAGTTTGGGGACTCTAGACTGAAAGTCACAGCATGAGTTCAAGTTCTGTGTTTGGCTTCAGGTAACTGTAGTTTATCTTGTGACCTTGGATAATATACATCTCCTCCTCTTGGAGATCAAGGGCTCTCAGCAGAGATGCAACAGAACTGGAATTTGCACCATGGTCGGTCTAGGTCAGAGTCAGTGCTGCTGACACCTAAGGCCTTGCTGCCCAAGGTGTGGGCCTTCAGTATCACCCCAAGTGTGTCAGGAATGCAGCCTCCGGTCCTACCCAGAATGCCTGAGGCAGGCTTTGCATCTTAGCAGGTCGAGATGCACCAATGCAGGTTACACTGCCATTGCCAAGTATTATGGGGAGCTAGAAAGACTGTGCTCCTGGTGCCCAAACCGGGTGGGCTTCAGTCTCACACCTTCCCCAAGGAGCCATCACTGACTGGTGAGGAGGATCAAGGAGCTGTCTGAGAACACAGAGCCAGCAGGAAGCTCAGCACCACACACGAGGAGCCCAGGCTCTCTCATTTATAGAGGCAGAATCACCCAGTCATTAAGAATACAAGTCCAGGTACTAGACTGCCCAATTTTGAAAACAACACACCTCATTCCTGTGGCTCAGGGATGCCTGTGTGGCTTGGCTGGGTGCCCTTTGGCTCAAGATCTCTTTTGAGGTTGCATTCAGTGGGCAGTCAGGGCTGTGGTCTCCTATCATGGCTCAACAAAAGGAGGATTCACCCTCAGTCTCCCTCACTGGCAGTAGCAGGACTTGGTGGCCCTAAGCTATACTTTTGCATTGGCACTGTGGCTTCTTCATGGTGTGGCACTGTATGTTAGTAAAGCTGAAGAAAGAGGCAAGACAGACTGACACAGGGATGAGGCTTGACCATCTTTCACTAGTAACCAACCCTCTGGTCCCAGCACAAGCCAGGCTTAACTGGGTGCTCAGTAGACCTTAGGGGAGCGTGTGAGCCTGAGTCACAGCACCCTGATGAAATGCATGGGGCATAGTAATAGGAGAATGAGGTAGGCTGCTGGAGGAACAGGCCCTGCCTCATTCTGCTCAACGCAAGCCTTGTGTACTGGGCCGATCCTTGGTGCCACCACCTGGCAAAACAGGAAGATGTCATGGAGACCCTGGCAATGAGTATCACTTGGGGAGACTGTGGCCTCAGCAGGGGGACCAGCAACCCCAGGGTCGTGCAATATCAGGGGCTGCAGTGGGCTTGTGTGGCTGGTGTCAGGCAGGGTTGTAGGGTCTAGGCCAGAAGGCCTCAAGGCCAGCTAGATGCCAGGACCCTGCTGTGGAGGTAGTGAGCCCTGGGAGGGTCTGAGCAGGGCAACGTCCCAGACTGGGGACTTAGCCACTCCGAGAACTTCACTGCCTGTGTCCACCTGCAGCCGGCTTGACATGCTTTTAGGCTACGCTGCTTCTATAGCTTAAAAGGTAGCAGAGGAAAAGAAAAATGCCTGCAAATCATCGTGACTTTTCCAGAAGCTATTTTAACACAGAAACAACAGAAAAGCCTACTCATCATTTTAGAAATGCATTTACAGGCAGCTCTGCCTCGTGTCTGCCTGTGTACCTGCAAACCAGTTCCGAAGTAAGAATAAATGTGCATTTCAGAACCCCGTGCCCCAGCTTTTTACAGGTGGGGTAACAGACTCAGAAAGGGGTAGCAACTTGGTCAGTGCCACACAGCTTGTCAGGGGCATCAGGGGTCTTAAGCCCTCAGGAAGATGAGTTCCAAGATAAGGACAGGGAACCAGGGGAGCCGCATGGACCAAGTTAGAATTATTTCTTTGAGGGTAGAGCAGTTGTCAGGGGAACACAACTTCAGACCTTGCTGATTTCTTAGCACTGGCAGGCAAGGTGGGGCTGGACCCAGGACCATAGCAGGCTCTTTTCACATGTCTCCCTTGGAGACACATTTGCTAAGCATCCTTTGAGTTCTGAGCAATGACATAGGTGCTGAGAACTGTAAACAAGGCAGTCAAACCCCTTGTCCCCATCCAGTTGTGTGTTCTTTTACTCAGAAACTGTTTACTAAGGGCCTGTGTTATGCAGGGCACTGTCAGTGACCAAATGGTGGAATTTACTTTGTAGTACAGGAAATGCAGTTAATATGTTTGAAAGATCAAGTGTATTGCATGTTATCAAATAAGAGTCCCATGGGGTACAGATAAGGGAGACTGAATGGACCAGTGTACCTGTGGGGACTGCTACTGCAAACAGGGAGGTCAGGTGAGAAGGTGACATCTGAACAAAGACTCAAAGGGATAAGGGAGTAAGATCTGGGGCAAACCAGTGCAAAGGCCCTGTGGTGCAAAGGTCCTGTGGTGGGAGTGTGTCTGGTGTGTTTGAAGAACATGGCTGGAGTGGAATGAGGGAGAGACTGAGTATGGGGAGCTAGGATATCTGTGAATAGTTCCCAGCCATGTGGGACATGGACAGGATGACTCAGGCCTGGATCAGGAGTTATTATATATAAGCCAAGACTGTCCCCCTCTTCTGTCAGGCCCCAGCTCTGACATGTGGACAGGTGGGAGCACTTGGCCTGCACATGCCCTGACATCTATTGCAATGATTAAAGGGAAGTGTTGGCAGCTCGGAACATCTTGGACCCAAGGGAGGTCTCATTTTCAGGCTATTCTAGGACAGGACTGTGGGTTGAGGAAAAAGCATAGCCTATAGCTACAGCCAGTCCTGAGTTCAAATCCCACAAATGGAAAAAGTCATGGTAGCCATTGTTGATTTCCTGTCATTTTGTTTTGAAGTCCTACAATGCCTTCTTCTTTTGTTTTGATTGATTTGATTCTGTTTTGTTATATTTGATTTTATTGTGTGTGGTGGTGAGATCAGCTATTTTGAAGAAAATGAGAGACATCATGGTATCCATTGTTGATTTCCTTTTGCTTTCTTTTGAAGTCCTGTATCACTTGCATTGTTCTGTTCTGATTTGCTTTATTCTGTTTTGTTTTATTGTCTTTAAAATTAAAAAAGTCATGGTCAGATATCTTAGTGATATTAGCACAGGAAAGCCATTTCCATAGCATGATATGACAGCCAAAAATCATACGACATGAATATGTTGATTTTCTTAAAACTTAAATGTTAAAACCCTTAGCTTGACAATAAATATAAAAAGATCAAATGAGGATATAAGAATAATATCTGTGGCATATAATAAGCAAAGCACTCTGTCAAAACATAGAAGAAGGTGATAGAACAGTGACGAAGGTAATACTAATTTCAGAACAAGAAATACACATTGTCCATAAAAATATGAAGAAGTATACAACTTCATTAACAAAGAATGCAAATGAAAGCAAGATAGTCTTTTCTGGATTAGGCTACATTTTTAAAACAGTAATGATTCGGTTACCTGGCATTTCTACCTTTAGGAATAGATCCTGTGGAGACTCTCAGGCCAAAGTGTAAGAGTGAAGATATTCACCATGGTGTTTGCAGAGTGAAAAACTGAAGAAAATAGCCAAATGTTCATCAGTAAAGAATCAGTGGTATATGTCAGCTAAATGGTTAAGTTCCAGTATTTTTACTTGGTTCCTACTCCATATCTAGCACCAGGTTACAGCTTCCTGTTTAGCAGAAAAGACAAACATTAAAAATATAATGTCAGATAATTCCAGGACTAGGGAAACAGTAATTCCAGCTCAGTGGTACAGCGTTTGCCTAATACACATAGTCTTAAATTTGATCCCCAGCAGAACTCACACACACACACACACACACACACACTCCTGTCCACTACCTAGACTGAGAAGTACGGGGCAGCAGTGGGACTGGATTAGCTCTGTTTGGGGGCTCAGGTGGTTTCTTCAGCTGAGACTGAATGGCGAGAAGTTGCTGGGAAATCCATGAATGAGAGGAGTATTCTGGACAGAGGGAGCAGCCCTAGGAAACCACTGAGGTGGGGGTGCCCTGGAAGCCTTAAAGAAACGGAGAGAACCAGAGTGAGTGGGGTCTGTGAAAAATTGTACCAAGTAGAGTTAAAGAGGCAAGAAAGACTTTGTTCAAGGACTGTTACAGTAGGAGTCAAGATTATTGCAATAGGGTAGAGAGGTTGAATTTAACTCCTAAAAAGCAGTTTGGAAATTACAGCCAACAGGCAGGGCAAAGAGATCATGAGTTGAAATTTTCCAAGAGCTGCTTGGTCAGGTATCAAAGGTGGAGGATTCTTGCTAAACTGCCTTGGCAGGATTCTTGCTGCAGTGGGCCTAGAAGCTGGGAGATCATTTAGGCGACTGCAGCTGTCCTGGAGAAGGTGTTGACACTTAGACCCTGGCAGTGGCCTGCAGAGGGTAAACGTAAATATACTGGCAGGTAGAGCCAGCAGGACTTTGTGGCTAATTAGAAGTGAGGGTTGAGGGAGAGAAAAGTCTTGAACCTCATTCCTAGTACTCCAGCTTGATCCACCAGGGGAAACATGTTAAGGAAATGAGAGGGAGGGAACCACAGATTCAGTTCTTGTTCAGGCTGACCTTGAGCTCATTTTGTAGCCCAAGCTAGTCTCAAACTCACAAGGATCCTCCTGCCTCAGCCTCTAGATCACTGGGATTACAAGCATGCACCACTATGCCTTGCTGTTACTTGTTAATGTTCTTAAGTCAGGGATTTAAGCCATGGCCTGGAGTCCCTCCCCACGTGTTGTTTTTTATGAATAAAACTTTATCAGAACACCACCATGCTCATTAGTTTCAGGATCATTTATGGCTACTTTCATACTATGACAGTGGACTTGAATAGTGTGACAGAAACTGTGTGATCCCTCAAAGCAAAAAATATTATTGCAGAAAAAAGTTTGCTGAGCTCTCCTCTAGAACATCCCAGGGAAAGTGTGAAAAAGGCAGTTGAATATGTGGTTACAAAAATGTCATTAAAAAACAATTCTGCCATTTGCTGGGAAAATGAGCTTTCTCCTCTGCGGAATGCCGGGTACTGGTCCTGGCTGTCCTGTCTCATTTGAGTGCCTAAGTACCCTCGAGCCTTACCACTTGAGTTCTGCTGGGACTGCTGCTTCCCAAAGAACAAAAACACCCTAAATACACCCACCATCCTTCCTCTTTCCAGATCTTTCCCCTCCTCTAAGATGAAGTCATCCTGGAAGCTGCCTGAACCTTGGAAGGAGTCTGATAATTTCCTGAGTGAGAACACATGAGGGTTCTCATGTTTGTTCTCAGATAAGGTTTTTGTAAACAGAGCTCATGCCTAATGTTATTGTTGATTATTGGCCTATTATGAATCCTGTGTCTGCTCCAGTGTAAGTGTGTCAGGGTGTGAGGTGGCCATGAAGCCTCTATGGGAGGGCATTGGAGGCATTCTTATATCCCGAATGCCTTGCTTGGAAGTTCTGCCTAAAGAAAGGCTTAAAAGATATTGCAGCCCCTCCCCGACCTCCTCCAGAATCCACATTCATTTTAACAGTGTGGTTTTCCCCCTCCCGTTCAGTTCGCGCATAATACGAGCTTTTATCTACTTATTTTTTCAAGAAGCGTTTTTAGCTCAAAAATGGCAGGCCAACCCCAAAGTATTGTACAGATTCTCAGAAGTGCTGCAATACTCCGGACCTGATGTGCTGCAAGACACAAATCTGAAAGATTCTATTAAACTTCTCAGCGATGGGTGACACAGGGATATTATCCAAGATGATTAATTTGACTGGGTCATTTTGGGTACAGACAAGTCTGCCAAAATTGCATTTCATTCCCTGGAGAATTTATAGAATTCCTGCACATGTGATAAGAGGTTTCACTGCTGGGAGCCCTTCTGTGGTTGACTAGGTTTGGGCTTTGGTGAGGATACCATTTTCCTTGTTTTGAAAACGGAACTGGGAAACACCAAATTGTACTGTAGTCCTTCTTTGGAAATGTTCTGACAGGGTGTGGCTTTTCTCTGTAAAGTAATATAATGTCAGGTAGTTGGATAATTTGTCACAAAAACTAGAACACTTTTTTTTTTCTGTACCTGGCATTGAACCCCAGGTCTCATATTTGCCACATGCTAGCCCTTAAAAAAATTTTTTTTATTTTATTTTGCAGCGTGGTCTCGCTGAGTTTCCTACCTGTCCTCAAACTGCAATTTTACCTTAGCTTCCCAAGTCTTTGGACTTACAGTCGTTGTGCCTCCATGCCTGGCCAAAGCAGGATACTTTTAGAGTCAATGAGAATGCTATTAAATATTACTCAGAGCTGGGTACGGTGGCTCATGCCTGTAATCTCAGCTACTCGGGGGACTGAGGGAGGATTGCAAGTCTGAGCCCAACTTGAATTCACAAAGTCCTGAGTTAGTGAGATCCATCTCAATTTTTAAAAATTAAAGGGCTGAGATGTGGCTAGGTACAAAGACCCTTAGTACTGACCAAATGAATGAACGAACAAATGAAAAAACATTGCCTTGGGGTACAGCAGGGTCATCTTGGGCTTACTGGGGTGATCTGTGCTGGGCAGGGGATGACTGTGGTAGAGCCAACTTTGATGCAAGGAGGCAGGGGCTTCTTGTTCCATCGTGTTATCCAGGTGACTTTAGAGAAGGCATTTTGCCCTTTTGAACCTCTGTTCTCTCATCTGCCGTATAGAAATGCTACATGAAAGTTTTTCTGCTTTCCACCTGAGATCTTTTTTCTCCTTCCTTGAAAGATATGGAAGGTTTCATGCTGAATTTCTGTGAATCTTTCCACATCTGTTTCCTTGTGTGATTCTCTTAGCTGTTCTGTGGGATGTTGGTAAGTAACAGTCCCTTTTGCAAGCTAAGTGCAGAGCTAGATTCCCTAGGTTGGTCTAACTTCTGTCCACAAATCAAACAATGGTGCCCACTGATTATGGACTCTGAGACTCTTCCAGCTTTCTTGAGAGGAAAGTGTGAAGTAGGTGAAAGTATTTGGAATCCTGAGTCCTGTGTTAACATAAAGTACAGTTGCTGTGACCCCCACTGGGACAAGAAACCATGAGCCCACTTTCCTCTCACCCTCTTCATTCTATCCTGCAGCTTTTTGAGTATTTTCAGCTATAACAATCAAAACGTCAGCCTCCCAGCCAAGTTCCTGCCCTCTGGGACTACTGGGGAGATGGGAGCTCTCCACACCTACTCCCTCAGCAGCTGCTGGAGACTAGGACCAGGGCAGGCGAGGCAGGATCAAAGGACTAAGGTCCAAACCTCTTATCTGACTGGTACTGTGATGTCCTGCCATCACAGCCCTCTGTCATATTGCCTTCACATGCCGGCTCTGTTGCATGACGCATGCTAAGCTGGGGGTGCAGCTCACCTCTTTGAACCTGATACACCTGTTGGTTTACCTGCTGCTGTTGAGGTCCCCTTTCTTTATCAGGCTACCATCCTACTGAGACTTTTGAAGATGCCTTCAGCCAGCCATTGTCCTGAGCATTCAGTTGACCTCCACAACCCATGCTTCCGTGACTCACTACGCCATGTACACGGAGGTTGCTCACCATCTCTCCAACCTTTTCTCCTTTTCAGTCTCCCAATGACTGGTAAATACTAGTTGGTGTCCTTCTAAACTTCTCAACCTGAGAATATAAGTTGAGTTCTGCAAAGAATTTTTTCCACTAGGCTTCATCAGGGAGTAAAGTGGTATTTTGTGTTGTAGTCAGAATCACAAGCTTTGGGAAAAGGTTGATTCACCTTCTGTTACCTCAGTGAATTTTCACCTTTCTCTTATACAGCGTTGGGGTAGGCAGTTGAGATGGTAGTCAAATGTCAGTCTGAGAATCTTATAATAAGCATTAACTGAGCTAAAGTAGGAAGCTGTCAGGTAATGAAAGGAAGACTTCAAACAGATAATAGTGGTAACTGGTAAATCATTAACAACATGTCTTTGAAATAATGTGAAGCAAAATGGACAGAAATGCAAGAGGTTGTTAAAAAATCACAGTCATGGTGGAAATTTTTAAGATGCTTCTCTCAGAAACCAATAGATCAAGTAAAAAAGAAAAGTAATAGTTTCTTAGAAGAGTTAATAGAATTAACACAATATAAATTATAGGCATTAGCTTTCTACTGTGTTACACAGGAATTCCCAGTGGGTTATAGAGAATCAATGTATTTGTCATTCCTTTTGGGGTATCTTTTTTTGTTTTTTGTTATTGTATTTTTTTTGTATTTGCATTTGTGTATTTGTATCATATTTTATTATTATTTTATTTTGTTTTTATTATTATTAATATGTAACCTATTTTGTTAGTCTTTCCAAAAAACCATGTCTACCTTATTTTTTTTTATCTAGTGTTTTCAATTTCATTATTCTTTGTTCTACTGATTTTTGGTTTAATTTGTTATTTTGTTTGTAACTTAAAGAATTGAGTTCTGAGTTCATTCACTTTGTCTTTCTTGTCTTCTAATAAATTCATTTCACTAAAAAGCCTGTAAGCCTTATTGTTCATCTCTTATAGGTTTTATCAGGTAGTGTTCCCTAATTTCAGTTGTGATTTCCTCCTTAGCTCAAAAGTTGACTAAAGAATGCCTTTTAAACTGTCCTAGTTCTTGGGAGGGTCTCCCTCCCTCCGTTTTTCTTTATTTCCTCTTTCTGTGCCTTGTTTGTTTGCTTATTTAGATCTTAGAACATGGCTATTATTTCTACCTATTGAAAAGATGATTGGTTTTCTTTTTCTTTTTTTTTTTTTTTGTACTGGGAACTGAACTCAGGACCTTGTGCTTGCCAGGCAGGTACTATGCTGTTGAGCTAAATCCCCAGCAAGATGACTGTCTTTGTAGCTAGTACATTATTAGATTTTGAAAGTATTTCATGGACTCTTGAAATGAATATGTTAAAAATCAGGACAAATCAAGAAGGTAACTTTTATTCAAACCTACTATCCATATTCATATCTACCCAACTGACTCATCAATTTTTGACAAAATGTATTCATATGTCTCTGTTTATGTTTTTTTACATTTTATATTCCTATGGTTAATCAATTCACATCAATTTACATGTCTGTCATTTCTTCATAGTAGATTATATCATTTATCACCTGAAGTGGTCCTCTTGATCTCTTTAGTGCTTTTTGCCCTGAGTTGTACTTAATTTGTTATTAATTTTGTCACTCTGCTTTTTATTTGTCTAATGCATCTGTGTACTTTTAATCTTCTATGTTATTTTATTTTAGGTATGTCTATTATAAATGTTATATCCTGGATTTGTTTATTTTCATCAAATTAATCTTTTAATAAGGCTATTAAGTTACTTGTATTTATTATGATCACTGATACTTTTAATATGGCCACTTTTAAGAAGGTTCTTTATTAGCATGTTTCATAGTTCATTCCTGTTTTCAGATTTTTATTAGTTTGATCAATGTCTATTTTTTCCTTTTCTAACATTCCTTTAATGTTGAGAATTTCTTTCTCTTAAAATTATAATAAGCAGTTAATAATTAATTTAGCAAAGCTTCAAGGCTTAAGATGAACATGGAAAAACCAGTTGTGTTTCTGTAAACTATGAACAATTCAAAGTGGAAACTGAGAAAATTGCTCTACACAAGAGTATAAATTTTGTACCATTTTATTGTTTTTTTTAATTAAAAAGGTGCAACCAAGGAGGTAAAAGAATTATATATTGAAAAGTATAAAATGTTGCTGAAAGAAACTGAAAAAGACCTAATTAGCAAAGTGAAAGACATCCATACTTGAGGACTGAAGATTTACTGTTGGTTGCTAGGATGACACTACTTACTACCCAAGCAATCTGCAGATCCACTGCAATCCCTATCAAATTTCCACTGACCCGTAAGGCAGAAATGAACAAACTGACCTACATATTTATATTGATTTGCAAGGGGCTCCAGATAGCACCAATGATCTTAAAAAAGAAGAAGTTAGAGGATTCATATTTCCCAAATTCTAAAAACTATAATACAGTACTGGCATAAGGATATGTGGACCACTGGAATAGAATGGAGAATCTAGAAATAAACTCATACATCTATGGCCAATAAATTCTTTGCAAAGGTGCCAAGACCATTCACAGGGGAAGAACAGTCTCTTCACCAGATGGTGCTGGGATAAATAAATTGCCACATGCAACATAATGAAGTTGGACCCTACCTCATGCTGTACACAAAAGTTCATTCAAAATGAATCCATGATACAAATACCACATTGTTTTCTGGTGTGAGAAACCACATGTGTATAATAAATATTGAGAAATGGGAAGAAAATGTTCAGTTGAGAAAGGAAGCTAGTTAAAAGGGAGAGGGAATGGAATAAAGGGACAAGAAAGCAAGAATAGAAAGAAAAATGGGAACAAAACTTTTATAAATAAGGAGAGCCAGAGGTTGAATGGAGGAGAGGTGAATGGGAAAAAAAAGAAGCAAGATATAGCATGTACAGCTACAGATTCTCTATAATGAATGTGATCATTATGTACATCTAAAATGTACCAATAAAATTTAAAAATAAAAAAAATCAAATATCAGCTAAAACAACGAAGTTCTTCAAAGAAAACGTGAGACATAATTCTTCATTACTTCAGATTTGGCAGTGAATTCTTGACATTAAAACATGTGCAACAAGAAATAGATAAATTGGACTTGATTAAAATTTAAAATCTTGGAGGTTTAGCTCAGCGGCACAAGCATTTGCTTGGCAAGCACAAGGTCATGAGTTCGATCCCTGGTACCAAAAATAAATAAATAATAAAAATCTTTACTCATCAAAGGACATCATCAAGAAAGAGAGAATGAGAAAATATTTGCAAATTATATAACAGCCTAGGACCTCAAATGTATGAAGAACTTTTTTAATGCAGCAACAACAATAGCAAATACCCAATTAAAAATAAGGGCAAAAGATTTGAATAGATGTTTCCTTCAAAGAAGACACACAAGTGACCAAGAAATGTATGCAAAGATGTTCAACAGTATTAATATTTAAGAAAATACAAATCAAAACTATAATAAGATACCACTTCACCCCACTAGAATTATTGTAATAAAAAAGTAAATAGTGGCCGCAAGGATGTGAAGAAGTTGAAGCCTCCCACGTTGCTACAGGGATGAGCAGCCACTGTAGAAAGCAGCTTGACCGTTCCTAACAAGTTAAACACAGAATCACCATATAACCCAGCAGTTCCAATCCCAGGCTAATACCCATAAGGAACTGAAAATGGGGACTCAGAGTAATATGTATACACATTTATAGCAGCACTATTCATCATAGCCCAAAGATGGGACAACCCGAGTGTCTATCAGTGGATGAATGTGGGAACTTGGTGTGTAAATATGGTGGCATATTTTGTAAGCAAGAAAGGACACATAGAACACCCCTCCAAAGGTGTTACGGCTGAAATGAATGTTTCGTATATTATATGCCATAGAATATGAATGAGCCTGCAAAACATCATGCTGAGTAAAAGAAGCCCCAAAAGATCCTATGTGATATGATTCCATTGATATGAAAACAGGTAAAGTCATAGAGGCAGAGTGAAGATGGTGGCTGCCGGCCACCGAGGGAGCGAGGCGGGTAGGGAGGAGCTGCCTTAGGGCTGTTTCCTCTGAGGACGGTGAACACACTCGGGACATAATAGAGACAGTGTCGCACAACATTATGAACGGACTGCCACCAATTGCTCCGTTTGAAATGGTCGATTTTATGTTATGTGAAACATGAATAAATTCTTAAAGAGTATGATAAATATAATTAAGCTGGTATTTTCTTACCATATAAATAATGAATCTGTATCTGTGACCTTCTCCGTTAAGAAGAAATAGAGTCTAGCTGAAATCTTCTAGATTGTTCGTTTGAGGTCAGGCTTCATATTACAATCCCATGTGTCTATTTTAAGAATCCTTATTCAACAGTCACATGAGATTCTGCAGTCACTTCATGAGCAACAGTTTGGGATTAATATAAATCACCATGGTTTTTCAGCCCCCTGCTCTTTCTACAGTCCCGCTGTCTGGTTGGTTTTTTATCCTCTAGGTTCTAGCATTGACTGTTTTTCCAAAAGGGATTATTTAAAGGACTATTTTGTTTTGTGTTTTTACTTTCTGTGGTTGAATTTTTGACAAGCTTGTCAGTTTTCGTTTCCTTGTGGCAGGTGAACGAGTGTGTTCTGATATTTAACTAGGATGTCAGCTCATCACTGTCAGACGTCTCATCTGTCAAGTGCTCTTCAGCGTCCTTCTTTCCTAAGGCCTTGCCTTCAGCCCTTTGCTCCTATTCTTTGAGCAGTTGCCACCTTCAACACTTCATGAGCTCAGCTCCCAGGATTCCAGGAGAGACTTAATCCTCTTTGGACCCAAGAGCATGCTCCAGGTCATTTGGGTCAGTCTGGTGTTCTTCCTTTTGTGGAACTGGTGCATGAAAAACAAGACCCACCAGAGCTCTTCCAACTTGACAGCTTGGCCTTGCTCCCTGTACTTTCATGAGGACACCAGTAGTATGAAACAAAGAAGTGCCCTTCCTTTTTGCTTAGAGGAAGTCTGAAATACAGATCTTGGAGGCATCTGACAAAGCATGGGAAAATGTCACGTTCAGAATCCCAAGTCCCGGGTCTGAATCTCACTAGCCTGGGTGTGCCTTCCACTCTCTGAACTCTAGCTTCCTTCTTTTGCAAGATGAAGATATTGGGCACTTCTCTGGAGACACACACAGTTAAGTAGGGGATATGTATGGAAATACTGGATGCTATGCCTGACACATAGCGGGGACTCTGTTGCAGGACAGGCTGATTTGTGGTCAGGTGGTCAGGATTTGATTGCATTCGGAAGAGGCATGTACATGTTTGCATGTTTGTTTTTAAGTGTGTTAATTACCTCTTTAAATGAATTGTCATGATTGTGTTATTTCAATATTTTGATAGAACATATGCTGACTTTTTGAAAAGGCTTCTGGTTGATTGGGCTGGTTCCAGTGGATTGAGGTTTGGGGGTTTGACTGAAATGAATGCATTCATGGGGGCACCTACCATGTGCCAGTACCTGTTCTAGATGGAGGGGGGACAGAGAAGGAGGTGGCATTCGACAAACATGAACAATAGGTAGCCAGGATACTTTGCTGTCTATTAGGAGGACAGGTAGGGAGCATCTTAGGGAAGTGTTTGCCCATTTTGTGGCCTTACTTATTTAGTGGACAGAACTTGCTGTGTACCAGCCACTACTCTAGATACTGGTGACAAGACACCTTCACCCCTGCCCTCATGGAATGTGGGATCAGGAAGGAGGGAGATACACACAATGTGTAAATAGAATAAAAAAATCACTGTGGGTGTAATGAATCCAGGGAGGAACACATGAAGGGGCTGGGGGGGTGGTGGTCTTGGTGACAGGGGGATTGGGAAGGCTGCCTGGAGGTGAAGAAGGTTAACAGGGGTCCCTGCTTTCTGGGGTGATACCATACCCAAGGCTGATTCTCACCTAAATGGCAGTCAGCCCCAGGCCATAATGGCAGCAAGGGTGAAGATAGACATCACCCATGTAACACGTGTGCAGACCTGTGGTGTGTGAGTTAGGAGCATTCATCAGCGGGGACGCAGAGCCAGTGAGCTTCTGTCCCCTCAGTCTGCACCCGGGGGGACCCTTAACATCTCTGGGACTCCAGGCAAGGAGAAGGATGTCAATCCTAACACTGGGAGGGTTATTATGTGCCATGTACAGCCCTAAGAGATCAGCATGTATTCATTTCACTTACTGTTTGCAACAGCCCTGTGACCATATATTGGCATTATCCTCTTCATAGATGAGGAAACTGAGGCACCAAGAGAACAAGTCCTGCACCCAAAGTCACAGGAAGCTAGTGACTGGGAGAGCCAGGATTCAAACCCAAACCTTCTCTCTCTTCACCACCATATCCACCTGCCTCCTACATAGTCGAGTTAGTAACACTCACTTCTGGGCTATTCCAGAAGCTGACTGCTATGCCCTTGTTTACAGTATCTGCCCCCGGGCCCAGGATTCCATTCAACGAGCTGTTTTGAGCTAAGCACTGGGGCACAATGAACAGAACTCATGACAGAGTGCTAAACAAATACACCCTAAGCCAGTTAGCTACAAGTTAGATGAGCCTTTGGAGGAGAAATGCCGGGTCATGCTGGGTGCACCATGAGGTGCAGGGGAGACATTTAATCCAGTCTATGGGGACAAATGAGTAGCAGTGAGCTTGAAAGGAGAGCACTTGGTTGGCAAAGCAGTGAGAGCGTTTTAAGTATGGGAGCAGCATAGTAAGAGGAGATCTTTATAAAGACCACTCTGGCTGCATGGAGGGAACCAACTGGACAAGAAGGGATGAGAGGGACAAGAGAGGCCTGTGAGAGACCAGTAAGAAGTTGTCATTGTCCAGGGAAGAGATGAGGGTGGCCTGGGCTAAATAGGGGCAGTGGGGGTGGAGAAAGAGGCAGTATTTTAAAGATATGTTGGAGGTATTTTGGATTTGAGAGGTGACTAAGGGTGAGTCTTGGGGTGGTAGAGGGTAGTGTCACTGCGATGGGAAGACCCAGGTGCAGGGCAGGGGAAGGGGCATGTTGGTCATCCAGGGCAGGTATTGAGTGGAGGTGGGGGAACCCACTTGCATAGCTGGTAAGGGGCCAAAGCTGAGTGTGTAGATGTAGCACAAGGATAGGAACCAAAAGTGAGACTGGTTAAGGTCTATTTGGGGGACAGCACGGGGAAGGAAGAAAGAACAGCCCAGGACTGAGCCCAGGAAGCTCCAGTGAAAACAGAGCAGGCCGCTAAGTGCCAAAGTAGGTGTGGGTTTGCCGTCTGTGAGTTCATCCCACAGTTGCCTCACTGAGGGAACCAGTGAGCAAGAGGCCCCAGGGGCCCAGGCCTGGGAGGTAAGTGTCAGGGTGTCAAGGCCTCGCCCTCTCTGGGCCTGTTTTTTTTTTTTTTTTTTTATCAGTACTGGGGATTGAACTCATGACTGCCTGTTTGCAAGGCAGGCACTTATGCCACTGAGCTAAATCCCCAGCCCCCTATGGGCCTGTTTCTATGGCCAGAAAGGGCAGCCTGGGGCCTTCCCCATGGAACTCTTGTGAGCTTCACACAGGCTGCCTCAGGAGAAAGGTCTAGACACCAAGCCGGCCTCCCAGTGCACATGTGCCCTACTTGTATCACTGCTGTACCCAAATCCATGCTATGCCATGCCCACCAACTAGGAAGGGCCAGCCAGCTGGAGCCAGGCATGGGTTTGACCTGGTGACAGAGCTAGTTTAACATAGATACTATCAAGCATCTTAAAAGTTGTTATTTTTATATGCTACTGTGGTGTAGGGTTTTCTTCCTTCTCGAAGGTTATTTTTTTTAAAGACACACACACACACACACACACACACACACACCAGCCAGGAATGGTGGGGCACATCTGTTATTATAGCTACTTGGGAGGCTGAAGCAGGATTGCAGATTCAAGACCACCTGTACTACAAGTGAGGCCTAGTCTTAAAATAATAAAAAGGCCTGGGAGTATAGTTCAGTATTTCCTCAGTTCAATCCTAGTACTGGGGAAAAAAAGAAAAATGAAGACTCGCCCTCATATCCAGCAATACCTCTGGTGTCCTTCGTTAGCTCTGGAATATTCCCAGCCATCGTCTCCTCAGTTATTCCTCTGGCCTGTTCCCCTGCTTTTCTCCCTCTTAGTGCTGGTTGGACACACGTCCGCTAGACATTTCCCTCGTGCTATTGTGCGTGGCTCCTCTGTTCTGTGTTCTCTTTGTCACTCTAGCTGAATTGTGGATTCATCTTCCAACTCACACATCTCTCTTCTGTTGAGTCTTATCTCTTCCAGAGATTATAAAAAGAAGACTAACTCCCCAGCCTAACATAACCACGATTCCCAAATCCTAAAAGGGCAGTAGGAGAGAGGAAAGTTGAGGCCAATCCCATTTGATAACTTGATGGAAAAACCATAAACAAAAATACCACCAAACAGACTACAACACTATAAAAAGAGTAATACATCATGACCACATGGGGTTTGTTCCAGGAATAGTTATTTTAATGTGAAAAAACAAAGTTATTTACCTGATTAACTGAATTTAAGGAGATGGGTTATTTGAACCTTTTAGTAGATGCAGGGAGGAAATTTTTGATAAAATTTAAAAATCCATGCATGATTTAAAAAAAAAAAAACTTACTATGATAAGCAAGGAATTCTGCCCACTCATGGAAGACTTCTCACTTTATGATAAGATACTGAGATTCCCTAAGGGAATAAAAGCAAGCATGTCAACTCTCACCATTTCTATTCATTATCCTGGAGGTTCCTGGTCAATTCAGTGAGGTGGTGAAAAAGATAAACACTTAAGAACTGAAAGTGTGACTCTAGTTTCCAGCTTGTGCTTTCATGGGAATATTTGTATCATTTACCAAGGCCAGAGCTACCAAGATAGGTGCTGGTTGGACTGACTGTTAGGAACACATTGGAGAAAACTGTCTAGAAAGATCACAGTCAGAGTCAGGATGCATCAGCTCCTTTCCCAGCTCTTCTGCTAGCATTGGGCGGCTTGCTTTCCTCATTGGATCAGCACCCTCATCTGTAAAATGAGTGGCTTCAGAACGGTGCAGCCCAGGTGGGCTCTGGGTGCCAGATCTGGTAGGAAAGACAGGAGCAGGTGGGAGGAGCCAGTCCTGCTCTCCAGGAGGAGAGCTCTTGGCAAAGAGCATCGAGTGGGAGGAGCATCTGCTTGGGGGTGGATCGGGAGTCTGGCCCTGTCAGAGGACACCTAGAGCCTTTTGGCATTGTCCTTTCTCTTTGTTAATGGGTTGTTATGGTTGTCACTGATGCTGTTAAGTATGTTCTGTAGTTTTAAGACTCTGACCCCTAACAACATGCCTTTTTGATGTTTTAGACCTATAACAGCCAGAGTGAGAACAACGAAGACTATGAGATCCCCCCGATAACACCTCCTAACCTCCCAGAGCCACCCCTCTTGCACCTGGGAGACCATGAAGCCAGCTACCACTCATTGTGCCATGGCCTTGCACCCAACGGTCTGCTCCCTGCCTATCCCTACCAAGCCATGGATCTCCCCGCCATCATGGTGTCCAACATGCTGGCCCAGGACGGCCACCTGCTGTCGAGCCAGCTGCCCACGGTGAGTCTCTGCCTCCTAGCATGGTTCCTGCTGGTCACAGCAGGGAAGGAGCAGAGGGTACTGCAACACCAGTGCTGTGATGTGGAGCCACTGCTCCTATGCAGGGCTGGGGTTCCATTGCTTGCTCACAAAGGAGTCCGAAGAATGTGGGAGTCCGCAGAATGTGGGAGTGGGAATGGAGGGAAACTGTCACCGCACTGCCCACTTCTGGGGCTCTGCTTACAACACCTTGGGGCTTGTTTTATTATTTGTTAGCAGTATAATTTCATTTGTGTTTCTTTTATTTTTAATACCTTTATTGAGAGATAATTCATACATTTAAAGTGTACAACTCAGTAGCTTTTTGTATATTTGGAATCATGTCACCATCTGTAAAATTTTGAAACACATTCACAATCTCCAAAAGAAACTTGTACCTGTAATCGTTGCTCCCAACCAGCCACCCACAATCCCCAGCCCTAGGCAGCCCTGTTACTTTCCATCTATGTATTTGCCAGTCTGACAGTGCGTGTAAGTGGAACCATACTTTGTAAAGGTTGTACCTTGCTTAAGCAGCCAGGGAAGAGGATGATCACTGGGTTGAAGTTTGTGGGATAGGTAGAAGTTTTGCAGGCAAAGAATCTTCCAGGCTTAGGGGCAGCATGCACTCAAGGAGGAGGCCAGGTGCAGCTGCAGTGCTTCAGAGCAGCGTTCGTTTCCTTGTTTTTGTTGGGCTGGAGAGCAAGGACCTGATGCCAAAGAGGGAGAGGGAGCTAAAAAAGTCTCAGAGCCTGGATTGTAAGGATCCTGAGTCTCATGCTAAAGGGATTATGTTTGCCTTTTTCTTTCTCTTTTTACTCAGAGCTTCATCTCTTCAATTTTTCTTGTTTGAAAACTTTTAAATTTTTTGGTGAGCACCTGTTTGCAGTACATAATGATTACACTCAAAGGGGGAGTTGTTAAATGTACATAACTCATCTTAATTCTTTTTATGTCCCCTTCCTCCCCCTGTCACTTGATCTTCTTCCCATTTGCAAAAGATCTATCTGCTTCCTATTATCTGTCTTTCATTTTACTGTTTAATTTATTTGCTCTTTGGGCTTCTCATGTAAGAGAAATCATGAGATACTTAAGTTGTAGTCTGATTTACTTCACTTAATATTATGGTCTTAAGGTGAGGTTATGTTTTCATAGCATGAATGGCTCATTCACACCAGCAGGAACTACAGGAAATCAGTAGACCTTTTTTTAGGGGGCAGCAGGAGGTACAATAGAAACATCTCCTTAAGGGAATTCTCGTATGTCTGCTAGACAACTGTGAATTGTGTTTATGGCTGTTTTTTTCCCTTCACTGTTAATAGTATATACTGGTCACAACTCTTACTTTCATTTGTAAGTAACAGGAAACAGATTCACACTAACTTATGTAAAAAGACTAAAATATCCAAGGGCGGATGGATAAAGGTTATCTGGTATGATTTGACCCAGGTACTCGGCCATGGTGTCCTTAGGCTCTGCTCTATCCCAGTTTCTACAGAGCAGGACCGATGACTGGAGCATCCAGCGTACTTCCTGATGTCTCCGGCATGTGACCATTTGAGTGCTAAAGGAACATGACTGAGCATTGCTGGACCAACCCCTGTGTCCAGGAAGAAGCAGTCCTCAGTTTTATTAGCTTAGGGGCAAACGTGGCTGTGGCAGGAGGAAGAGCTGCTTACCTGCCTTTCCTATCAAAGTCACATGGTGTTGGGTGAATCCTGTTTACCTCTGCTACCACTGCGTATGAGCTAGAGCCAAATTTGTGGCCCAGTGCTAGCAGATGCCTGGGGCCTTTGGGCATGCCGTTTATATTATAACCCTCTCAACTGTGCTTTATTTCTTTATTGTTTACTCTTCTTTTATTACCAACAAATTTTCTTGCTTAAAAACCCTGGTGTAGTCTGTGTATTTCTGAAGCTGGTTGAGAAATAAACGAAGAGAAGGGAGGGAGGAAAGCAATTCGAGATCCACATTTTATAGTGTTCTGTTCTCACAAAAGAGCTCAATGAAAATTGATGCTGGTTTTCGAAGAATACTTTCCTTTTGGGCCCATCAGTCATACAGATTCCCAGCCACTTCTTCTAAAAGTCCTTCCGGTTGACTCCCTCGTGAACCTTTCTCCACCTTATTAGAAGGTTCGTGCATTAGCTGTTTGTCCAGCTCATTTTGTAAAACACCCTCACTACTCCATACCATCCCTGTTGGTGATTTATGACAAGGCAAGCAAGGGTAGGACCAGAGGGACACCGTTGTCTCATCCTTTAAGAGCCATAGTGCAGGGCTGAGGATGGTACAGTCTAGAGCCACCTGTTGCTGACTTGTGGTGCTGGCAGCTAATGGAGAGTGTGGGGTAATGGTCAGCACGTAGACTTTGGAGTCCCATCAACTCAAGGTAGATCCTGAGTACTCTCCCTCTGGAGCTTCACTTCCTTGTCTCGGTGTCATAATCATCCCTCCTCAAGGTCATCATGAAATGTATCTGAGATAATGTATGTAAAGTCTTTGCAAATGCCTGGCAGAGAATAAGCAATCAGGGTATATTTGGTGCTGTTATTATTAGTAATAAAAATGAATTCCCACCATAATCGAATGGCCATTTTCCCTTTAGTGTCATTTACCCAAAGGAACAGATTGTATACACACCCAGGTGCATTTGAGGATCCCTGGTTATTTAACAGCTCTGATAATTACAGTGCACATTACCTGCTAATCAGAGATGTACCCCTCGTCACTGTTTCCTTGAAGTGTTATGCTAGGCTCTGTGCAGACAGGCACTTTGCAGTTATTTCCCAGATTTCTTGTAACTAGTTCACGCTTAAAATGCTTCTCAAATGCTGATAGCCTTAATTCTCCCATTAGCCTGACTTTGCAAGGGTTCACTGAATGTTATTTTCGCTTGTTATGTTGTGAAAGATAAGCCAAACCCCATTACCCAGGAGAGAGAGCCAGACCAACAGGAAAACCAGATGAGAGCATGTGCATACATTGTGCTCTCTCATGAAAAGACAAGGGGTCCTTGGAGACAGAGTTGTTAGGTTTGTGGGAAGAAGAAGAAGAGGTGTCTTGCAGAAGAAGGGGTGTCTGTAGGTGGACATGCTCTGTGGGCAGAGTTGGGATTCATGTTCACACCTGCTAGGTATGAGCAATGTGAAGATGAGAGCTTTGAGAATATTCTTTCACATAAAGTTTCCTCAGTGGAGGGAGGCCAGAGGAATTAGGATCCAGAACATAGGGAGGCTCTCAGGAGGCAGGTGGCATGTAATAAATTCCTTTAAAATGTGACAGCAACAGATGTCTATTCTCTCCCAGATCTGAAGGTCCAGAATCAGTGGTCTGCGCTGAAATCAAGGTGCCAGGAAGGCCACACTTCATCCTGAAGCTTGAGGGAGAGTTTGTCCTTGCCTCTTCTACCTCCAGGAGGGTGGTTGGCCTTCCCTGGCTTGTGGCAGTGACAGCGCCCCATCCAGTCTCTGCTGTATCTTCTCTTGCTTTCTATTCTGCCTGTAGAAGCTCCACATGCCCCTTGTAAAAGGCACTTGTGATGGCATTGGGGCTGGTTCAGGATAAGACCCTTACATTAGTCACCGACACAAGGACCCGTCTTTCCAAATAAAGTCATATTTACAGGTTCTAAGGATAGGGTCTGAGAGCTTTGGTGGGCATGGGACATTTTTCAGCCTCCCACAGTGATCTTCAGCTGTGGAACAGCCTTTATGGGACACCTGTGAGGTACCAACCATTGCTCTGGGCTCAGGATTTAGAAGGTGCCTTCGGGAACTCCCAGCATAAATGGGAAGATAAAAAAGCTGGATGCATTGGTTTGAATATGAGTAGTGTCTCCAAAGTCCCTGTGTAAAGGCTTGGTCCCCAGAGTGGTGGTATTGGGAGGTTCTGGGGACCTTTAAGGGGCAGAACCTACTGGGAGGTGCTCAGGTCCTTAGGGGTTGTGTCCTCTGAAGGATTAGGGGACCCAGGTCTCTTCCTCTCATTCTGTCTCCTGCTCAACTGCTCGGTTCTCACTTGCTCTCCTGCCATGATGTGCCTCGCCCACCACAGGTCCAAACCAATGGTGCTGCCCAATCTTGAACTTGAACCTCCAGAATCATGAGCCAAAATAAACTTCTCTCTGCTTATAAGCAGCTTGTATTGGAAATTCTGTCATAATACCACAAAGCTGGCTAATGAAGCTGTTTCTGTAGATGCTGTCAGTGCTCTCCTAGGGTCTGCATATGGTGCTTTGTGTACTGGGAGAAACCCAGTGATGGAGAACTTTTAGAGCTTTCATGATACAGACAGCCTGCCACAGTGCACATGTCTTCCCACACAGTTGCTGGTGAGTCCAAAGGTCAAGTCTAATCACAGTGCTCTTCTGTGCAATGGGAGCACGGATAGGGCTGACTAAAGCTTTGTTTGCAAAGTGCTTAGCATAGCTGAGGGTTAGCAGGGTAACCCTTGGAAACTGTCATCAACGCTTCCTCCAGGAATTGATGGCCTGACACAGAATAGGTTCTATAACTGCTTTATGAATGAATTAATGTCATCCAGTTCTTAAGCAGCAAAACTAAATCAAACCCTCTTTGATCTCCTATGACCCACAGATTAGTTTCACCAGGCGATGAGGGATGGCACAGCCAGGCTGTGGCCACAGGTGGCCCAGAGGTGCCCAGATGCCAGGAGCCTTGAGGTGCTTGCTGTCTGCACAGGCCAAGATGCACCAGAGATGTTGTCCCTGTAGAGAATGGAGCCAAGATGCTTGCCAGCCAGCTGTCTCATCAAAGCCAAATCCCCCTTGCTAGGATTGCAGAGGCCAGGGACTCCTGTCCCCTGCCTGGTGGGCAGCTCAGCCTAGCAGACCTGTTGAGGCAGCTGCTCTTCTTTAAAGGGATGGCTGCTGGCAGGAATCCTGAACAGTAGTGGAATCAGGCCCCTTTTACAAAATTAAATATGCTCAAGGCTCTTCCCTCGACTTCAGCATCTTAACTGATTAAACATTCATTTCCAAGACAAAAAGAGTCAATTTAGTACGAAAGATATATTTCGCCGGTTTAATTTAAAGCACTGCACCTCCATCTGACCCCTATTTTCATAACTCAATAATTTTATCCTGTGTTGATTGTCTCATTTTGAGAAAGATATTGTATGTATAAATCAGTTTCTAAAATACCCAAAGAAACTGAAAGAGTGGAATTTATTAAGCAGCTTCTGTTAAGTCTGAAATCATTTATTTTGGAGTCAGCCTTGAGAAATGTTGGTACCCAGCAGAGATGCTTATCCTGGGAAGGAGTGGAATGTGATATTCTCAGACAAGCTCCTGGGAATCTGCACCTTTTCTGTAACCAGAGAAATTCCCAGGGGAGCCTTGGACAGGTAGTGGATGGTTCCATGGGGAATTGCGCCCCACCTGGGATCACTGCACTTGCCAGGATCCTGGGGATCCAGGAGTCCAGGGCTTTCCCAAGCTGGTGAGCTCTTGGGTCACTGGAGCAGTGTAGTTAAGTCTCAGTCTAAGTCTGCTCACTTAGCTCAGAGTGGGTGGTACATGGGTATCACTCAAGCCTTCTTGCAGCTTTGACTCTTCCTTACTGGCTTTAAGACCTTGGATAAGTCACTTTGCTGCTAACCTCAGTTTACACACTTATAAAATGGGGGTGGAGAGTCCAGCTCTGATGAACTTACAAACAGGAAAAGGGCATACTTTCTGTCAGCCAGTCAAGCATAAGTTTGAGACTCGATAGCCTTCCCACTGCCATTGCCACACAAGTCACTGGCCAGCAGGCTTAAACTAGATTCTTCATGCTCTACGAGCCTGTCCCAAAGCATCTTGTGTGGACCAATCCTTCCCTCAGCCCACCCAGGGCGAGGAGCCAGCCCCAGGAATGCCCTGCCCCGTGAGCAGGCTGGGAGTAGGAAGTACCTGCCTCTTGACCAGCTTGCTTAGAAATGGCTCCTTTGAGTGAGGCTGCAGCCTTGGGACAGAACTTGGAGCCTTGGAGTCCTTAATTTATCTTGTAACACGCCCTCCCCTTGCTCTCTGCTCAGTGCTACTCTCCCTTGCTGCTTATCCCCTCCTTGCCTTTTCCCTCCCCTCTAGGAGGCTGAGTCTACCCACTTGATTTACACAAGTCACGGCACAGGGGGACCCCCTCCTCCAGTGTGAGGCCCAAGACCTCCCCCACCTCAACTTTTGGTTCTGTGGGCTAGTGGGTCATGGGGAACAGTTAGAGCCCCTTAGCCCTGCTAATTATTTTTATTAGTCTTAATGAATTAATTTTCTTTGTTTTATGATTGTATCATTTAGATTTTGCTGTGTGAGAAAACCATTCCAACACTTAATGGTTTAAAACCATACTTTAAACAACTTCCTTATGATTCTGTGGGTCAGCAAGGTACCGTATAGTCCTTTGGATCTGGACTGGGTTTCTGAGGTCAGTTTGCAGCTTGCCTGGGGCCCTGGGGCCCACCACTATGTCCAGAGAGTCTTTTCTTGGGTTGACAGAGTTTGGCTGGCTTTAGCTGCATCTGGAAGCTGACTGCTGGGTATTCCTGGTCAGGATGCTCATGGAGGCAGGTCCAGGAGGTGGGCTTTGGAAACGCAGGTCAGAGGCTGACATGGTAGCTGGACATGAGGGGCTCAGCTGGAACTGGCAGGAGAGGGCGTCTTAGTTACACTAGGCACTTTGTCAGGACCTGGAGCGTAAAAGCATCAGCAAAGTGACAGTTCTGCTACTTCTCAACAAAACGAGTGACCAAGACTTAACGCTCTTTGGCACTGCGATTGGGGGCGGGATCTGTCATAGTAAAAGCAGAGGGTGCCATGTTGCTGTCCAGTCTCTCTGGGGTGCAAGGGGTGACTGACCTCCAAAGTGGGCCCCTGAGGGTTCTAATGGGGTAACAAGAAACCCAGAGGTTTCTTTGTATGGGTCAGACTCCAATGAAACTCCCTTCCCTGTTCTTCATTGGCGGTACGCAAAAGAAATACGTCTTTTTACATTTTATAAAACTCGGAAAAATGGCTTCAAACAGCTTTTGCTCCCCTGCTGTAATTATTTATTTTCAAACACTCCTGAGGGGACTGCTCCGTTTTCTTATCCTGCACTCCTTTTGCTCATAAATGAACCATCACTTCAATAAATCATTATGAAAACAGAGACTAACACCGGCTCTGAAAGGTTGAAAGATTTATGTAACACATTTATGTTTCCCATTTTCTCATTCTGGTACTCGGCTGCAAAAGCTAAGCTAATAAAAGCTGCTATTAATATTTCTTGTTGCCTAGCAACCCCAGAGCGGGAGTAATAGCTTGGGCTTGAAAAATAGATGACCGATAAGGAAAAATTCAATTCTTTTATTATCTCAGGGGAAATGGCCTTTTACTGGAACATTATGATGTACGGGTGTGAAGTTGAACACAAAAGATTTTTTTGTGTATGTTTGTTTTTCTATTTTTAATGAACATTATTTTACCTCCACTAACTCTTTTAGGGCACTTTTGTTTTCTTTTGCACCCCCCACTACCCTACTCCTCATGCTTAATTTAGCAGCTATAGTAGTTAAGAATCTGTCAGCGTTTTTTAGTTTTAAAATGGTTTCAGCAAAGGTTTACAACTAGGTCATAAAAATTCACTCCCTGTTAAAACTCAGGCCAATGATAAGCCAACACACAGGCTGGTTCTCCACATGCCAGATCACATTTGTGAAAAGATAAGATTCATGGTTTTTCCTAAAAGAAAGGTCAGAAAGAAACAAAACACATTCTTTTCTGTGTCAGAGTTTTCTTTGGAACCCCAAGATGGTGGTCTCTTTTGAGAACTATTTGCTATAAAGTTTGGGGTGTATTCAAGGCAGGCAAGGGTGGGGCACAGACATTTATTGAGCACCTAATGTATGCGTGCTTGGTGCCACTGCCCACTCCCAGCAGCCCTCTAAAGTCAAAACAGTTATGATCCCCAGTTTTTAGGGCAAATCTGAGGCTTAGATAGGCTAGGAGATCAGCCTGTGGTGGCGCTGTGTGCCGGGATATTCCCCACCTCTGATCTCTGGCATAGATTTCCCAACCTCAACATGATTGACATTTTGGGTGACGTAATTCTCTGTTTAGGGGAACTGTGCTGTGCATTGTTGGCTACCTAGCACCATCCCTGGCGTCCATCCAGCATTCCTGGCCTTTAGGAGCTCTCTCCTTGTCAGAATCAAAATGAGAAAAGTCTTAAAACACTGGGGGACAAAATCACCCTGATTGAGAATGCCCTTTCCTCTGCTTGAAACATTCTTTCCCCTTGTTATCCTAGTGAACTCCTATTCCTGCATTAGGACCTAATTCAGAAATCATCTTCTGTAGGGCTGTTGGGACCCTCTGGATTGAGACTAGAGAGAAGCACGGGGGTTGGGGTGGTTACCAAAAAACTCAGCAACCAGGATAAATAACATTTCAGTATAAATGTTTTAAAGATCAGAATTAACACACACACACACACAAAAAAAAAAACACATGATAAGCAACATATCACAACTTCACATAAAGGCAGAAGTGTCTAAAGCCATGGAAGTTTGTGCTCATCTGAGGCAGCCTGCACTGCACGCCAGGCTCTGGCACCAGCACCTAGCAAAGGACCCAGCTATCAGGCAGCCTTCAACTTCTGCCTGGCACTGGATGAGTGGGAGGCAAGGACGACTTGTCCACTTACACAGCTGCAAGAAGGGCAGAGATGGAACTTGAACCCGGGCTTCTTGCCCCAGGCTTGATGCCCTTGGTACCCATCAGCCTGTGTCTGAGGTGACACTTAGCTGCCTGCAGAGTGCCTCAGCCACAGAAAACTTAAAAATGCCCTAGGGTGCTCACGGTGTGGGGGAGGGGCCAGGAAAGAGCGGCCCTCATTCCAGCATGGTGTCAATGTGACTGTCCCCGTGGCTGCGTCATCTCAGCCCCATGCTGGGGAAGAGCTGGCCTGCGCGGTTCTCCAGCATGAGCATCCTCATGAACAGTGCTGTGTGGCAACACCACTCATGCACACGAGGCCGGGCTGTATCTTGGCCTTTGCAGGACATAGTCCACACACTGTTTGACCCTGTATCCTCTTGAGGAGTTTTCTCTAATGAAAGGATACCTCGTCTATCACTATAGTCTGGTACCATCTGTTTAGCTCTTGCTCCTGTTGAATATGTATTTGCTATGCTCTCCAGTCCTCAACTCTGGAAAGGATGAGAAAACAGAGGCACAGAGAGGTAAATGACTTGGCTATACACCTATCTGATGCTCAGAATGGACCCAGGCAGGCTGAGTCCCCAGCCCACACTCTCAGTATCCAACCTGTGTAGCCTTCCAGTAAGTGAGAGAAGGTGAGCAACTGAGACCCACCGCATGTATCCGGCTCTGAGCTGAGCACATTCATAATGGCGGCAACAAAGCATCAGGTGCTCAGTTTTCAGAATGCAAGGACTTCTGCAGGGCTCTGAGAAGAGAGTGGCAGGGAGAGCTTCCTGGAGGTGGTGGCCTTGGGGACCAGAGGACAGTGGCAGATCTAGAGAGGAGGAAACCTCAGCCCTGCACAGACCTCCCGTTCAGACTCAGTCTCCGCCCCTTCTGCTAGGATTCAACAAACAGTTTGTGATGTTTTATGGTCACTGAGCTGCCCTCTGGAACGCTTCCTCTTCACCCCCTGCCAGGCTGCTAATCGGAGCCATGACCCCAGCCTCAAAGAGAGCAAGGGCCAGGTGTTTAACTTCTGTTCTGGGCAAGGTGCCAAGCCCTGCAGCGTGTGAGCTCAGAGACCTGCTCCCAAGCCATGAGGGAGAATTCAGGGAAAATTGCAGCGACATTCGTCAGCTGTAGCTTCAATATTACTCTGTATAATGGCTCTTGCCTCCGAGTGCATATTCAGTATCATGTTTGGGAAAATGAGCTTTTAATGTACCGTCGGCGTTGCTGAGAAGCCATCTCTGGCTCCGCAGAATGTCTGGAGCACATAAAACTTGGGATTTATTGGAGTCATTTTCCCCCTGCTCTGGCTGGATAATAAAAAGTCGGTCTCCTGCGCTCTTTCTCTCATCTTGTGGCTTTGTCCATTTAGAACTTGGCACAGTCTTTATAAAAGACAGCAAGACAAATAAAGCTCATCTAAATATTAAAGCTCCGGGAGAGAGCTTCGCTAGGAGAGCATCCCTGCATGGAAAGACTTGGAGCTGCAGGCATTTCCAGACAACTCTCTGCTGTGCCAGGACTCAGCACAGAGGAGTGGGGGTACCTAAGCCATAGCACTTAATTGGGACCCAGAATCCTAGAGTCCTGCAGTCTGTGTTCTGCCTAGTGGGTCCTCTTGGGCAAGTCACCCTCTCTTTGAGCCTCCAAAAAAATGGAGCTGATGTCTACTTCATGGGGCTCCTGGGAAAATCCACTCTGCCAGTGAATACTCCTGCTGCCTAACTCCCACAGTGGAACACAGCAGGTGTCTGGAGTTTGTTGACTGATTATATGAATGAATGAATAAGAAATAAGTGCCCATGTAAATACCCCCCAAACTAGAGTGTTGCCTGCGCCTCATTGCTGGAGAGCAAGTCAGATGCGATCCTGTGGCCATCCTGTCTGACAGTACAGCCTGCCTTTCCTAATTCTCCTGTCGACTTGGAAGGGAGACAGCATTATTTTCAGGTGGGCACATGGCTCATCGAGAAACACATATCCAGGAAATGGTGGAGGCGGGATGGGAACCTTATTCCCCTGACCCCGAGTGGTTTGTACCCTCAGTACCCTTCCTTCGCCTCAGTTCTGGCCCTGGGGCTCAGAGGAAGTGGGGGCATGACCCCTTATTTTCCCCCAGTCCTTTGTAGGGTTGATTGACACTTGCAGCTAAGACAGGTGGGAAGGGCAAAAGTATCACCCCCACCACCACCAAGGGCTCTTTATCCACACTCCTGGTGGTGAGGAAAAGAGAAAGGACATTGGGATGGATGGCAGGAAACTGTCCCTGGGGCCTGGGATGTGAGAGCCCTGAGAGATCATCTCCCATGAGGCTCTCTCTACTCCTCCTGTCACCCGGAAGCTGACACCAAGGCCAACAGGCAAGAAGCCTGGGCCCACTTCCTGTCTCTCTGGTCACTAGTGGACTGTGAGTGGCCAGCCACTTTCCTCCAGCCTCACTTTCTTCACAGACAGATGGACAAACCACAGGGACTCAGGGAGTGGTGGAGCAGGTCATGGGTGTACCTGTAAAGCTTTTCTTGAATGACCTGGAGAAAGACTCTTGTCCCTGGGGTTGCGGGTCAGAACTATGGGTTGGGAGAATCCAGGGGGCTCATGTTGGGGGGAGAGAAGCTCTGAGGGAAGACAGTGTCTGTTGTGTTGCCAACTGTGTGACCTCATGGGGTGGTTAGGAGGCATTCTAGATGGTGTCCAGCTCTAGCAAAAGGGATCTGCCTGGTCCCACAGGGAGCTCTGGAACATATATTCCATCACAGGGATGCTGGCATTTGTACTTCCCAGTGACATGTGAGTGAGCCACTGGTCACAGGATTGGAGGAGGATGAGCTGGTGCATAACTTCCTGGGCAGGAGGGTCTCAGGAAGAGGGCAGTGTGGACCCTCATCAGGCAGCACTGCCAGAGTGGATCTGGGTGGGCACCCATGACCATGTGACCAGTGCCACCAGGGACCTTGTGGGAGATACAGATTCTCAGTCCCTTCCTAAATAAACCCAGAGCATCAGAGATGCTGGCTGGGGCCCAAGATTCTTTTTAACCCACTCTGTGAAACTACTGGTCTGCGTCATCCTGGGTTGCGGCCTGAGTTCTCCATGGTTTGCAAGATTCAGAACTGTTGCTTGGGATCTTGATTGATTTCAGGATTTTATCACATCTGTGACAGGTGTACAGTTTTCCCCCAGAGAAATTAGAAGACCCATGCTTCTGCCTGTAGTTCCTGATTCTTCCCATCCCTTCTTGCCTCCACTGGCTCATGTCTTGAAACAGACACTCCTGCATGAGAACAGTCCCCACTCTGTGCCCATAAAGTCTCCAGGTCTTGTCCTGGTGAGGCTTCATGGCAGTTGTGCACAAGAGTCTGGGTGGAGTGAGAAACAAGGTGCAGAAGGGAACCCCAGGGCAGGCTGATCCCCAGGGCCAGGTTTCACCAGAGCCCACATTTCACCGACTGCTCTTCGGGGACTCTGTGTGCTTGCTCAGTGCTGATCAGTGCTGCCCACCCTTGGAGATCACCAGAGAGGCAAGAGGGACATCTGCGGCTCTGGCAGCAACTGGGCCATAAGAATCAGGTGCTGCTCAAAAGCAGCAAACGACAGCCGAGGTTGTGAGCTCCCACGATAGTCACAGCCCATCCCACAGGGCTCCCATGAGAACCCTGGACCTGTGGCTGCTGGGCCTGGGCACACAAGACCCCCTTGGCCCTCCCATTCATCTACACACGAATGAACGTTACACTTTCCTGCAGATTAACTGCCGCCAGCAGATTGGCCGTGCCTCTCAGCATGTGCCCCGTAGGGTAACCTTGGTCACACTAAACTGGAGCTTTGTCTTCCCAGAAGCCCCTGAAAAATGGTTCACAGACATGGTAGGGACAGGCTCACTTGGCCCAGCGCACAGTGGGGAGCTTGAGTGATCAGTGCCCAATAAATGACATGGAGACAAAACTGTCTCCTGGGAACAAGAACTTGGCCTCTGCCATGACCCCTTAACCCAGACACTGTTTCTGTGTCTCTGTACCCACTGGCCTGCAAAGAGGAACTGCTGTGTTGCCAGAAATTATGTCTGTGGCTTTGGACTTGAAGAGACCTGGCTTTAAATCCAAGTTCCCCAGCTATGTGCTGTGTTGAGCAAGCCCCCCTCCCCCCACCCCGTTCCAGATTAGTTTTGAGAGGTGTAAAATGGATATGCTAACAATCCTTACTTCCTGGGTTGTTTTGGAAATTAACTGCTGTAATGTTTATAAGGTGCTCAGCATGGAGGCCACAGCTGGTTGTTTGTCCCTAGGCACGTCGGTGGGAGCAGACTCTTTTCCTTCCTGCTAACCACTCGGAGAACTCTGTATCCTTTCGGGTTCCTCCAAGAAAACCACCTGCTAGGGTATTAGTGAATAACACTTTGGGGCTCCCAGTTCCCTTTGTGGCCACACCATCGCTATGACATCATCTCATGTCCTGTGTCTGGCTCCTCTGGATGCTGTCACCCACGGTGATCTCACATCTCTGACCTCTCCCCGAGACCTGACATCCTGACGCTGAGCAGATCCTCCATCCACATCCCCCACCTGCCTCAGGAGCTGGTTTAGGGATCCTGGGTCTGACTTGAGCATCGTTGGGCCCCCTTCCTGCCCCAGACAGGTCGTCAGGGTGTTTGTACCAAACAAGTACACATTTCTCCCGAACAGGGATTCGGGTGGTGATAATTCAAGGAGAAGTAGCGGGCCAGGGATGTAGCTCAGCAGTGCAACACCTGCCTGGCAAGCACGAGGCCCCAAGTTCGGTACCCGGCACCAAAAAAGAAAACAGTAAAAAAAAAAAGCCCCTTTAAAAAAAGAAAAAGAAAAAGGTAGCAAATAGGGAGATCCGTTGTGTGGGGAAAAAGAAAAACAGGAGGTGGGAGAAGTTGTAGACCATGATGCAGGTCTGGCTTCTGAGAAAAAAAAAAGAAGACAGAAACGCAGTGAGGGAAGACAGAGGACAGAAGGTTTTCTCACAGACTGTTCGTTATTCAACAAAAATAGGCTGTTTTCCTTTAGACTGTTGCATTATTTGATCTGTTTTTCTCATGTCCTTACCACACTTTCTAAATGACTTTGTCTTCACAGTACGTTTTAATATCTAGCAAAACAAGTTTTCCAGTTTTCACTCTTCAGTTATTTGTTGACAAACCTCCCCCGTTTTCTTCCACGTGAATTTTTAAGTTACTTTGATAAAACTGTTGGAGTTTCATCACATCAATAAATTGGTGGAGAGAATTTATATCATCGTATCTTTGAGTTGTACCATTCAGAAATGCAATCTGAATATCTTCATTTAAATAGTTTTCACTTATAGTTTTAGATATGTACATCTGCATATGTACACATATAAGTCAATCCAACATATTTCTTGGTTTATTCCATTTTTTTTTTCATGGTACTGGGGTTCTTTGCCAGGGCCTCAGGTACATCAGGCAAGCGCTCTACCACTGAGCTCCAACCCCAGCCCCTTGCAAATTTTATTCATCCCAGTTTTACATGCTTGCATTGCTATTATGATTAGAAATTTTGTTTTAATTTTTATCCAACTGTCTCAAATTCTGACTTCTAGAATTTAAGGTTTTGAGGGGTTTCCAGATATGCCCCGAGATCTACAAGACTACTTTCCAGTGATTGTAACTCATTTCTTTTTGCTTCATTGTTGGTTGAACTCGTCCTTAATAGTAGTGACATCCATGACAAGGGGTCTGTGCCTTCTCTCCCATTTTACAGCACTGTGGCTCATATTTGGTATGCAGTTAATTTTCTTTAATACACTTTTAAAACTTCTTTTCCAGCTTATTCATCATTTTGTGGAGTTTTATCAACTGCCTATACATTAGGCATTGAGATAGTCTTACAGGTTTTCCTTGGTCTATCAAGATAATTAACTTATTAATAGATTCCCCAAATTAACATGATCTACTTCATTATAGGGTACACAGTTATAGACATATATAAACATATATGCATACAAACACTCATACACGCATTGTTTTACTATAAGGCTATATTTAATTTTCTGTTTTACTAAGGATCTTTCTTTTACTTTTATAGTAAAATGGATCCGTAACTTTGTTTTAATAGACAGCTTTCTCATACTCCTGTTTTGAGATCATACTGTCATCATAAAAAGAACAGCTTATTATACTGAGACCTATACAATTATTATCAGTCAGTATATAAATTCTATTTTTGTACTCCTTGAACCTGTTTCTAAAGTTGTGCGCCTGTAGCTTTTCTTTTTTTCAAGCTCATCTCTGTGTGTTGGTTTATCTACCTTTGTTTTATTCACAGAACTAACCATCAGAGTTATGTTTCAATTCTATTAATTTTCTTCTCTTAATTTATTCATTTCCCCTTAATGTTTATGAATCTCTTCCTCTTTCTTTCTGTAGATATTTGAATTTTTCATTTTACAGTGTTTAGTTCATTTACTTTTATTGTTTAATAATAAAGCATTATGGATGTGCATTTTTTCCGAGTATAACTTTGACTGTATAAATTTTGAAATGAAGCATTCTTACATCTTTTTCTTCTTTCTACCCAAAGCAAAGCTTTGTGGATTTATAAAAGTAGAACATGTTCATTGTAAGTAAAAATTACATACAAGCAAATACAAAGAAGAAATGAAATTCATTAAAACCCTACAATTCACAAATAATCATTATCAACCTAACCATTCGCTAAATATCTTTTCAATCAAATCTCCACACATTACAAACAGAAACATGTGCCTTTGCCTATACTTTCTAGTCTGTTCTATCGGATTTATTCTGTGGCCTGCCAATTTCCTGCAGCAGTTCGTTGTACGGAATGGATGTGTTTCCCTGTCCATAATTCTAGGTCATGTCCTTCTTTTTAGTGGCTGTGTAGCATTCCCTTGAGTAGCTATTTTCACTCCTACTTAACTGCTTGCTGATGGACATGTGGGCTATTTCTAGTATTTTTCTGTCGTGAGCTCTCTTGGGATGGGTTCCTTAGGAGACAAGAAAATGACTTCTGGAGGGTAAATATATATATGAGAGAGAGAGAGAGAGAGAGAGAGAGAGAGAGAGAGAGAGAGAGAGAGAGAGAGAGAGATATGTTGGAGTAGGAGGACAAGTTCTCCTGACCTGGAGTTGAACCTCAGCCCGCTCCACCGGGAGCTCTGGAGTTACACTCACATTCCAGAGTCCCTACCATTTTAGGAGAAGGGGTCAGCCCTTTCTACTCCATGTTGGCCGTCATTGGCCATGTGTGGTGGGGTCGAGTGCCCCGGGCTCTGGGTGCTATTGACAGAGGGATACTCTCTGGAGAAGGGGTCAGCAGCTGGGGTAGGGGTGCTGGCGAGGCTCCAAGAGCTCCTGCTCCTTCAGTGATTCCCCATGGAGACAGTTTTGTCCCCCAGAGGACATTCCGTGATATCTAGAGATGTTCGAAACCTGCTTGGGTGGAGGCCAGAGATGACACTGAATGCCATCTGTTGTACAGGACAGTGTCCCACAGGAAAATATTACCTGGCCCAAAATATCATCAACACCAAGGTTGAGAAACCCTTTGCAACAAAGACAACCTTGAAATAAACATCTTTTTGTGAATTTATCTTTTCCTATTTGTATCGTTAATGCACTTTTCTCCTGTGCCACTTTGAAGCGCCTTGTCTGACTTCCCCCTCCCAAATTCTGCCTTCCTGCCTCTGTTGGCTTTCATCCTGGTCCCTCCACTCCACAAAGTCGCCCTCTGGTGTGTCCTAAAGGCCCTCATGTTGCTAAATTTTATGGTCAGTTTTAGCCTCTGTTTCATTTGCTGCTCGTCAACCTTTGACTAATGACTTTTTCAGCCTGCCTCAGTCTCTTTCTTCCTTGGTGTCCAGGACAACCCCCACCCCCGTTGTCTCGGCTTCTCTGCTCAGTCCTCGGGACTGCAGGGCTCAGGCCTCCACCTTCTGCTTATTTATCCGCCCTCGGGTGCTCGCTGAGGCTGTGGCTTTACCTACTCTACTGTGCTGACACCTTTGCCTTTATCTGTGGGCCCCACCACCTTTGCATTTTAACCTCTCCAGAGCTGAGGCCCCAACGCTTCCTCTCCCCTGCCTGCCCACTGCCGCCCTGCTCTACACCGGTGGCTTCCTTGCCTCTGTCATCCAGGTCACACATGGAGTTCTCCCTGATTCCGTGCTTCGGTGAGGGAGCTCCTGGTGAGGACCTGGCTCAGCAGCTTCACGTTTCTCTCACAGGAACGACCCTCCCCCTTATGCTGTCCCCCTACCCTACCTGCACCCTTCCTCTGTCCACTGCTTCTGTGGGTCTGGCCTCCACCCCCAGCCCCACTGGCCTCCTCCTGCCTCAAGCCCCGGCCTGGCCTCAGGCTCCGTGCACTTCCATTCCTTCTGTCTGGAACATGCTTGTTCCCATGCCACTTTTGAGTCTCAGACAGTGACTCAGATCAGATAGCGCTTCCTCTAGAGGCCTTCCCTGGCCACCCTTTCTAACAGTGCATCTGGCCCCCGCCGCACACTGCCCACTCTTCTCCCCTGCCTTGTTTTCCTCTGTGGCACTTAACAACTCTTTAAGATATGACACATCTATTTATGAGCCATGTCACTTGTGTCTCCCTCATGGGAATGAGGGGGCCCTGAGAGCAGGGACCGGTCTGTTTCGTTCATGGAACACCCCAGACATAAGTCAGGGCCCGGTACCAGCAGGGATTCGGTAACTATTTTTCAATAAATGCGAATGCTTAGTGCTCTGGAAGGTACACACGTTCATGCACATTGCCAGGTGTTGTGCATGAAGATGGCAATGGTGAGGGGTACAGAGAGGGGAGCCAGGGCTTCCTTACCCTCTTTATGGGCCATTCATTCTCACCCAGCTCCCAGCCAGTGCGTGGCAAAGCAGCTGAGGGTCAGGGGCCTGGCCGCAGCTGTGGGCACTGTTCTGCCCAGGTCTGTCCACTCAAACCCTAACTCCCACTGCTGCCCAGCAGGTGGGTGCATCAGTCACACCCCCACCAACATGCCAAGATGCCAGCATTCCCCACTGGATTTTGTAGATTAAAAATTTTTTTAATTAATTCAGTGATTGGAAATGTTGTTTTTCCCCACTTCTTCAGCCCTAGGTCTTTTTTCTTTGCTTGCTTGCTTTTTCTTGTTTTATTTTGTTTTTTTTTTTCTTGGTTTTGTGTAGCCCAGGCTGGCCTCAAAGTCGCAGTGATCTTCCTACCTCAGCCTCCCGAGTACTGGGATTACAGGTGTGCGCTGCCACACCTGGCTACGTTTCTGGATCTTTAATAGGAATGAGTTACAGCCTCACCTCACAAGACAGAGCCCTGTGCTTTAGTGGAAGAGAAGTTTGATGCAATGTAGAGCAGCAGGACCATGGTGCTAGCAGGCCCCAGACCAAGCCAGGCTCTTCCCCAAGTAAGTTCTTAGTCCTGTAAGACTCAGTTTTCTCATCTGTAGAATGGGAATCTTCACAGTGCCTGCCCCCTAGGAAGGACAGAGGATAACCAAAGAGACCCTTGTGGAGGCATCAAAGTGCTCATGGATTAAAAGCCCTTAAAGTTCATGGTGAAAGAGGGGAGAGGGGACACATGGCCTTGTAGGCATGGGGACACATAGCCATGAATTTTCTTTTTCTTTCTAATACTGGGTATGGAACCCAAGGGCTTCGCACTGAGCTACATCTCTAGCATTGTGCTTTGTTTTTTATTTTGAGATAGGATCTCCTTATGTTACTTAAGTTGTCCAGGCTGGGCTCAAACTTGAGATCCTCCTGCCTCAGTCTCCCAGAGTACTGGCCTTTCAGGTATATACCACCATGCCTGGCCATCATTTCTAAGGGTGGCATCAGCCAGATTCTGAAATAGCCCACTGCCTAGAACAGCACCACCTGATCTGGCTACATTTGGCCCTTGCCCATGGAGACCTGGAGCAGGGAGTACCTGGCTTTCGCTGCCTTTCTGACACTGTTTCAGAGGCCAGGTCTCTCGGGACTCCTTTCGCCAGTTAATCTGAGACAGATGTGGCAGTGGAAGCTGCTCCAAACATCAAGTCCTGTCTGTGTGTGGGGTCCACTCTGTGACCTCAAGGCCAGTCCTTCCCTCTCTGGGCCTCTCTGCATCTTCTGTGGGGTGAGCCTGCTGAGCCCCATCCCTGGACCCATCCAGCCTGGCCATCTACAGCTCTTCTCCGAAAGGGTTTCTGAAGTTTCCCCGGCTGCCTCCTCCCCCACGCGGCACTTCAGACTCGGCTTAACCAGGGGCGTCAGCAGGCAGCACTCGCTGATTTCCTGGAGAGTTCATAAAAACATGTAAACACGGGTGAGGATACAAAATATTGAGCGGCAAGGCAGTAAAACATGCCAGTGTTTGTTGTGTTAATTGAATATTCATGAGCTGACTGTTTAAATTACAGTTCACAACTGTTGCAGGGCCCGATGAATAATTTAAATGAGGGTGGCCAAAGAGATTTCAACACCACATTAGCAAACTGCTCAGGATCGGCTACAGAGAATTTATAATTAGCTCAGAGTATCCTATAATAAATTCTTTCGAAAGATGGTTTTAATTAGCACATGTGTTACTCAGAATGTGGAGCGATTGGCTTAAGGCAGAGGGGGTGGGTCACCCTGGCCTTATGTTCCCTGGTCATGTGGGGTCCCTCCACCTGCCGGGACTCTCAGAGCCCTACTGAGCCACCACCAGGCTCCGAAGGTCCTGCCTCCTGAGTCCCTCCCATGGCAATGCCTCATCCGAGCACCCCAGCACCCCACACCAGCAGGACAGTCAGAGTGATCCCCTGCCGTCCCCTCTTCTCCCCAGCCAGTGAGCTTTCTCAGTGCAGATCTGATTCTGTCTCTGTTCCTTCCCCCAGGGAACCCAGAGAGATGAAGTCAAGCTCATGCAGGGACACCAGGAACCAGCTGACTTAGTTCTAGGTGGATGGGGACATGGAGGCATCAATGGCAGAGGGGACAGCACAGGCAGAAGGGAGCAGCAGGAATGTTCATGGCCTGCCTAGGCCCCAGGCCCCAGAGAAAGCAGGTACTATCCACACCTTCACAGGTGCAGCACAGACCTGAATCATGTGCACAGTAATGCAAATATAGAATTACAGTTGGGGCAAGTTCCATGAAGAAAATGACCAGATGCTGTGAGAGGGCTCACCAGGGACTGTGATTTAGGAGGCAGAGCCAAGGAATTTCTCACAGAGTTGGGTCATTTGAGGGAGCAGGGGTTGAAGGGCAGGTGGGCTGCCAGATGGAGGGGCTGTGCCTCAGGCCCTGGTGATCTGCCCACACCCTGAGCTCCTCAGCTTCATCCCTTGGCCACACAGAACCATGAGGTCCTCTGCCCTCAGGACACCGGCTTGGACCACAGCAGTTCCAAGGGGACTTCTCACTGTTTGTATGCAGAAAGTCTCTCCTATTTCTTCAAAGATACAGAAAGATTAGCCACACAAAGATTAGTGGAGGCAAGACAGATAACCGTTCTGACTCCTTGTATGGTGATAACAAGAGCCAGACCATTTTGGGCAAGAGGACAGCACTGGCCTGCCCTCAGCAGAGAAAGACGCTAAAATACTTTAACGTCAGCAGACCCAAGTTTGGATCTGGCCCTGCCCCATATGATTAGGGAGCAACTGAGACACCATCTCTGAGACACCATCGCTTATCTAAACTGGAAACAATGACATCAACTCATTGCATTGTTCAAGGGTCACTTTCGACAGAAGATGGCATGGCCTATGAGTGGCCCAGCCATGCTGTGGTCAGTCAGTTCACAGTTAGGGTCCCCACCCAGCGCTACCGGGGTGGGAACAGCAGCCTCCACGATTGCACTTCCCCAATGCATCCAGGAGGGGTCCATTGACTTGGCCCTCTGCATTCTTTCCCTTCCCATTCACTCTGGCCTGTGCCTCCTCTGTGTCTATAAAACTGCTCTGGTTTTGAATGTTGGTGGCATCCACATTTCCAGAGCCATTGGACACCTGTCATCATGCTTGACTTTGACTGTATCAGGCAAGATGAGATGGGTCTGTCCCTCCTCTGCTCCCTCCATGGCCTTCCACACCTTGCTCAGGCTACCCTTTCTTGGACTCAGTTACAGGCCGGACTC
>PVLA01003936.1:78737-193588 GCA_004027455.1 Hydrochoerus hydrochaeris | reverse complement strand
TCTCTGTTGGTATTTTTCCTCTCAGTAGCTTTTCTCCTCCATATTGCAAGGACTGGTTGGTTATCACTGGACATAGCTAAAATGAGAATGGGGGAGCTAAGGAAGCTTCTTACAAAAGAGCAGAGGATTGGCAAGAGTCAGGCTGGATTCTAGTGACAGACGTGTCTTCAACTTCCAGGGTACCTTGGGCATAGTGTGTCATATCCACTGAACTTCAAGCAAAAGGAGAAAGGGACAGGCCTTGTACCCACCATGTTGGATCACACCCTACCCTTTGCCCCTCTGCTCTGTGTCTTTGAGCCAGTTATCTGACCCCTCAGAGTTCCAGGCTCCTCATGGGTAAGGAAAGGATGTCACATTGTTCACATGAGTCACAGTTAGGATTTGGCATCCTATATGTTCTGTGTTTTGCAGCAGGCTGAGGAAGGAGCAGGTCACTGCCATCGTTACCATGATGTCAGAACTCACAGCTCATCCAAATGAGGGATGCAACAAGCATGAGTGTGGATGCTCCACTTCTTCATTTCCAAAACCATTGAGTAAGCCATGGCTTATATCTTGACGAAGTGGAAGAGCAGCAGAGATTGCTGACTCCCTCCAAAATGCTCAGCATTGAAAAGCCTCAAAATAAGGAAAAGGAGCTTGATGGATCTCTCAAACTACCATGAGAACTGTGCAAACCCAAGGAGCAGGAGGCTACTGGGTCTCTGGAGGTGCACAGGAGATACACAGGGCAGCAATCAGAGGAGAGGATGCATGGGGCAAACCACCGTGGGACACCAGAATATCATTAGCAGGGTACATGGGGGAGCTGAAGTCGGAGAGTGAGACAGAAGCATCTGGATGTGGCACTACTGCTAGTGCTCATGGAAATCCTAATAGTGAAAGGACTTATGGCTCTTGATGTTATTTTGTACCACTCATAGTACAAAGGACCCTTCATGGTCATTCATATGAAGTTCATAGAAACAAGACACATAGATACAGATACAGAAGATAGATATACAGGGTCATTCTTCAGTTGTAGGAAAACTTAATTTATAATTCTGGTATCCTGATGAGTAACAAAAGACTCCAAAGATATCTGCCCTCTCTCTATCTTCCAAAGTACAATATTAAGTTTATTAAGCAAATGTGCCTAGCAGATCTTGCTCAAAACACACTAGGATGAGGTTTTAAACAGAAAACTATACCATCTTTAGATGGCAGGACCTGAACCGTGATGCCAAAAAAGAAGGCACAAATAAGAAACCAGAGTGCGGAAGAAAAAAAGAGAGAGAGAAAGAGAGATTCCTTATACAGGAAGAAAGGAAGAAAAATTATGTTCACAAGATAAGCAGTTAGGAGGCAGTTTGAGGCTAACATGGAGTGCAAACATGATAGGCCAACAAGAAAAACCAGCACGAAGCAGGAAATCAGAGAGATAGCTTATCGCACACTAGATAAAAGTCAAAAACAGGAAGCAGACTGAAATCAAAGCATCCAGGAACTCCTGTCTGGAAGCCACTAATACGATTTCCTGCTGGGACACAAAACATTCCTGAATCTGTTGGTGTCAGGAATTTATAACTAAGAGAAATAATGCAAAAATGGTAACCTTGGTCTTATGAATGAATTTAGCCAATCTTCCACCAACTCAACTCATTTTATGAATCAGAGTATTTTTTTAAGGACCAAGTATTCTGCACTAAGTGGTTCCTAAGCGTAGAGGAGCAAAGAAATCACTGGACAATCTGCTAAATACATTTGCCCAGAGGAGGAGTTCTGGCATCAGAGGCAGCAATTGGCATTTTTAACAACTGGGCTACATAATTTCTATGCAAGCCAAGTAGAAAGATGCCTGTATGACATAATCTTTTGGAGAACACTGTTCTATAAAGACCAAATGGTCTAGTTCTCTTCAAGTCCAACACTAAATACTTGTCCTTGTTTAACTGTCCTGAAACATTGGCATTTTTTACCAACAAATTCATTCATTAATTATTTACTATGTGCAGTGAGTTTAAATGAGGCAGAATTTCTAGTGTCTCTCAAAGAACTGAACATATAAAGTGGTTTGAGCCTGAATGCTATAAAGTACAACAGCCCTGGAAGCACGTACAGCCTTAGAGAGGAAAGAGGCTGTTGAGTTTGTCCTCTGGAAAAAGACTTTGTGGAAGACATAGCGCTGGAACTAAAACTTAAAGGATGTGCAGTATTTAAATAATATGTGAATGAAGGAAAAGTGTTCCATGTCAAAGGAGCAGAAAGTGCATGGAAAGGGTGAAAGTAAAAAACATATCTGGCTGATGATGAGGAGTCCAGGGTTGCTGGCACACGTATGGTATCCCATCTGGGACAGATTAGTGAAGGTCTTGAGGGTGGTAGGTTGGAAAGTTATAGGGAAACATTAAAGATTCTAAGGGTGAAAGTGAGCATGATTTAAGTTTTGTTATGGAAGATGATTTTATGGCAGTGTAAATTAAAAACTGAAGAAAGCAAAAGACTATGCATGGAGACATCATTTACTTGGCTATTGTACTGGTCCCAGTGAGAAGAGGGGGGCTGAACTAGGTACAACTGCTGTGTGGGTGGACAGGAAAGGGAGTGACACTGACTCGTCTCAGGATTGTCACCCTTGGAGGTGTGTCCTTGAGCAGATCAGGTTATTGCTCTCTGTCTCAGTTTCCTCTTCTGCTAAATGGAATTAACTTTCCTTCTAAGTCTCTTCCCCAGGATAATTGTAGAATGTGTAATCATACAAAGTGATCCAAAGTATGAGGAACTACTGACATTACTGATCAAAGACTCAAAGAAGAGAAAGTAAACAGAGACGTTAAGAGCACAGCCATGCTGGAGGAGAGAAGCATCCTCACACATTTCTAAAGCCCTTTGAACTCTAAGCTGCTCAAACCTCTTACTACACCATTCTCTCTCTTTCCTTCCCTCCCTCCCTCCCTCCCTTCTCCCTTCCTCCCTGAGTGGTGGGAGTCCTGAACCCAGGAACTCACTCACACTAGGTAATCCCTCCACCACTGAGCTATATCCTCAATCTTTGTAGACTGTGACAGAGTCTCTTGCTAAGTTGCCTAGGCTGGCTTCAAACTTATGATCCTTGGGTCAGCCTCCCCTGTAGCTGGGCTCACAGGCACATGCCACAGTGTCTGGCTAATTAAATCTCTTAATACACGATTCAGAGAACCTGAGTCAGTTGTCCACTTTTGTCTCAAAAAGAAAAATTGACATAGCCATTTTGTACTTTAAGCTAGATTTTGATGACTCTAATACATCCTAACTCATATGTTTTCCCACGAGGCACAGATTCGAGCAGCTGAATATATTTAGAAAGTAACAGAAAAATTGACTTCATACCTGAAGTTTAATATCTGCAGGCAAATGAGTGAATGGTACAGATTTCCTTATTAAGCAAATGGGTCATCTTCCCTGATGGCAGAAAAGGAGTGAGTACAAAATGTCAGTCCTTAGGAACAAGACTTGGGCCATTCTGCTGAAGGTGTATTTTATTTTTGTCAGGCGAAGGTGGCTGCAGAAGGTGATGTGTCTGGTTCAGACCCTAAGGGGCCTCCTAGAGTACCCCATTTGCCATCCATTAATCATCTCCCCTTGCCCCAATGCCCCTGTATACCCCTCTCCCAAATCCAAATCCAAGTCATTAATTAGCACTATGTATTATATAGAAACCTCAAGTTCCAAAATGCTCAAACTATGATTTTTGGCCCCAAAACCTGCCTCTCATCCCCATTTGCTCTCTGACAAGCCCATCAATGCCCTGCTGCTCTCTCAGATCAGAGTCTACCTCTGGTTCTCTTCACTCTGTTTCCCAAAGGCCACTGAGTCACTGGGTCCTCTCTCTTCCATAGCCTGACCTCAAGGACCATCTGGATGGTGGGGGAAAGGGTTTCCCAGGAATGAGATGTGCTGAAACACATCCCGTGATCCCCTTCTGCCACACTGCAGAATCCCTTGATTAGTCTCTGCACGAAGATAAATGCCAAGAAGGAACAAAGAGGGTTCTGACCAACCCTCAGTCAGGACACAGTATTAACACAGGGAGTGTGAAGAAGCTAAGCTAGGACCTGATTTATGGAGAGACCAGAAAAGTGCAATATTAATTAGGACATTATATTCCTTAATAATAAGATTCAATTGACTTATGACTAGTTATAAGCCCACTGTCTTTTGTTCTGCATTGCTAATTGTACGGACTCATCTTTACAGTCACTAAATTTTAAGACAAGCCATGGCTATGAATGAAAAGGAAGGATTTATGCGTTTTGATGATAGGAAGTGCAATGGAAAATGAAATCTAGCATTTTCGGAGCATTCATGAGAAGCCGTTCTTATTCTCCCTCACCCTTCCTCCCTAGTTTCCTGAGTGAAAGACCCAGATAAGCAGAAAGCCAGGACAGACCTTGCATTCTGCAGCTTCTCTTTCCACCAAGCTGCAGCAAGCTCCTCGGGATCAGGTATCTGCAGTCGTGACTTCAGATTGGTTCAAAATTTATTTCACACCCAACAGCCAGGGCTTTGAAATATTCTTACCTACCTAAATCCTGCTACAAGAGACGCGTCCTCGAAGATTAACACTGCCATCATCACCACCATTATTTACTCTTCTCCAAGCCTGTGCGTGACCCTGAGAAGGTACCCTACAACATGATGCAGATTCCATTCTGGCTCCCGATATGTGAGTGAGAATAACTCCCGCTTCCAGGACACAAAGCCTTGCCCACTGAAAGCGCTCCACTCCCACAAGGTTCTAGGGGCGCTAAGCATCAGAAGTACTCAAGCCAGATCTCATACCCTACCAAGGCACCTATGCTATGGTCCAACATCTAACTTCCCTACGAATCTCATCTATGCAGTTAGGACAGGAGACTGACACAGGCCAGCCTTTTTATTCCCCAGATGGAACCCTCCCACTGCGTATGGGGGAGGAGCCCTGCTTATGGGCCCCAGTGAGCAGCCTCTCCGATCACCATGTTATGCACGGCAGGTACACAGCTCTTCCACACAGACAGTAACACTCTCTTGGGGTCATCTTTGCTACTGTAGGAATCTCCCTTGCTAAAAACCCTGAGTCTTGATTTACTAGAAAATAGATTAGGTGTTTCAATTAAAATACAAAGACTCAGGGTCATGTGGAACTAAAGTAACTGTTTTCTGTGTTACCTTCTAAAGAAGAAGAGGGAGGAAGGAAGGAAGGAAGGAAGGAAGGAAGGAAGGAAGGAAGGAGAAGGGAAAGGGAATGGAAGGGAAGGAGGGAGCAAAGGAGGGAGGGAGGGAGGAAGGAGAGGAGAAAAAATGAGAGAGGTAAGAAAAGGAAAAGAAAGAGCAAATAAAAGCTGATTTTTCTTGCTGGGTAGACTTTGTTTTGCTGAAGTCCTGGTTGTTCTTTACTCTGGAGATCTAGAAAGACAATCTGAGAAGGAAAAGCCTCTTCTTGTCCATAAAGAGATGACACATTGGGCTCTCCCTCAAAGGAAGCCCAGGAAGAAAGACTGAGGCTCCCCGCTTGATGAAAGGGATCCAAGTGCACCAGCAGTGAAGCACCATTTTCTAGTACAGTAAAATCTTGGATTGGGAGTAACTTATTCTTCCAGTGTTCTTCAAGACAAGCAAACACTTCTGCCAAGTTTTAACTTAATAAAGGAACTGTGTCTTGCAATAGAAATACTACCTGATGGCGATCACAACTGAGCCAATGGTTTGCTGTTGTACTTGTTTGCCTAAGAAGTGTGTATTCATTGGCCATTAGGGTACATGACAAGAAAGAGAGATGAGAAAGAAAGAGAAAGCGGGGAGAGGAGTGGATGGGAGGAGAAAAGAAAAGAAGAAAAGAGAAATGAACTGGTGGCCTGAAGGGGAGGGACCAATTTCTGGTCACCTGCCTTTGTGTGTTCCCATGAAATTTGCTGCCAAGCTGAAGCATCTTCTGAGTGAAAGGAGGTAAAAGAAGCAAGGGCCTTGTCTCCCAAATCGACCCCATGTGACCTGAGTCAGCCGCACTTTTGCAGTTCTTGGAGACTTCCTAGAATGGTGACTCTTACTTGACATGCAGGTGGAAAGGCCACCCACAGCCCTGGGGGCTGGTTCACTGCTTTATACAGCCCTATGTCTACATTTTGTTGGATCCACAAGTCTCTTATTCCAGAATGATTTTGGCATCAGGATGTCTGTCCCTCCCTCTCTTCCAATTACTGCATTTTTGGCTGATTTTCTCTGGGTAACTCCATGTGGAGCCCCTTCTCCTCAGCAGTGTTGAATGTCAGGGTTTCCATTGTTTCTTGGGGGGAAATTTGGTTTGCTGTACAAGTGCTATGGATATAAGCATGTTTCCATGACAAGCTGTGCACACAAACCAAGGTCTTACTGTATTTAGATACAAACTGATGGAGACAGTGCTTCAGTCTGTCTACAGCACTCTCCCTGTGGATAACAAACATAGATATGAGGGACTAAGATGAAATTGATAGCAAGGTTAAATTAAAATAAGTTCAACAAGAGTTTTCCACAGTGTAAGTGACCAACAGTTGATAAGCTAACACCACCATAGTTCAACTGTTCTAAGCTGCACATTTTTCACATTTTAATATTTGGGCATTGAGGGTTCTCTTCAAAACTAACGGTGTGTCCATATTACTGGGAAATGCTGTGCTTTTTCCTCTCTCTTCTTTGCAGCCAGGGAAGAGAAGTATGTCTTACCACCAGGGGCATCTTTGATTCTGTGTAAATGCCAGATGCCTCAATATAAGCACCCATGATTTCAACTCTCGTTATCACAGCCCTTTGTGTTGAAGTTTTAGATGTCAGGCCAGTTAATCCTTTCAAGCTGACATCTCTCAGAGTCGGAAAGTTCTTCTCCAGTCACTAGAGCAGGGAAGAGTCCAATTTGATTCTGCTGACACTTTGGCCACAAGCTGACTAACCAGTTATCAGCTTCCATTCAATCAGCAGGTTAAAAATATTTTGACCCTATCAGTCTTGCGGCCCCACCAAGAAGGTCTGCAGCTTCATAAAATATTTTTAAATACAAATGTTAAGCCCCTTTAGATGGTTTCCTATCTTTCCAAACTTCTTTGTCCATTCTACTCATTCAGTTAGGCCTGACAACTATGTATACTACACTGAAATTCAGTCCACATTTTTCTTCTCGAAGAAGTCTCTTGAGATTTGTAATTCCTTTTTAGCATAGTAAAATCTCTGAGGACAAATATTCCAACCCAAGACTCTTAGTAGAACAATGAGCACAGTACAATGAGTTCCTTCCCCAAAAGTGCTATGAATCTTTAAAGAAACCTCCCAAATATATATACACATACACAAAGTGCTTGACACGTTTGTATAGATTCAGGTAATGTCTATAATGCATGGGCATAACCAAAGTCACTCCTCTACAATGGTTTAAAAAGATATAACAAACAGATAAAGTAATTTTACCCTGTGCCTGGCACTTAGACATCTATCACTAACACCCATCTCAATCCCTCAGGAGAGTTCGTACTGCCTAAAGTTCACACAGTGTGCCAACATCAAGAGGTCAGCAAATACCAGGATGGAAATTCAGACCCAGAACCAGCTACCATCAAAGCCTTCTCCAGCCCTCACCCCATCTTTCCCCTGTCCAGCTGCCTCTCATTTTCACTCTCAGTCTCCATCTCCCAAGTCTGGAAATTGTCCCCAGTTGTCCCACATTATCACGGCTCCTAAGAATGAAATTGCAGCCACACTGGCCATCTCCAGGTGGCCAGTGACCTCTCCTCTTTGCATGTAGCCTTGTGTTCTCCATTCAGTGCTGACAGGGAGCAGCAACCCTTCCTTTTTAAAAATGTCATGAGCCATCTTCTTGAAGAAAGGGTGGTGCTGACATCTGCTTTCTCATGACTCCCTGGAGAACGTTTAATCCCCCTGACCTTGTAGCTACTTAGAAGGAGCCAATCCCTGCCCTTGTCAGTTGGTGACAGCCAGCACTTTGTCTAATGGGCCAAAGAGTGAGGCCTGTTTGCAGTGGGGAAGGGGGACATCTGTCTGCTGGTGCTTGCAAAATGAGCAGGATTTCTCACTGACTGCTATCCATCCACAAGACACAAAGGTGAGCACATCCTGTATTGTCGTTTATGCCAAAACAAATCCCATGCATGGATACCCAGCAGAGGATGGCTGTTTCTGCCAAAGAATGAGGCCTCTGTCTGCTGATTTCTCTGATTCCAAAAATTGTGTATGACTGCATTATTAAGATATATTAAAGACTAATAGCTATGGATATTAATTAACAACTTACCATTTACTAAGCTAAATGATGGTTTTTCAAATTATTAAATTGGGTTTTTTAAATTTTTTTATTTTAAAGAGAATAAAACAAAAGAGGACAGATCTAAGCAGATCAGAACAGAACAAAGTAAGCAACACAGCACTTCACAACAAGAAAAATGGATATTAACAGTAGCTATCATAATGTCTCTTTCTTTGAAATAGTTGAGCTTAGCTTTACACACAATAATGTCAAACATAAAAAAATAGAATAAAAACACTCAAGAGAATGAAAGTATTGCAAGGCATTCTGAACCAAATAACCGAAGATGAACAATGGCTGCTATATTATCTCATTTTTCATAAAAATTTTGTTTATACTATCATACATATTAAAATCCAATAAGATACAACATAGAACCAATGGTAATAGAAAAACAAGAGCATGGTAGGACTTCAGAGCAAGATGATATCAAATCAACACTGGCTGCCATATTGTCTTGTCTTCAAAGTAACTATTCATGCCATCACATATATTAAGATCAAACAAAACAGAGTAAAACCATTCCAACCAATGAATGAAAACATGTCAAAGCAGTATAATAGTGAACCATAATTTCCATAAAATCTTTTGTACTCTTACCATTTCTTACACGAGGGAGACTATACAGTATTTATACATATGAGTTCAATTTATTTCACTTATGAGTATAGATTCAAGTTGCATCCATTTATTTATAAATACCTCAATGTGATCATTCTTTATAGCTGAGTAGTACTCCATTGTATAAAACTACCACAATTTTTTATCCATTCCTCAATTGATGAGCACTTAGGTTGTTTCCAAGATCTGGCTATTACAAATTGTGCTGCTATAAACATGGGTGCGCATATATCACTGTGATAAGATGTTTTCAGATCTTCTGGGAATTTGCCTAGGAGTGGAATAGCTGGGTCAAATGTGATCTCCAACCCCAGCTTTTTGAGGAATCTCCATATTGACCTCTACAGTGGTTGCACCAGTCTACACTCCCACCAACAGTGCAGAAGAGTTCATTTTTCCCCACAGCCTCTCCAGCATTTGTTGTTGGTAGTTTTGTTGATCCTGGCCATTCTTTTTGGAGTGAGATGGAATTTCAGTGTGGTTTTAATTTGCATTTCTCTAATGACCAATGATGATGAACATTTTTTCAAATGTATTTATTTGCCATTCACATTTCATCTGAGAACTGTGTGTTCATCTTGGATCCCATTTTTGGATTGGGTCTTTGAATTTAGGAAGTTTGACTTTTTTAAATTCTTTATAAGTTCTAGACAAAAGTCCTTCGTCTGAGGGACAGTTCACTAAGATTTTTTCACAGTTTGCAGGTTTTCTTTTCAATCTGCTGGAGATTTCTTTGGACATGCAGAAACTCTTTAATAAGTGATCCCAGTTATTGATTCTGGGAAGTATTTCCCTTGCAGTTTGGTTCTTGTTCATGAATTCTCTACCTACCCCTATGTCTTCAAGATTTTTACTTACTTTGTCTTGCAACAGATTTAGTGTTTCTATTTTAATATTTAGATCTTTGATCCATTTGGATTTTAGTTTAGTACATGGTGATAGGCATGGGTCTAATTTTAGTTTTTGGCATATAGATAACCAGTTTTTCCAGCACCATTTATTAAAGAGACTGTTGTTCTTCCAGTGAACATGCTTGGCCCTTTATCAAAGATAAGGTGGTTGAGGGTATTCGTAGTTGTATCTTCTAGTCTATTCCATTGATCTTCAGGTCTGTTTTTATTCCAATACCATATTGATTTTATTGCAGTAGCTTTGTAGTATAACTTTAAGTCAGGGATTGTGATGCCTCCTGCCTTGGCTTTGCTGCTTAGAATTGCCTTTGCTATTCTAGGTCTCTTCTGTTTCCAGATGAATTTTAGGAGTGGTTTCTCTAGATCTATGAGGGATGTTAGTGGTATTTTCATTGGGATTGCTTTGAATGTGTATAACAATTTTGGGAGAATGGCCATTTTTACAATATGTATTCTTCCTATCCATGAACAAGGGATGTCTTTCCATTTCCTGAGGTCATCTTCGGTTTCTTTTTTCAGGGTATTATAATTTTCCCTGTACATCTTTTGTTACATCTTTTGTTAGATTAATTCCTAAGTATTTCATTTTTACATCTTTTGTTAGATTAATTCCTAAGTATTTCATTTTTTTGGATGCTAATGTGAAGGGTGTGGCTTCTCTTATTTCTCTCTTGGTGATTTTGTTGTTGGTGTATAAGAATGCTATTGATTTTTGAGTATTGACTTTGTATCCAGCTACATTGCTGAATTTATTTATTATATCTAGGAGACTTTCAATGGAAGTTTGGGGGTCTTCTATGTAGAGTATCATGTCATCTGCAAATAATGATAATTTAACCTCTTCTTTTCCTATCTTTACTCCTTTTATTTCTTTCTGTTGTCTAATTGCTCTGGCTAGTATTTCCAGTACTATATTGAATAGGAGTGGTGATAAGGGACATCCTTTTCTTGTGCCTGATTTTAAGGTAAAGGCTTTCAGTTTTTGGCCATTTAAGATGACACTGGCTGTTGGTTTGTCGTAGATGGTCTTTATCATATTGAGGTAAAGACCATCTATTCCAATTCTCTGTAAGGTTCTAATCATGAATGGGTGTTGCATCTTATCAAAAGCTTTTTCTGCATCTATAGAAATGATTGTGTGATTCTTGCTTTTGGCTCTATTGATATGGTGGATTACATTTATTGATTTACATATGTTGAACCATCTCTGCATGCCTGGGATGAATCCCACTTGGTCATTTGCTGCATCCTGTTTGCCAATATTTTATTGAGAATTTTTGCATCTATGTTCATTGGGGAGATTGGCCTGTAGTTCTCTTTTTCAGTTGGGTCTTTCTCAGGTTTTGGTACTAGAGTGATACTTGCTTCCAGGAATGACTTAGGGAGAATTGCTTCCCTTTCAATTTCATTGAAGAGTTTGAGGAGTATCGGCATTAAGTCTTCTTTGTATTTCTTGTAGAGTTCCTCAGTGAATCTGTCTGGGCCTGGGCTCTTCTTTGTTGGTATGGACTTGATTACATTTTCAATTTCATTAATATAAATTGGGTTATTCAGCAGTTTTACATCTTATTGATCCAGCTTTGGTGGTTTGTATGTTTCTAGCAATCTGTCCATTTCTTCTGTGTTATCGAACCTATGAGAGTAGAGGTTTTCAAAATAGTTGTTGATGATCTGTATTTCCACAGGATCGGTAGTGATTAATGATTTTTTCATTCTGTATTGCATGAATTTGAGTCTTTTCTTTCCTTTTTTAAATTAGGTTGGCTAGGGGCTTGTCAATTTTATTTATTCTTTCAAAGAACCAACTCTTTGATTCATTGATTCTTTGAATTGTTTTCTTAGTCTCTATTGCATTAATTTCTGCTCTGATCTTTATAATTTCCTCCCTTCTTTTGGCTTTGGGCTTTGCTTGCTCTTCCTTTTCTAGATGTTTCAGGTGTAATATCAGGCTGCTTATTTGTGTTCATTCTGTTTTCCTAATGTGGGAACTCAATGCAATAAATTTTCCTCTGAGGACCGCTTTCATTGCATCCCACAGATTCTGGTAAGTTCTATTTGTATTTTCGTTTGCTTGTAGATATTAATTTTTTCTTTAATTTTCTCTGTGACCCACTGATTGGTCAAGAGTGTATTATATAATTTCCATGTGTTTGTGTGGTTTTTGCAGTTACTTTTATCATTAATTTCCAGTTTCATAGTGCTATGATCTGATAATATGCATGGGATGATTTCCATTCTTTTGCATTTACTTAAATATGTTCTGTGGGTTAATATATGGTCTATTTTAGAGAATGTCCCAGGTACTGCTGAGAAGAATGTATATTCTAATGTTGTTGGATGGAACACTCTGGATACGTCTATCAAATCCATTTGTTCACAGGTGTGATTCAGTTCTGTGATTTCTTTGCTGATTTTCTGTCTAGTTGATCTATCCCTTTGTGTCATTGGTGTGTTAATATCTCCTGTTATAATTGTGTTATTGCCTATTTGATTTTTCATTTCTGTTAATACTTGCTTTGTGTAGTTGGGTGCTCTGGAATTTGGTGCATATATATTTAAGATTGTTATCTCTTCCTCTTGCAGTTTTCCCCTAACTAGTATGTAGTGACCTTCTTTATCTCTTCGGACCATTCTGGGTTTGAAGTTCACATGGTCTGCAAATAGAATAGCTACCCCCAGTTTTTTTTTTTTGAGTTCCTGTTACATGAAGTATTGTTTCCCATCCTTGGACTTTCAAGTCTATGAATTTCCTTTTGGGTTAGATGGGTTTCTTGTAGGCAGCATATCATTGGACATTGTTTCTTGATCCATTCTGCCAGTCTGTTTCTTTTAATTGATGAATTGAGGCCATTTACATTAAAGGTTATAACTGTCATATTTTGGTTTATTGTTGACATGTTGCCTTTCTGATGTTGTATCTTAACTTTCCATTCTGTTTAATTGTCTGTCTTGCTTAGTGTTTTTTTTTTTATGTGTATCTAGAATGTCTTTCAGTATTCTTTGTAGGTTTGGTTTGGTGATCACGAAGTTCTTCAGCTGTTCTTTGTCATGGAAGTATCTTATTTCTCCATCCATTTTGAAGGACAGTTTTTCAGGATACATCAGTCTGGGTTGGAAGTCGTTTTCTTTAAGGATCTGAAAAACTTCACACCATGCTCTTCTTGACTTCATTGTTTGTGTTCATTGTTTGTGTTGAGTCTGCTGTGATTCTGATAAGTTTTCCTTTATAGGTGATCTGTCTTTTCTCTCTAACAGCTTTTAATATTCTGTTCTTATGTTGGATTTCTGGGATGGTGATTATTATATGTCTGGGTGTAGTTTTGTTTTGGTTATGGCTATCTGGAGTTCTATATGCCTCAATAATCCATATGTCAGTTTCCATACTCATGTTTGGGAAGTTTTCAGCTATTACTTCTGTAAATAGCCTCTTGATATCTTTTGTGTTATCTCCTTTTTCTTTTATCCCTATTAATCTTATATTGTTTTTCTTTGCATCATCTTGCAGCTGTTGAATTGTTATTTCCTGATTTCTTGTTATTATTAGAAGATCTTTCCTATCCTGTTCACTAGCTGCAATCTTATCTTTGAGGTCTGAGATTCTATCTTCACTTTTGTTCAGGTAGTTTTTGCAACTTTCATTAAAGTTTTTTGATTTCCTGTATATCTCTTTGAATCTGCTTAATGCTTTCCTTTTGTCTCTTAAACTCTTCATTCAGGGATTCTATCATTTTGCTTTGTTCCTCTAATTTTTTAGCTGTGTCTTCGTTGGATGCATTCAGTATTTCTTTCACTACTTTTGTCATTTCTTCTTTTACCTGGGAGAATATTTCTGATTTGAGTTCCCTCATAGCTTCCTGTACTTGCTTCTTTATTTCAGTTGATGTCATTTTATGCATTTCAGGTGTATATGTAGTATTTTCTTCTATGTATGTGGCTCCAGGCTTTCTTGGGCTGGGCTGGAGGTTTGACATTGCATTTTGGTCTTTCATTTTGTCATTTTCCTATATTTCTGTGTTTCCAGCGATTTTCCAAAGCTTCCCCTGGATGTGTTGGAAATCACCTCCTGAGCCCTCTGCTACTGGGACTCACTTGGCTTTGGCTCCCCTTGTGTGGTGGACCTGGCTTCCCTGGTTGAATGAAGGTGGCTGGGCACAGTCAACACAAGCCTGCTGAACCTCTGGAGCCTAGTCTAGTGTCCTAAGAGGGCTGGTCAGCACCCAGCCGATGGGATTGATGGCCCCAAACTTTTCCAGGCCTGCCCTGGTGAGCTGCAACTCACTTCACAGCGCAGCACCGGCTTGGCTCCCCCTTTAGCGGGCCTGGCTCCTCTGGTTGAATGAGGGTTGCTGGGTGCAGTCCACTCAAGCCCGTGGAACCTCTGGAGCCTAGTCCAATGACCTAAGGGGGCTGGGCAGGCACCTAGCCACAGGGATTAATGGTCCCAAACTTTTCCAGGCCTGCCCTGGTGAGCTACAACTCACCTTGGAGTGCTGCACCGGCTTGGCTCCCCCTTCTGCGGGCCTGGCTCCCCTGGTGGAATCTACATTATGAAATTGTATCCTAATAATTCCACATATGTAAAATTATCCTCATTTTTTAGAAGAAAAACAGAAACAATCAAAACAGCAAGACTAAAGTTGCTGTTAGAACTGTTTGCCACCTACTCGTGATGAGAATAGTACAGAAACAGAGAATGTCTAGGGACTTTGTAAAAGAAATAAATTTCAAGAGATTTTTTTTTGTGCAGCAAAATGACTAATGAATGATAATGTTTTATATATATATATATATAGTGAGTGTTACAACAGCATTCTTTTTATATGCTGGATACAAGTTCTTTATCAAATACATGATCTGCATACACTTTCCCCTGGCTTTTCATTTTCTTATCCTTAGAAACACAGAGCTTCTAATTTTGAGGATGTCCAATTTATCATTATTCTCCTTTATCACTTGCAATTTTGATGTCAAATCTACAAAACCATTGCCTAACCCAAGATTGTGCAAACTTACTCATGTTTTATTCTTAAAATTAGTTTTAGCCCTTCCATTTAGGCCTATGAATTGAGTTAATTAATGTGTATGGCATGAGGTAGGAGGAGTACCAACTTCATTCTTTTCTATGTGTAGATTCAGTTTTCCCAGCCACATTTGTGGAAGAGATAAATAACTGTTTACTGTAATAAGGACAGGATCAATAACAGTGACCTTCTGAGCCATAATAAAACCTGAAACACAAGAAAGAAAAACAGTAACACTATGCTTTGTAAATATAAATTCTTCCTGATTTGGCCTTGAAGCTTCTCTCTGGAGCTTGCCCCTAAATTCTAACCTTCCTGGAAGGGCTCCAGGACAGATAATCATGGATATTTATGAAATACCATTCATGAGATTCTTCCTCATCCTGGTAGACAGCCTAACACTTAAGTTTCTAAAACATAGCCAAGTCCCTCTCATGCAGGAAGCATGCTTATACTGGCAGTTATTTTTGCATTTCTGTGTCTCATCTAAGATGATCACTTTCTAAAGAAAAGGTCTCCAACCTTTTAGGTCCATAGACTGGTTCCATGGAAAATAACTTTTCCCTGGATAGGGATATGCAAAAAATGCTTTCAGGATGATTCAAAGGAGTGTGCAACCTAGATCTCTCACCTGCACGGTTCACAGTAGGCTTGGGCTACTGTGAGAATCTCAAGTCACCACAGATCCAAAGGAGGAGGAACTCAGATTATGGGAATGATGGGGAGCAGCTCTAAATACAGATGGGACTTTGCTCACTTGCGCAACCTCATTTCCTCCTGTGTGGCCCAGGTCCTAACAGATGTCCCCATGGGTCTGGAGACTGGAGAGCCCTGCTCTAGACTACCCCAGACCATGAAGAAGTCAGGTCCTGTTATATCTTTCAAGTGAGACACAGAGGAGCCACCACAACAAACCACATGAAATAGCAGAAGCCTTCAGTTACCTATGGATCCTGGAGAGAAGGGGGCACAGGGTCAGGGTGAGGGGAAGTCCTCAGGGACATACATGCTCTACCAGTGGGTGAAGGGAGGGTCCTGCTGGTTAAAGCTGGGATTGGAGACCAGGGAGTTACTCAAGTAGGTTTCCCATGAGAAATTCCAGTGGCTGGGTTTAAAGCAAGCAGGCACAAGCCCTTGGGGTCACGTCGTGCCTGACAAGGGATCGCTGTGGCACATCTGCACAGCCCAGGCAGGTGTGAGGTTGGAGCAGAAGCTAAAGTGGGTTATATTTATCTGTCTATGGGGAAGTGGCCACCAGGAGGGAGATGTACCTGCACTGACTAGACTAAGGGGGAGAGGATATAGGGCTGGAAACTGAAAACTGTCCAGGATGCCTGAGCTTTGCTTCTGGTGGAAGGTGAAAAAATACACAAATGCAAAGACCACATGAAATTATAAGAGTTTACTGCAGACTGATTCATATCTACTTCAAATGTTGAAGTTTTGTAGGCTTCTGCTTTAATTTTAGTTATTTAAAACATTGCGTTAAAGTATTATTTATCCTCCCTGCTGAGAGTTTGCAGCCCTTTTAAATTTTGCATCTAAGTTAAATGCCTTGGCCTGGTCATAGGTCTGCTAACTCCTTAGCTGAGCATACAAAGTCTTCTTCCTCCTTGACCTTCCTGCCCCTTCCAGCCTGAGTTTCAAACCACCATGCCAATCACACAGATTTGTTCATGTTTCCCTGCACACATCACACTGTGTCATGTGTCTGTCATTTTGATCATGCAACTTGACTTGAACTGTGTTCCTCTCACTGCCTTGCTCTTTTGCTTCCCAAAGATCAAGTATCAAGTCCTGCAGAAGTCTGCCTTTCTGCCTGTTATCTGGGTAGGGTTAGGTGCTCCTCATCTAACATGCCCTATTTACCTGCAATGCAGCACTTCCTACACAGCAAAATAATTATTTATTTCTCATCTTCTCTCCCTCTGGGCCACAACTCTTTGCCTTTTGTGTCCAACTATATCCTACCCACTTGGACATTCCCATCTTCTAGCACAGTTCCCAGAACATGGCAGGTAAGCATGGAGATGTTTGTTTAAATTTGTCGAGATAGGCTTACAGCAGGGAGAAAGCAAGCCCATCTGCTTGGAGCAAACAGCTTTTCCCACAGAATCTTCCTAGTAGGAGGATTCGTGTTGAGCATCTGGCACAGAACATCTGCCTGCTGCAGAGGGAGACTTCCCAAAGAGCGAGGTTGTGCCTGAGGCAAACCTCTTTGTCAGAGCTCCTGGGACAGAAGCAAAGACTCCCAAGACCTAATTAAAGGGCAGCACCAGGTACAGAGGATAATAATAAAAAAATTTTAAAAAAAAACCCTGATAACTTAAGGTGGTCTAGAGGCCACCTGGTGAGAGAGAGAAACTGGTGTCTCCAAGAGGTGCAACTGTGAGCCAAGGATGAAAGGAAGCTTCTCTACACTCACTCCATTCATTCCATTCACTCAGTCACCGGTCATGTCATATACATTTGTGGAGCATCTTTTAGGTACAGCGAATATAGAAGTCAGAACTCAGACATCTACCCTAGAGAAATTCATGGGGAAATAAACTGTTTTAAACCTACTATGTGTGAGATACTTAAAAAAAAAATAAAGATGTTGACCACAACATCCCATTTTCAAGGGTTTTACTGGATTCTTTGGTTTGTTCTGCCAAATGCACTGTGCTTCTTCATCCACCCTGCTGTACTCCAGGAAGCCAAACTCCTTGAACCATACCATTGGGATTCCCGGCTCACTGCGCGTAGCCAGTGTTGGAAAGAAAGGAGCAATAGAAGGATGCTTATCGCCTTGGCTGTGGGGTCCTACAGATCAGTTCCACCAAAGGTCAGGAGGCCTGTTCAAAAGTCTGCTCCGTACAGCCCATTGTCTCCTGGTTCTCTCTGTCATCTCTGTTCTTTCACACCTGTAACACAACCAGATTTGTTAGCCCTCTAGCATTGAACTATTTCTCTATAGCATCTCTAAGCCTTGCTTCCAGCATTGTAAATAGTCTTTTATTAAATCCTCAAAATATCCAAATGTGTGTGCCACCTGTATCTTACCGGGATCTTGGCTGATACAATGGACTCCTAGGGAAACTGTGACAGGAACAATGATAAACAGAGGATGGAAGGAGGACTCCCCTTGGACAAATGAGTGAACAACATGGCCAGTGCTGGAAATAGAGGATACAGGAAAGAGTTGAAGTCAAATGCTTTGGGGTTAAGGAGGTTGGTGGAGGGTTCTTGGGAGTCCATCTCTGAAGGACATTTGGATGAAATGATCCCATCCAACAAGAGATGGCCAGGGAACAGCAACTCTGAGTTTTCTTGGGGTAGACAATAGCAAAGACTATGTGTGTCCCCCTTTCAAGGCCAGTCCCCCCTTCCTATGCCATCCTGGGATCTCAAAGCCAAGGAAAGAGCAGGTTGAGTATCACAGCTGCTAGAGAAGGGAAATCAGGCTGTTCTCTGAGATTTACAGTAAACAATGACCAATAAACAGACAAACAAAACTCTGTCAAGTCACATAAAAACAGAAAATGGCCTCCAGACCTATAGCGTCACCTGCGGCCTCCTACGGCTAGGATTATCTTGGTGCTGCCAGTCTAAGGCGCTCCAGCACGGAGCACTCACCTGAGAAAGAGATTCAATCAGGTTCTTCTAGCTCAAAGTAGCCAAACACTCTGCCACACTACTCCCATCCTCTTTGCAAGTCCATTGTCCCCAAAGCTCCTTAGAATTACGTGATGTCCCATGTTGTATTCCCACAGGGGAACAAAATGTATAAATATGCGCAGAGCAGATATGGCATGCATAACATTTCCATTTCACGCTGCAGTCAGTAGGTTGGTATCCGTCAGTATTAATCCTCATCTGCTATAAGCTTTGTTAGCATGAATCAGTCCCTTCAAGTCCAGTAGACATGAACTCACAATGCCAAGGTCAAACACCTGGTTTGGGAAAAAAAACAAATGAGAGCTGGCCTGGACCCCTTGTCAGCCATGACCCACCCGGCCTTGGACCCATAAAGACACACAGGCACCTGCCGCCCTCTAAATTTCTGGGCTGCTTAAAAAGTCCTCGTGCCAGATTTCCCTCATCCTTTTCTCAAATAATAGGCTTTTTACCTTAATCCATTTTCTCTTTTTTTTCCTCTTAATTTTAATTGGCAAGAAAGTGTATATTTATCATGTACAACATGTTGTTTTGAAATGAGCATACGTTATGGAATGGTTACACTGAGCAAATTAACTATGCGCTACCCGACGCATTTATCATTTTCCGTGATGAGGTAATTTAATCATTTTCAATTTTATTCACTAACACTGGCTCATTGTTCTTCTTGACTGATTCTGCCAGTCACCGCATTTGCCGCCTCTGTCAGACTGAGCAATGTGCAAATCTGATAAGCAGATGTGACCCGAGCGAGCGGCTGATAAAAATGCTACCCAGACATGCTGAGTGCTTCCATGCAATCTGGCGGTTCTCCTCTTCACACTCGGTCTGTCCTTCCACCTCTACAGTGCCCAGAACTGTGAGCGTGGTGACAGAGCTGTTCCAGCCTGTGCAGGACAGAGCGAGACTTCCACTTCTGTCCCTAAGATCCTCTCCTCTTAGTGCATAAGCTAAAAACCCGTATCTCTGTACTGCACAAAGGCTCTTCCTGTAACCCATGGAAAGATCTCTATCGGTCTCTATTCTGCTGGCCCTAAATCACACTGCTCCAACTTGTCAGTTGCCTTGTCAGACTCCAGGCAGGATAACTGGGGGCAGTTAGCTGTGCCCCGTTATCCTTGGAAAAACTATTGCAAAGGAAAAAGGGAAGATGCCATAACCTATGTGGCCCCTGCAGTTCCTGGGGTGAAGGACCGTGAGAGGATGAGAAAATAAAGAAGAGACAAAGCTGGGGTCAGGGGGAGCCCTTAGCCGGCTGATGGGAGGAAAGGGGCTGCTCCACCAGTGCAGCAGGTTTATTTATACCCTGGGAAGGATGATGTCAGTTTCAGCCCCTCTGCCTGGCAACCCACTGCTTGAATTGTCCAGGCGCTTGGTGTTTTTCTGGGCTGTAGCAACTTCTTCACGGGGCTGACATGGGTGCTCTTTTCTGGGGGGATGGTTATGCCCTGGCCATGCTGAAGCTCTGCATATGTGATCAATTTCCAGCTTCAGGGGCTCCCCACAAGAAGAGACTATATGTATACAGGGCTGTGTGAGTGTGTGTGTGTGTGTGCACAAGATAGATAACCATGCTGCTGATCTCTGTAAACTCATCAGAAGGAATGGTCTGTGCTTTCATTGTTTCATCATTTGATCATTTTTTCCATGCCTAGATCTTGTCATCTAAGGTAACAATAAGCAATATATTTAGTGTTAATTTCCTATTATTTGGAAATTCTGCATCATTTCTATCCTTTTTGTTTTATTTTGTTTTGTTTTTAAAACGAAAAAATTCAAAGCCCTGAGATCTGTGAGGACCCTGGAAAGAGAGATGAAACACAGTTTCTCATGAGGCCCTTTCTGTCCAACTCTCTCCTATCGAGCCATCTCTACCTCAGTCTCCACACTGGAGTTCCAGCGTACTGTAGGGTCAGGAATCTAGAGTAGATGTGCACTGCCATCTCCCCAGCACTCAAAATGTCCCAGCCTTATACCAAGGTGCATGTGCCAGGGTTCAGCCTCTTCATGCAAGTCCATGTCCAGGCAACAGAAGGCAAAGGACAGGACAGTCTTTCAGCCATGGCCCAGGGGGCTGAATCCAACCCATACTCACACATAGCAGCAGCGTGAGCAGGGACATGGTGCCAGGACTGAGGACACACCGAGAATCTCTCTGCCTCTGGAGCACAGGTGGTCATGGCCCTCAAGCACCCACGCGCCTCTCCAGAACAAACCTCGATTTTAGCAGAACACATAGAACTGCTTGACACAATGGCATATGCAGCTCCCACAGAGCTACAAGTGGTTGTAAAACAAAGTTCTGACCAATGAAATGCAAAAAAAAAAAAAAAAACCAGTCATGTGTGAGTGATTTTTAAGGATGGTATTTGTGATGGGAGAGAATAAATGATCTCTGCCCTCATTCACTTCCATCCACTGTCCACTGGAACATGAATGTGATGCCTGGCTTTCCAGCAGTCTTCTTAGGACCATGCAGTAAATTTGAGCTGAGAAACTGACCATGAAGACCATGGAAGAGAACAGCGGAAGCGTGATCTTGCAACCCCAAGTGAGGCAGTGATGTGATAAAGTAGTTTTTTATGAGAGAACAGAAAGAAACTTGTATTCATGTAAATCATGCATCAGGAGCTGCTTTCTGCGATATTCAGTAAAGGACTTAGCTGCCTAATTTTGAAATAACCTCCTGTTCTCTAACCTTGTTTTCTTAGGGACAAAATGAGATTAGCAGTGTGATATGCAAAGCAGCCCATCTACACATGGCAGAGCACTTGTCTCGCTTCCAGCACCTACGAGCTGCTAGGAATATGAGGACAAAGATCAAAGGAAGTCAGCCTGAAGTTCTGTTTCAAGATCACCTCTCATTGTTCACCAGCTCTCTCTTAGCAACCACACAAAAACACCAGCTGGGCCGGGGATTTAGCTCAGCGGTATAAGCACCTGCCCTGCAAGCACAAGGTTGTGAGTTCGATCCCTGGTACAAAATGAAAAGCACCAGCTGAGCTAGGACTAGCGTTGTCATGTTGAGCAAATTAGAAACAGAGACAATAGAAAATGTGCTTAGTGAGAGTATGCACTGAATGATTCTGATCTGAGTACGTTGCATTTTACCTGATGATCCTGCCTGACTGATGACCCCTCCCAGTCCACCGCTCAGAATCAGCTTCTCCTCACTGGAAGCAGGGTTGGGTGAGGAGAAGTTGGCTGTTTGTGTGGTCAATGAAGTGCCCTGAAGACGTTGCATCTCCCAGATCTGGAATTAAATGGAGCCACCAGCCAGGGTCTCCAGTCAGAGAAGAGGCCCTCAGGAGGGAGCATGTTTGGAAAATTCTGGAATCCCCAGGTGAGTATGATCAGCCATGGAGGGGAGGGGAGAGATTGACCTGGTCAGGTGGTGTCTTTAGGTGACAGAAAACAATGAATTAATGTCACCAGGAATGAGCAACTGATACAAGTTGTTAACAGAAAAGGGACATAATCCTGTTTGCTTGTCCTTCCTTCCTTCCTTCCTTCTTTCTTTCTTTCTTTCTTTCTTTCTTTCTTTCTTTCTTTCTTCTTTCTTCTTTCTTTCTTTTTTGTAGTACCAAATATCAAACCCAGAATCTTTGCCCTGGACTACACTAACCACCCTTATTTATTGCTTTTCATTTTGAGACAAGGTCTTTCTAAGTTACCCAGCCTGGGCTGGAACTGGCAATCTTCCTGCCTCAGTCTCTCAGAGTCCACAGACCTCCCCCCAGACATCTGGGGACTGCAAATCACCAGAAGAGACTGTGCTGCCTCCCATGCAGGGACAATGGGGCATGGACACCTGCCAAAGCCAGGAGGACAGCAACTGGCACCAGGAGAGATGTGTCTGAGAGCAGAAGAGTGAACCATGGAGCAGAGGTACCCAGGGACTCCTGAATTCCCAAGGCCACCAGCACAACAGGAAATGTGGGGGCTGGGCTGGAGCCAATGGCAGGAGGGCGCGCAGAAAGCGCGTGTGTCAGGATCTGAGAAAGTCTTATGGATGCCATGCTCTTCCCGCCTACCAGCATCCTGAGAGCTAATCAATCACATCCTTTGGAAAGCAGCAGTGCTGCCAGCAAGAAGCATGTTTAGTAAACATGGAAGCATTTTAACATTGCCAAAACCAACGTGATTTGGGAAAAGAATAACAGGAGATGCGGTTTTCTATGCCTGGAGTACCTTCTTCCCACCTGACAAATCCCTGTTCCTTTTCCAAGGCCAACCCAAAGAACTTTGTCCTCCAAGAAGCCTCTCTTCCTCCCTTCCCAGGCAGAGTAGGTTTTCCTCTGGTAACCACATTAGCTCCTTCCTCTTCTTCCTCCTCCCGCCTTCTTTCTTGTCTTCTTTCTCCTCCTCCTTCTGCTCCTCCTTCTCCTCCTCTTTCTCCTTCTTCTTTTGAGTACTGAGGATTGAACTCAGTGGATGAGCACTCTACCACTGAGCTACATCTTCATATATATATATATATATATATATATATATATATATATATATATATAATTTTTTGGAGCAGAGTCTCACTATATTGGCAAGGCTGCTTTGAACTTGCAGTCTTTCTGCCTCAATTTCCCTGGTAACTATGATTACAACCTTAAATTACTGGGTCCACTAGTGTTAGTTTTTATTGTGTTGTTAATGCTGGACTTTTTTTTTTAAGGTAGTAAAATACAACAAAACAAGACAGAACAAAGCCAATCAAAACTATGTAGTAGAATTGGTGCAGAACTTCAGAGCAGGATACTAGGATAACAATAATAGGTGCTATAGTATATCTCGATTTCTTCGCAATAGTTGTCCATTTAATCAGATATAGCAAAATCAAACCAAAAACAGAACATTATAAAACCTGTCAAAAAAGAATATTGAATAGAGCAAGACAATTGATCAGAATAAAGCAAAACAGTGAAAACATCATTTTCCTTCAAACATAAGATAGAAGGAAATCCCCCATATTTGCTATATTGCATATGGTCCTCCTCCCAAGAGACGCTCAGACCTCTGGTCCCGGTCCTGCATAATCAACCCAACAATAAAAACATTTAGTTGCTTTATGTGCCTTAGTTTCTATCACATCCGGCTGTCCTTGACACCATCCGGTTGCTAAATTGGGGGTGGGGATGGGACATTTGATTCTCAACTCACATGCCAGTAGGCTCATGGGAGATGCTGACTTCCTGGCCTGATGTTCTCTTCCTGGCCTGCCTGCTGCTCATTCACACCACCGCTTGCCAGGAGGGAGGACTTGTTGCTTTTTGCCCCATGCTGAACTTTGAGCTCCTGGTGGGAGACAGAAGCTCTGACCTTGCAGTCACAGTACATGACCAAGTTCTTGCACCTGGATAACGAGTTGATGAAGCAAACCAAACAAGCAAGACAAACACCAGGATGTCCAAGACCTTTTTGCTGTCACTGCTCAGAGTGTTGCTGCTTTGAAGATGAACATTCACAACCAAAGAGAGCAGCAAAGTCTAGTGAGTTAAATTCTCTGAGCTTCAATTTCCTTCTTTGTGAAACAAACACTCCCATAGTAGGATAGGGATAAGAAACATTCCTACCTCATGGTAATTTGTGAGCATTACATGAGCTGGTACATGAAAGATTTTATCACGGCTTCTGGTACTTAGTAAACATTGAATAAATGTTGGCTATTTCTATTGCTTTCACTTTAGCCACACAGGTATGTTTATCTTGCCTCTGCATCTGGCTTCTGCTTCCAGTGTCAGCACACAAATTGCCTTGGCCCTAGATAAGCTGCCTTTGTACCTAAGACCCTGTGGGCAGCCCAAAACTGCATTTGGCAACTTTGTGGTGATAACTTATTTCCTATTTCTGCATGCTTCTCAAGATCAACAGTAAATATTTGAGTTATCTTAAATTATTTTTATGTTATCAATCTGTTCTTCTTTGAATGCAACTCCAACAAAATCCACAGCTAGCAGCTCTAAAGCCCCAGTATATATTCAGGTTACTTAAGCTTGATCCTAAAGATAAATAGCAGACCCAGAATTAAATAACATTTACTATATTCTTAGTATTCTTTAAATGTTTTATATATAGTGCTCAAAGCAACTTATGACATACCATTATGGCTTCTGTCAAGATGTCCCCCAAACCCTCATGGGCTCATAGGTGGGGCATTTGGGAGTGACTGGATCATGAGTGTGTGATACTGTGTTAGTCCACTAATGTGTTTATAGCTCGGTGTGATTTGGGAAGATGAAGTCTGGTGGGAAGAGATGGGTCATCATTAGTGTGGCCGAAGGAATGTATATATTTATCTGTCCTTGATGGTTCGCTCCTTCTTGCTGCCATGCCTTGAACTGTTTCTCCTCTGCCATGGTGCCCTGTCTTGGAGTCAGTCAACTGTGGACCAAAATCTCTACAGACTGTAGGAGGAAATGTACCTAAGACATATACAGTATTTCCATCTTTTTCATAAGAAATGAAGGTACAGGGGAGAAGTCAAGATGGCCAATCAGAGAGCACCAAATACAAAGCCTCCTGGGAGAAATAATTCATTTGCCAGAATAAAACACCCTGGAGAGACCCAGACAGAGGGAGATAGAAATTAAAATGTAAAAAAGCTCATCAAATACTTCAGGACTACATCTGAAACAGCTAAAAATTACAGGACACAGCGTTTTCATTCACGGCGACTCACCAAGTTTGCAAAAGCCCGAATCCACGCCGGACGGCAGAGTCACCCAAACTCGTTCCCTCCACCACTCACAGGAACCACAGCAGTGCTAAAGTCAGGGGTTGGTGAGCCCAATGGAGAGCGGAGCCGGTGAAGGGACCTTCATTAATCCATGGTCAGTGCTGGGAATGAGACCCCCACACACACAGGAAGGGCACGACCAAATGGGTGATGTGTTAGAATCGGGCAAGAGGAGCCTGAACTGGGAGCAACAGTGACTTCAGTTGGTTCCTCCCTCCTCAAAGCAGATTCTTGGGATTTGCTTGGACTGGGCTACACCCCTGGCTGGGACCCAATGAGCCATCCCAAATTGATTCCTTGTGCCTAGCAAGCACTAACCAGGTGAAGGCCCATGAAATTTGGTTGGCCCAGTGGGGAGGGGCAGGCATATGCAGCCACTGCTCACACCTCAGTGACAAGAGCAGGCAAGAGAGGGTGGAGGTCCCTCACCAGTGTGCTTCACAGGAAACATAGCCAACAGGGAAGGGGGCTGGGACCTGCACTGTAACCCATGTGGAGGAAGCCAGGGCCATGACAGGAGAGAGAGGCAGGAGGAGGACCCCAGCCCAGAACCCTGAGAGCACTGATCCAGGAGAAGGAAAAACAAGGGAGACTGAGGGTGGCAAACACAACATCAGATATGCCTTCAATAGACATTAAGAGATATCTTTGGGACCTTGTAGAAGAGCTCAAAACTGAAATATTAAATCAGGTAAAGCAGGATATGAGTAGAGTAATAAAAGAAATGCTCTCAGGAAGCATCTCTCAGGATGATACAGACAGAAGAAGGGAGGAACACAAAAAAAAGGAGAGAAACATTCGATAAAGAATATAAAGAAAATATAGAATACCTGAAGCAGATTCAAAGAGACTACCAGGAAATTAAAAACTCCATTGAAAGCTGGCAAAACTCCTTAAAAGAAACTAAGGAAAGACTGTCAAAACTTGAAGATGAGTTTGCAGTGTGTGATCATGAAAGGAAAAATCTCTTAAAAATAACAAGGAAACAGGCAGTAACAATACAAAGGCTAGAAAATGACAAGCGAATCTATAATTTACGAATAAGAAATGTGAACAAAAAAGCAGGAATAAAAACAGGTGAATTACAAAGGCTATTCATGGAAATAATTAAGGAAAACTACCCAAGATTGGGAAAAGAAAATGACATTCAGTTATGTGAGGCATACAGAACTCCAGCCACCTATAAACAAAACAGATTTACACCCAGACATATAATAATCAAGATAACAGAAATTCAATATAAAAACAATATTAAAAGCTGTCAGAGAAAAGAAACAGATTACCTATAAAGATAAGCCCATCAGAATCACGGCTGACTTCTTGACACAGACCATCAGATCAAGAAGAGGTTGGAGTGAAGTATTCCAAGCCCTGAAAGAAAATAACCTCCAGCCCAGATTGATGTACCCTGCAAAATTATCACTAGAAGTTGATGGAGAAACAAGAAGCTTCCCTGACAAAGAGGAACTGGGGGAGTTTGTGACCACCAATCCAATCCTACAGAGAATACTGAAGGACATTCTAGAGAGACAGAAAAAAAATACCAGGATTTTAGGAACAGTGGCAGAAAGGCCTCAATGATCAGGGCAGGCAGTAGAATGAAAGAGAAAAGTAGACAAACAAAGGCAGAAAAATAGCATAGCAGAAATGAGGCAGAGAAGGATGGCTAGAATCTCTAACATAGATGGCCTTGATACACTATATTGCTAATAGTGTACCAGGATTTAAAACCCACATTACTCACACTACTCTGCTTAGATGTATTATATTCTGTTCCAGTCACTCTACCTGTACTAGATTTGAGGGCACAGACAGTAATCCCAAAAATAACAGGATATAGTACAGTAATCATCCTTAATTTCCTATTAACTTAAACTAAAGCTCTGTAAAACCTACACTGTTTTACCATGACTGATCTTAATTGAATCTGGTTTGTTAGATCACTGTTTTGTATTGATAGATTTTATTCAAAGCTGTTATGATTGATAGTATCAAGTCTGAGAGTATAGGCAACTACACTTTAAGATGACAAGATTCACTGGAATATCCACTCTGGTTTGATTATTATCTGCCTTTGAAGTTTTATACTGTCTACAATGTTTTATTTTTACTAATATTGTTATGTACTGCTATATTCAATTATACCGTTTTATTCATTTATGCCTGATGATATAGACAATTCTATCAAAGATAATAAGAAACAACACAGCAATCATTGTAGATCACCTTGTACTGTGGTTTTATATGACTTTTTGGTTTCATGTTTTTATAGGAATTTGTTTTGTTTTGTCTTGCTAAGTTTTGTTTTTCCCTCTAATACAGAAAGGATAGAAATACATGTAGAGAAATACATGCATAGCTGTTTATACTCTGACTGTTTGCATATCTACTTTGTATGCTTTAATTTTGTAATTTGAACAACTATTTCTAAGAGGACAATATGCAATTTATCAACTAGTGATTTCTTATTGTTTATCTTTTTTTTTGAAATTCTGTATTATCTCTACCCTTTACATGCTTTTGTCTCTCTTTAAATAAAAAAAAAAATTTAAAGTAAAAGGAGGAAAGAACTGAAAAAGTTCATATCACAGTGATATATGTGCACCCATGTTCACTGCTGCACAATTTGTGATAGCTAAATCCTGGAAGCAACCAAGATGCCCATCAACTGCAGAATGGATGAAAAAGATGTGGCATTTTTATACAATGAAATATTACTCATCTATAAAAAAAGGATGATCTTGAGTCCTTCATAGGCAAATGGAGACAACTTGAGACTATCCTCATTAGTGAAATAAATAAGAATCATATTTATAAATATCATATTGTGTCTCTAGTGCAAAAAGTAAATAAGAACTACAAGAGTAATAAAACCAAAATGTGTAATTGCTATTGTAAAAAAGAGAGGAAAAGAAAGTGCTCTAAGGGATATAACTGTATGTATGTTTGAGTGTGTAAAATAGATGACCATATTGCTGAATCTTTGTTGGATCTTTGAGCAAAACTGTTTATAGTCTGACTGTTTGAATATTTACTATGTACCCTTTAACTTTGTAACTTGAACAACTACATCCAAGATGACAATACGTAATTTACAAATTACTTATTTCTTAATGGGGCTTTTTCTCATTCTCCTTTTTCTTTCTTTCTTTTAGAATGCTGTAGTATTGCTACCCTTTTTTTTTCTTTTTTTCTTCTCTTTAAATAAAATTTTAAAAATGTATAATTGCTATTGTAAAAAAAAAGAGGAAATAGGAAGCACTATAAAAGATATAGCTACATGTATGTTTAGATGTGTGGGATTGATGACCATATTTCTAAGTTCTTGTTGGATTGTTGAACAGATCTGTTCGCACTCTCACTGCTTTAGTGCCTACTTTGTGTGCTTTAACCCTGTAACTTGAATAACTATTTCTAAAAGAACAATGTGTAATGTATCAACTAGTGATTTCTTACTATTTATCTTCTTTTCTTGAAATTCTGTAATATTTCTACCTTTTTTTCCCCTTTAAATAAAAAAATGAAAAAAAAGTAAAAGGAGGAACAGAAAGTGCTCTAAAGGATATAACTGCATTTATGTTGAAGTGTGTAGGATTGATAACCATGTTGCTAAGTTGTTATTGGATCATTGAACTTCTTTGCAGCCTCACTGTTTGAATGTCCACTCTATATGCTTTAACTTTGTAACTCGAACAACTATGTCTGAGAAGACAATATGTAATTTATCAACTAGTGATTTCTTACTGTTTATTTTTTTTCTGAAATTCTGTATTGTTTCTACCTCTTTTTCTGTTTTGGTTTTTTCCTCTTTAAATAAAATTTTTAACAAAGAAAAATAAACGAAGGTACAGAAAGACAGCCTTAGTATGAAGTTTAGGCATGGCACGCTGAGTTCAGGAGAGCAAGCTATCAAATCAGTTCATGTCCTTGGGAAGAGAAAAGCATCACCAGCCCTAACAGGTCTAATCGGTTCCAGTGTTAGCTGTCAAGGAGGAGGCAGACTCTGGGGTAGGTAACCGAGTCTTGTAAGGCAAGGCCTGAATGGTCAGAAAAACGAATGTTCACTGTTCTCTGTGCCCATTGTCTTTATTTAAGATTTTGATGTGTTCTGGAAAGAAAGTAGGTGAAAACTGGCTCACCTCAAAAAAAGTATGTGGATTGGGTGTAGACAAGGCAGGGAGACATCTGTAAGGAACCTGAGGTTATTTTTAGATACCAGTTATTGTTAGATATTTATAAACACAATATCACATGGTATAGTCTGGGCTAGGTTTCCAAGTGATCCTGCCTCAGCCAGACCACAGGGAATGAAGTTGAGGCTTTAGGTCCATCCTGGACACTTGTGTGTAAGCAAGAGTCAACATGTCTGAAGTCATTGTCAACAGCTATAAAGTAGGTGACAAAAGAGAAGACAAGAAGGACCCGGCCTTACCCCACAGGACCTCCTCCACCCACTGCTCACCCAAGACAGAGGAGGATTAGAACTCTTTAAAGGAACTGACATATTTGTTACTCATCTAAAAGTGAGTGGACCCCACACAAGAATAAGAATGGAGGTCCATTTCAGCCACACATAGAGCCAGCTATGGGTCAAGCAGCCAGGTTCCCAAGAGAAAAAAGAAAAAATAAATGAAATTCCCTCATCTGAAAAATAAATACTAAATGGCAAGTGGTAGTGTGCCCTGCACGAGTGAGTATAGGAGGTTTAATTCTTTAATTATTGCCTCCGTACCCCATGGAGATAAAGAGCAAGTTGGTGAGAGATATAACCACAGCATAAAATAGAGTGTCTCTTCCTTGGTGTCTTTTATTTAATAAAATAATAAAAAATATTTCCTCTGCAGTGTCCAGGCTGGTAAAACGTGATGCACACTCTTGGGAAATTTTTAACCTCAGATAGATTTGTAGAAGATGCCTTCTCTAACAATATTGACTAGTGACCATGTAGGATTTCACTAATATTCACTCATGGTTTTTCTAACAACCATTAATTCAATATGAGATACATTATAAATGCCTGCTATGCAGAAGACATTGGCATACTTGGAACACAGCAGTGAAGAAAATGTTGAAGAAAAATTCCAGGTACCTCTTGAAGCATGAATTCCAATGCATAAGTAAAGCCAAAGCCACATTTAGAGTCAAGCATTGTAGTAAACACTATATTCCCAGCATTCTTGGAGGTTAAGTCAAGGGGATCAAAAGTTTGAGCCCAGCCCTTGGAATGTAGGAGCTTAGCAAGAACTGTCTCAAAATTTTTAAAAATTACAAAAAAAGACAGAGATGTAGTTCATTTTGAAGACCCTGGGTTCAATCTCCCCAGTACCTCAATAAACTAATAATAGTAGGTAGTTATAACACACATAATGATAGGAGCTATTAGGAAAAATAAATCAAGGTAAGAAAGGTAGCATGGAGATGTGGGGAGGGGTGAATATGGGCAGAGCATGTTGTGATTTAAAACAGAATGATCAACAGCAAAATCAGAGAAGCTACAGAAAGGAAGTGAGAGTTCCCTGTACAGATACCATGTGAAAGTCAGTATACCAAGCAAAGGCTGGAATACCAAAGCATGCGCAGAGCATTTTGGGAAAAGCTGGACAGAATCAAGGCATAGAGTTATTCGTGCTCTGAAGAGAGGATGAGCTAAGGGAAAGGTTGTAAACTATGGGAAGAATGGTGCAAAGGCACCAAGGAGCAAAGTAAAAAGGCATCATTTTCTTAGCCAGTGTACTTTGGTACAGCCTAAGTCCATCTGACTTTTGAAACATTGGAAATACATGAAGCAGCTCTGACGTCCACCTCTGGGCAACTACAAAAGTCCCAGACCACAGATGCCAGTCTTCATGTCACAAAGGGGAAAATACAAACCAAGAACAGGCAAGGGATAGGGCCATGGTCATCCCCTGAATTAGGGACAAGCCCAAGACTGGTCACTGCACTCCTTACCCCTCCATGGTGATATCAGCCAAAGAGGGTGCTGTGGTTTTCACACATTCACCAAGGTTTGCATGACAGGAACTTCGCCCTCAATGCAGCAGGATGTCAAGTGGGAAGTGTAGCAGCTGATGAGGGTGTCTGTCCAGGGGAAGACAGATTGGAGCACACTGTGAGGCGGGTTAGTTATGGTAGGAGTGGGTTCCTCTCTCTCTTTCTCTCTCTCTCTCTTCCTAGACATGGCCCCTCAATTTCTCACTTTCCAGCCTCTTAAATTTGTGATCCAAATACATTTCTTTTCCTTGTAAATCACAAGTCTTTGTCTTCTGTTGCAGCACCAAAAAACAGACTGGGACAGTGAGTGTTCAAAAAAATATGCTCTTCAGTGGTTTAACTTTGTTTCTCCCCTCACCTTTTCAGCCAAGAAAAAGCAAGTGTAGTGTTTTATAAGCATCATCTCCCCCATAACACAGGAGTTGGTCTTCCTCACTAATAGACAAGGGACTGAGACCCACAGAGCTCACCACACTTATTTAAGGCATACGAATGGTAGATGGTGGAACCAGGGTTGAAACTCAGGGTCCCCGATCAACTCCAGAGCCTGTTTGATACTAGAAAAGCAGGTTTGTAAAAGGACTGAACCCAGTTCCATGTTAAATTTGCATTCCTGCATCACATTCCTCTCTTTCTTATGACTCTTTCTGTGACCTTTAATATGGTGACTTGGACTCACTAGTTTTGGGATGAATTTTTGTGGGAAATTAATATGATTGGATTAAAGGCTTGTGAAATAGTCCCAAGTAGGGAAAGAATGGAGAATGCCCTTCAATGTCAATGTCAAGGCAATGTTCTCTGAGGAGTTTTCTCTCCTGTCCCCATGTTGGGAGACATTGCTCCCTGCTCCTAACTCCAAGCCTTAATAATTGTTACTGCACAGAGACAGTGCATGTCCTCTGTGGAGCCTTAACCATGGGCCTGGAATGAAACCTCCATGACTGCTATGCCTCTCAGCAGCCCTTGAGGCCAGCACAATAATTATTTCACTCTTATAAATGAAGCCCCAAGGAAGCCTAGAGATTCACTCATGATTACTCAGTTCTGAAGTGGAGAAACTTCCCTCCAAACAGCTGTGAAAATCCCTCATTGCACTGACAGTAGGAGGCTGCAGATGAAATCCAGTTCCAGAATTCCTTAGCTGTGCTTCCGTGCCAGAAAGGCAGAGCTCCTCTGTTTCCCTCAGTACCCAAGAATGGTTCTGGATTTCACAGTGGATATTTACTGAATGAACGAATAATCACCCTTCTAAGTTGCAAATTCCTGAACCGTAAAACAATATGTAAAGATTAAACCATATAACAAAGAAGAAAATCACTTATTATATGAGCCACCAAGCCCAACTACTGGTTACTACAAATCTGAGATGCTATGATTTGACTTTTTGTTGCTGTAATGTCTGTGCCTTTCCTCTCCTAGAAACCTGTAAGTGATAGTGTCTGATGGAACTTTGTGCTACCATGTGGTTTGATAAATAAGAAATCAACAAGAAAGTTTTGTTAAAGGAAAGACATAAAAAATACAAAAGAATGAAAGCAGAATGGTCATGTATCTTTTGAAGGGCACTTGTGCACTGAATCCTACAGGATCTAGTCCTTTTAAAAAAAAAAGAAGAAGTGGTGGAGAACAAGAAGTTACCATGAAGCTAAGACCTCCTGCAAACCTGTGCCATGCATGAGCTAAGTAGGGGAGAGCCAGGCACCAGCCCTCTCCCATGAGTCAGTGCCATTCACAGACTGCAGAGGCAGAGAACAAGAAGTCAACAAGAAGCTAAGACCTCCTGTGAGCTGGCACCACGCACAGGCTGACTGGGGAAGAGCCAGATGCCAACCTCTTCCAGCATGTGGGCAGAAAGACAAGAAGAGCCTATGCTATCCCCCCTCACCACCGTAAACAACAACTAATCCACAGAAACACAGGCTGTGATGATAGCTAATGAGATAAAACACAACTTAATGCTTGTAGTGTTCAGTGTTTCACTGACTTTACAGGCCTAAAGCTGGTGGTCTGATCATCTATTCAGAGGTTAACAATGCACAATATAGTGTCTATGGGAGGATCTCTTTCTGAAGATAGTGGCTACTGTCAAATCCCTATTGCCTTGTTTTGAAGTCCTGTATGATTCTCATTGTTTTGTTTGCTTGGGTTTTATTCTGTTTGATCTTGTTTGATTTTGTTGTATCTGATGGCATGGGCAGCTATTTCAAAGATAACAAGATATATTATGGGAGCCATTTTGGATTTACTTTTATCTTATTTTGAAGTCCTTTATTGCATTCATCATTTTGTTTTATTTGTTTGTTTTTGGTTCTGTTCCATTTTGTTGATTTTACTATGTCTGAAGGTATTTGAAGCTATTTTGAAGACAAAAAGAGGCATTATGGTAACCATTTTTTATTTCCTATTATCTTTTTTTTGAAATCCTGTATCACACTGTCTTGTTTTAATTGGATTTACTCTGTTTTGCTTGTTTTATTCTGTTTCAAATAAAATTTTAAAAAGAAGTGGTAATTTTAGGAGTCTGAACTTCTCTGTCAAGTTCAGTGACTTCAGACTTCTAGGTGTTTCTCCTTCCATGCTGTATCTACTGGCAAAAAACTGTGAGATCGATAGATGCTACATATTGGGTGGTGACAGATGGCAAAACAGGATTATTCTTCCCAGATAGAGAACAGATATAAGGGTATTGACTGCAGGTGTTTGCAGTCTGTCCTTTTATCACTCATGGGCAGCACAGAGCCACAGGAGAGAGAGAGTGGCCCTTGTAATGACATAAGCCATAGGGAATTTCTCCTGGAGCCTTTAAGTGTCAAGGCCACCAGGGCCACTTCCAAGGCCCAACCTAGCTTCCTGTTTTTCCTCCAAGGGCTAGATCTCTTTTCTTCTCCTAAACTCCCTGCCTACTGCTACCTTCTCTTTGTCACTTCCTTGAGAACCAGTTTAGAAAGGAGCCTGGCTCTTCAGCCCCTACTGGTATCGCTATCATGCAAGGCCTGCAACAAGGCCCTCCTGATGCCACCTGGGGAGAAAGCGAGGTGTTTGCAACAGTCCTGACTGCAGAGAGCTGACTGGGCTCTGAATCATCAGCCATGGCCTCGGTCACTGATTGTACCCGGGACCGAGTGACTTCCCATTTCTTCTCTCACCCCAGCCATGTCTCCAGGGTGTTGCCACTGCTCACCCCTCCTCCCCTGCCTTACCTCCTCGCTCCTGCAGCTCCATCCTTTCTGAACTCCTACCAGCTCTCCAGACCCTTTCATCATCAGACCAGATCTTTCCAATGGGCTCGGAGACATGCTTCAATCAGGCACAGTAAGATTCACAGGCACGGAAGCAACTGTCATGAAGGATACTGGCTCACAGTTCTCACCCCATTCCATGCACGTGGGGCCAACAGAGCAGCACCAACATAATCAGGAGCACGAGGAAGACAAGTACTGGAGGAAAAGCCAGTTTTGTGTGGCATCCACAATAGCATGGACAGGGTAGGCAGCCTTTGGTTACTCAAGTGAGAGCCCACAGCACAGACATAGGACAGAAGTTATTCCTACTTGTACGATATGGGGCCTGGGGCTGATCCAGGTAGGAGACTATGAGCTGATATATAAAAGCACTCGAGGAGATGTTTAGGGGAACGGCTGATCTGCAGCGGAAAGCCATGCTCACAGCCAGAGGTCTGTATCTCAGGAATTAGCTGGCTTTGGTACAGGCATCCCTCCATCAAGCCAGGCCCCCAGGTATCAAAACAGCTAAGCTTCAGAATAAAAAGACATGATGAATACACACACACACACACACACACACACCTAGTCCTCTCTCAAGCACCCTAGCAGGTCTGGGCTCAGACATATAGGCACACAGAGGGCAGCAATCTGTTTACTATTTGTGCAGGATTCACCTTGATCAGCCCTTTCCACTCCACCAGGACCAAGCAAGGTGCTCCTCTCTGCTCTCCGAGGGATCTGCCTGTTCCACAGCTAGTGACTCGTCTGCGACTCCAAACAGAACAGTAAGGATTTTCCATAACTATTTGCTCTAAGAAGATGAAAAAGAAGTCTTCTTGTTTTTTATTAGTACATGCTTGCTGCACAGAATATTCTCATTCCTTGTGGGTGGTAATACAAGTGCACAACGCAGCTTAATTCTCCCCTCACCCCCTTCCCACCCCTCCCTGCCCCTCTCACCATCTCTTGCACCCTTTCCACAAATATCCTTCTTACCACAAAGTGGCAAGTCACAAGACATCCTTGAGGTTGAGTGTCAAAGACCAATACTCAGCCCCTACAGCATCTCTGTAAGAATTTAGAAACACATGCTCCTTCTCAAAAAAAAATTAAATGGTATAGCTATACTTCTCTCTGCTTGCAGAGCTGTCCAGAGCATTTTGGACAATGCTATTGTATCCATGTGACTGGCTTGATATCCACCCTGGGGACCAGTGGAGCAATTCCCAAGTGGTCCGGGCGGTCATGGAGGGGCAACCTTGGAGTCCCTATCTGGTCCCCCAGCCTCTCCTCTCTGACACTGTTCCACTTCCTGCTTCCTGGCCACCATGAACTAAGCAGCTTTGCCCCACCACGTGCTTCTGTCATGGTGTTCTTGCCGTACACCTGACCGCCACGGCCTGAGTCCTCTGAAAACACCAGCTAAATCAAAGCTCTCCTCCTTTCAGTTGTGGGTGTTGAGTGCTGTGTCTCAGCAACAGGAAATCTGACTAATGCAGGCGTAGAGCACCTGCCTTCTGCAGCTGCACAGACTTGGTTATGTGACTTGTTTTCTCTGTACCTCAGTTTTCTCATCTCCAGCTGGATGTGAGAAAATCAACTCTGTGGTGTTACTATGAAGAGTAAAGGAAGTAAGGCCTGTCATTACTTGTAGCCAGCAACAAGTAAACAGGAACAGTTGTAGTAACTATTAACATGGTTTGTGCTATTTGGAACCCAGGAGGATCCCGACTTACCTCAGCCCTGATTCAGCTCCCTAATCCGAGTACTCAGCAATCAAAAAGTCTCTCTGTGAAATCAGGTTCTCTGAATAAGCACTGTGTTGGGCTCGGCAAGGCCAATGTGAATGCCAGCAAAAGCCAACTTCTTTTTACTCGGTTGCCTCTTGAGGCCCATAACCCAGGCACTTGCAGGGCTGGAGGGAAATGAAGAACAGCAGAGCCCACACAGTCTTCCTGGATTGGTTTCCTAGGGCCCCTGCAAACAAGTGCCAGAAATGGGTGGCTTCACACAGCAGAAATGTGTTTTCTCACAGACCTGAAAGCCAGAATCACTGTGTGGTCTGGGCTACGTTCCCTCTGATGTCTCCAGGAAGGGACTCTGCTTTTGTCTTCTGAGGCCCCAGCAGGGCCTGGGTAATCCCTGTGGCTTTGTCAGTACTTGGCTTCCAGCTTCATCACTCTGATCTCAGCCTCTGCGCCTTCCTATGCCACTGTCTCCATGTGTCTATGTCCGAATTCTCCTCTTCTGATAAAGCACAGAAGTCACTGGGTCTCAGCCCACTGTGTCCAGCACAGCCCCACATGGTGCAGTGATGTCTGTAACAGCCCTGCTTCCAGAGGAGACCATCCCTCAGGGCTGGGGATTAGAGCTTCAATAAGGCTCTGTGGGGGGCACAAATCAACCCACACCATGTGCCCTGGGTGACGAGAGAGGCATCCACAAGTGACCCAAATTTGGGGGGTTTTTTTATGGGTTGTTTGTTGTTTTGTTTTTGTTTTTATGTTTGGCACTGAGGACTGAACCCAGGACCTTCCCACTGAGCTACATCCCCAACCTATTTTTTTCATTTCTTTTTAAAGTCAGGGTCTCATCAAGTTGATAAGTTGCCTAGAGGCTCCAAAACTTGGGATCCTCCTGCTTCAACCCGCCAGACTGCTGGCATCAGTAGTACAGACAAACAGACCAGCCTCTGTGCAATGTTTAAAAATAATGTTTGTACTAGACATGGTGGTACACTAGTGCAGTCTCAGCACTGAAGGAGATGGAAGCAGGAAGTAATAAGTTCAAATCATTCCTGAGCAATGTAAAAAGGCCCTGCTTCAAAAATCTAGAGGAAAGTAGAACATAACAATAATAATAATTTCAAAAAGTTTGAATACACACAGACTGATAAATAATACAGTCTCCCTCCTGCCCTCTACACACCTGCCTATGTCAGAAGTACTTTCAGTCATCGCTAGCAAAGAACCCCTATGTGCTTGGAGAATGCCAATCAGGGTCGCTGAAAATCAAGACAAAGAAAAGCTGATCATGTCTCACTTCTTGCCAGTGTTATGCTGGGGAAAGAATACAGATGACCCTGAATTCTGTTGTAAAGAAGCATCTCTGAGTAGCACGGTCTAGGAAAAGCCAAAGTTCATTGGCAAAGCCACAGTAAAGTGCTCTGTGGTGACAGCAGCAGAAGTCATGTGACATGTTTGCCAACTCTGATCCCTTTGCCTCTAGCACACAAAGACAAAATTACTACTGAGGATTAAACTGTGCCATGTGTATATGTTACCCAGCATATAGTAGCTGCCCAGTGACATGGCCATTGTTGCTGTCCATCTCCTGCCTGCCCTCTTCCAATGGGGTGGGATTGTGACACTAACTGTGGACAAAAAAATGTGGGTGGGGGACTGGGAATTTAGCTCAGTGGCACAAGCACCTGCCTGGCATGCATGAGATCATGAATTAGACTCCCAGTATGAAAGAAAGAAAGAAAGAAAGAAAGAAAGAAAGAAAGAAAGAAAGAAAGAAAGAAAGAAAGAAGAAAGAAAGAAAGAAAGAAAGAAAGAAAGAAAGAAAGAAAGAAAGAAAGAGAGAGAAATGTGGGTGGATGCACTAAACTAAAGTCAAAATGGATCAAAGATCTAAATATTAAAACAGAAACATTACATCTACTAGAAGAGAAAGTAGGTAGAAATCTTGAAGACAGAGGTATAGACAGAGAGTTCATGAATAAAACCAAACTGTACAAGAAGTACTTCAAAGAATCAGCAACTAATCTAGCACCATGCATGGGCCACTGCTGGAAGGGGGAAAACCAGACCCCAGCATTTCCCTATGAGCCAGTGTCATTCACAGACTTTGGGAGAAGAGAACAAGAATTCACCAAGAAGCAAGCCCTCCCTGCAAGCCAGCACCATGCACAGGCCACTGCCAGCAGGGAGATAGCCAGACCCCAGCCCCTTCTGGTGAACAGGCTTGCAAATATGAAGATCCAATCCTCCCCTCCCCGCTGTAAGTGACTGACTGATCCAGAGAAACATGGGCTGCAATGATAGCTATGGAGTTGAAATGCAATTCAATGCTTGTGATACTTCGGTGTTTCACTGACATTGCAAGTCTAAGTGCCGGTGGTCTGATCTATTCAGAGGATAATGGTATGTAGTTTGGCATCTATGGGGAATCTCCTTCTGAAGATGGTGGCCATTGTTAATGCCCTATTATCTTGTTTTTAAGTCTTGTATCATCTTCATTGTTTTGTTGGTTTGGGTTTTGTTCTGTTTTGTTGAATTTTATTATATACAATGGCATGAACAGCTATTTCAAAGATAGCAAGATACATTCTGGTAGCCATCTTGGATTTACAGTTGTCTTGTTTTGAAGTCCTTTATTGCATTCATTGTTTTGTTTTTATTGTTTCTATTCTGTTCTGTTTGATTTTTACTATGTCTGAAGGTATCTGCACCTATTTTGAAGAAACAAGAAGCATTATGATAGCTATTGTTGATTTCGTATTGTTTTGAAATCCTGTATCACTTACACGTTTATTTTGATTGGTTTTATTCCATTTTATTTTCCTTGGTTCTGTTATCTTAAAAATGAAATTTAAAAAGAAAAAAAAAATCAAAAACTAGGATCTTAGTTTATTATAAAAGTTTTGCATATCAAAAGAAATTACCAACAGAGTGAAAAGATGGGGGGGAAAGTTAGCCAATTATCCCTTAGACAAAGGACTTTTATATAAAACCTACAAAAATTGAAAAATTAAAAGACCCCAAAGTCAAAGACCCAAAACAAAAATGCGCATCTGAGATGAATATATGCTTCTCAGATGAAGAAATACAAATGGCAAATAAATATAGGAAGAAATGTTCAACATCATTGGTCATTTGAGGGACGCAAATTAAAACAATACTGAGATTCCACCTTACTCCAGAAAGAATGGCTATCGCCAAGAAAACAACCAATAACAAATGCTGGCAGGACTGTAGAAAAAAAAGAAACCCTTCTCCACTATTGCTGTAAGTGCAAAAAGTTAGGATTAGTGGTTCCATTTGATCCAGATACCTTCCTTCTGGGTATCTTTCTGGAAGAATTAGAAACATCATATCATAGAGATATACATACACCCATGTTTATAGCAGCACAATTTGTAGTAGCTAAATCTTGGAAACAACCCAAATGCCCATCAACCATGGAATGGATAAAAATAATGCAATATTTTTATACAAAGGAATACTACTTGGCCATAAAGAAGGATAATCTTAAGATTTTATAGGTAAATGTATGCAACTGAGACCATATGCAAAGTGAAATAAATCAGACTTAAGTGCGTAAACATGGTATTGTCTCACTGGTATGAGAAATTGAAAGAGTAAATAAGGTCTAAAATGTACAATAGATATTGTGAAGTAGGAAGAAGTTGTTCAAAAGGAAAAAGGAACTATGATGGGGAAAAGGGAAAAGAGGGAAAAAAAGAAAAATTCAAGTTACCTATACTGTTATTGTCTCTTAATTCATTGAAAAGGAAGTTCACGCTAATATTTATTGGAGAATTGTTTATGCCTATATTTTGTACTCTGAGTAACTACTTTGAAGATGACAATATGCAATGTACTATTATTATTCTATTACTCTGTTATGAAATTCTATCTTACTTTTCTTCAATAAAAAGAGAAATATGGGTGGAGATGATGAATGCCGCGTTCGAGCGCAGCCCCTCAGTATTCTTCCATGTTTCTTCTCCTCTGATCGGGACAAAGAATGTGCTGGAGGGCCCTGGGGAATGGTGGACCCATTCTATGGGAGAGCCTGGGCTCATCAGTACCTGCTGGGGCAGAACAGACCATTTCATACATAAATTCCCATGCTGCACCCTGACAGGGCTCAGGAAACAGCACTGGATGCGTAAAGAGCTAGGGTTGGAGGACTGCTTTGTATTAAATCAGCAAGGCCCTAAGCAATTGTGGCCTTTATAGAAAAGAATGGTGTAGGCTGAAGTCAACAAATAAAGTTAATTGGAGAAGATCAGACCAGTCTGCAGTGTTCAGATTTTTTTAATTACATAGAGAAGATTAAGGTCTTATGCTCAGTGGGCAGTGCTAGCCGAGGTCAAGGGTGTGGGAAATTCAACGTGTGATAGTAAGGAAATATAGGAAAGCCAGTCAATGGGAAGTTGGTAATGGCAGAGTGGGTGGGGACATAGTGGAAAGAATCCTTAGGCAGCTCCGGAGAGGGAGACACTGAATCTTAGGAGGTGAGATAGCAGGCGGAGAAGCCAGGACTTAGCACAACATGCAAGAGCGAGCCCCTGAGGAAGACTGAACAAGCTAACGATTTAACACAGCACCACTGGAGTACAATGCAGGGCCAGCCATGTACCAGCTGGCACTGAGGCAGACAGAGGCACAACTGACCCTCGGAGGCAGGTTGTAATCATAGGTGAGCGATCTCACAGGCTTCACCCAAGCCAAGGTGAATATGATGAAAGCCACATTCAAGCGCAGCCCCTCAGTGCGGGCCAAGGTGCGGAGGAGGACAGGTGGGAGAGGGCAACTAGCTTTCTCTCTGGGTACTCACTGCCTGTCAGGTAATTTATTCACAATTTAATCCTCAAAGTGCTAGCAGTGGGGCTATGGCTTTCAGGGGCAGTCTGGAAGGATGAAACAGAGAGAGGTTAAAAAATGTCTAGGTTAGTAAGTGCCTGTGCTGGGACTTAGGGTTAGGCATTTGACCTGAAAGCTTTCTCACTTCCTCTTGACTACCATGTGGGAATAAATGCAGAGGGGATCCTGACAGGCTTACCTTGTCCAGATTCCCCACCAAAGCCCAAAGAACAGTGTGAATTGTAATGACGGATTCTGGATCATTTTTATCACCTTCAAAGCATCTGACTCAGGTCACATTTCTTTCAGTAAGTGATAAAAAATGCAATAAAATGTAAATTTCTTCTTGGCCAGTTTCCTCAAGGCCAGAATTACAGATGCACCATTAATGCCAAAGCAGATCTTTGGCAGGTACAAGGATTCCAAGTTCAAAGTCTCCCAATGGAATGAGCCACTCAGGCCATAGAGGGAACAAATAAAATAGGAGGAACCGAGCTCAGTTCTCCTGAAGGCTGTGTTTCTCAGCCTTGGCTTCATACCAAAACCACAGGGAGATTTTCTAAGTAAGTATAACACCCAGGCCTCATGCTGGACAAGCTGAATTAGAATTTCTGGAGTTGAGATTCAGGCATCATAGATTTGAAACTCTCCCTTGGGATTTGAATATGGGACAAGGGTTGAGAGGTGACACCCTTTGGTGATGAACAAAGCAGCCACCTCTGTGGCACGTAGGAACCCTCACTAAATAGTGCTCCCGCCCTTCAGATGCAGAGATGGATGATAGGAGCTTGTCCTCAGGATTTCACTGTGGGATGAATGAAATGGTTGTAATGGAACATTGGAGTCAGGTAGGTGTCAGTACAGAGCAGAGTACAGAATGCGTGGAGGTTCCCCAGGATGCAGGAGTCTTGCAGTGAAGAAAGAACCTTGAACAGGAATCAAAACTTGAACTGACTGTTAAGACTGAGAACTAAAACTAAGCCAGGTGAGTACAAGGTCAGGGGAAGTCTTCACAGCTGAAGGTACAATTTGTACTACAAGAGAGGTAGGGAGGTGCAGCCTGAAGCCCTGAGGGATTTAAAGAAATTTGGACCAGTGAGAGCACCTAGGGCCTTTGAGACCTTGGAACCCTGGAAAGTAGTTCTTCAGGGCCTGAATCAAAGTAAGGAGACTGGATTTCTAGTGGAGGGTAGAGAGTACCTTTGATCAAAAGATGAATGCATGGATAAAAACTTGAAGGGACCCATAAGTGCAAAGTATTTATGCTGGTATTGGATGCACACTTACCATATCAATGGCCAGCATATAGTCCATCTGAGCATTTCTGCCTCACTCACGCAGAAGCTCCGAGTGTGTTTATTAACTGTCCACTGCTGTAGGTCACGCACCATTGTCGTGGGAATGCTATAAACTGTCAACACCTGTCCTCTGGGGTTTACATGTTAATGAAGCAGAGGAAAATTGGGGGAATAAGTAAAATAGAATGGCACCTAGCTATTATCTTTAATTGGTTCGAAGAGGTACAACAAGTACCAAAAAGAATGAGAACCAAAGACATCATTTTGACTGAAAAGGGTTGCATGTCCTGAGGCAACTGACACAAATTCTAGCTTGCACGTTAAACGGCAAACAAATGATAAGCATCAGGATAAAATTTGCACATAAAAATGCACAAAATGTACCTGGTACCAAATTAGACGAGTTCCAAAGCAGTGGATTGGCAGGATATGACTGAAGTGAATTAGCTGCTGATAGGCACAATGGTAAAAAAGAAAGCAGAGAGAGAGAATTGGAGTGCCTCATCTTTTGATTTGTCAACGTCTCAAAACTACAGCTTTCTATTCTGCCATCGAATTAATCTAGATGTGCCTGAGGAGATATTTTTAAACGTGATTAAAATCACCAATCAGTCAATGCTATGTAAAAGAGATTATCATAGATGTTCTTGGTGGGCCTCTTTCAGTCTGTGGAAAGGCCTCAAGAGCAGAGCTGAGGCTTTCCCGAGGAAGAACAAACTCCACCTGTGGGCTCTCAGCCTTCTTTCTGCCTGTGAGCCCCAGCCTGTCTTTCCCAAAGGCCTGCTGAGGAGGTGTGCAGCATGTCTAGTTTCCCCTACAATGGCATCTCCTTGCAATAAATCTCTTAATGTATATGTGCTTGTGCTTCGGTCTCTCTAGCAGAGCTCTGAATGACGTGCAGGGAAACTATCGTTTTAAGTAAAGAAGTCCAGACACACTCACTTCACTTACAAGATGATATCTGAGGAGGAACATAAAGGTAAATGGTGAAAGAATGAGCAAATATCTTGTGGATCAGGATGTAGGGGAAAACTCCAGAAAAAATACCAGTAGGTACAACAGCATTCTTCCATCCCATCCTCATGTCAACATTGTGCAGTGACAACCGTTTCCATTATATGGGACTGTGAGAGGTCTGATACTTTTCCCTGCTTGCCAGCTAATGAGTCAAACTCTGTACATAGATGCGAGACTTTTGGTCAGAAGGCAAGGGTGCCTCCCCACAGCCCAGCAGGCAGGATGAGCTTCACGTTCACATCACTTCCCATTGCTCTCCTTATGCCTCACAGAGACAGTTCAGGTGGGATCACAGGCATGCTGTGACTGCTGTGATCTGCGGAACAGCTGGGGAGCCCAAGCGAGGAAAGCCTCAATTTTATTGAGACAACTTGTAAATCTGCCCAATTGTTGTCTTGAAGGGAGTTTAACACATTGGTCCAGAAACGGAATCTACCCTCACCACGGGGGAGAGATGTTATACTTTCCAAGTTTGATTGCTATACAAATGTACTTGAATAAGTTATCCAGAAAGAAAGCTGTGGAGGAATTATCTGCCATGTTGCAGATGAGGAAACTGAGGCACAGATGGGCTGAACAACCTGTCTAAAATCTCACAACTAGGAAATGAAAGAGAAAGGGCATGTTACCATTGGGCTTCCTCTCCAGAACAAGGCACTGTAAGTTAGAGACAAAAACTGTCAGACACCAAATCCTAGAAAAGTGGCATTTAATTTAACATGGCTAAAAATAGATTGCAAAAATGAATAGAAAAATACTTGTAGGTGTTCATATACAACAAAGAGCATAGAAAGCCTGGTTCTTGTTTACAAAAGCTTGGTCTTCAGAGAGCCAAGCATTGGACAAATGTTTAAAGACATTATTACCTGAGGGCAATATGATTGGGCCTGCAAAGAGAAGATCTAAGCGTGTATGTATGTTTCTGATTTTGTATGAGGAAGCATGACATGCACTCACCCATATCCCTCAGGCTCCCTGTTCACAGGGAAGAAATGGAATAAGCTCTATAATCTGACCAAGGAGGCAAGAAAGCAAAATACGCAGAAATGAAAATGAACATCTGCAGAGTGCTTCAAACTGATTGTCTTATATCTCACCACACTTGTGGGACATCATCACACTTATAAGATGAGTATTATCAGCTGGATGTGGTGATACATACTTCTAAATCCAGCATTTGGTGGAACTGAAGCAGGAGGATCAAGCCTAGCCTGGGAAATTTACCAATTTAGTGAGACCCTGTAGCAAAATAAAATCCAGAAAAGGGCAGAAGATATATCTCATTGCAAAGCTTCTGATTTCAATTGCCAATATCAAAGGGAAAGAAGTGGACATTATCTGTATTCCACATGTATGAAAACTAAGGCCTAGGAAAATCTGGGCTGCTTCTTTGTATTCAATCAACTGGATGCATAGCTATCTTCTGAGTAATTGGATTTTAGGTGCAAGAAGTTGAGAACTCCCTACTGGAGTTATGTTTTCTACCATCCCTAATGTTTCGAGGAAAGATTCTATAGTCTCACTGAAAAATGAGATTCAAAGTATAGGTGAACATTTATATTATTCTTTAAACTAAAAGGGCTTGGGTTATTTTTACATTAGAAGAACAAAGCATTTGCAAAGCAAAAGATCACTTTTGCGCAATAAAGGTGAAGTTGGTGGACCCACAGTTACAGCTTATAAAACCAGCAAGCTCTGTGAAATCACTGCACTTCCCTGAATCACCTTCTCCTCATCTTCAAGAAAGAAGTTGAATTACATAAACGTTCGGCTCCACTATTTTATCAAAAATGAAAGGAAGCCCTTAAAAAAATCTCACTTGTCCGTGTTGTCCTTCCTCACCAGTATTCCCTTGGGATCCATATGAATTAAAACTTTCTGCAATAGTCCAGAACACAAAAGGCAAAAGACCTTCTGTCTTTCCGGCATCACAATTCTGTATTCTCTATAATTGTTCCGGCTTTGGAACACAAATAATTAGTAAACTGCAGAACACCTTCACAAAGAAAAATAAATAAAAAGTGGAATTGAATAACATGGTCAGGGCCGAGAGAGATGGAATTGGAGTGAAATGAAGGTCACATGTGAAGGTCTTGCAGATTGGCATAGAAATGTTGGATATTGTACTAAGCACTATGGAAAGCCTGCATGGAGGATTTTAAGTGGGCAATGGCATAGCCACTCTGCATTTGTGAAATATCATTCTTACATATGTATGGAGGAGATTGAAAGGCAAGAGAATTTGATGTGGGAAAACCAGCTTGGAAAACAGCACCACACACAGTAGATGAGAATGATAGTAATTGTCCTACATAGGATTAGCCAAATGTGAACATGTTTTTAGAAGATAAATTAACAGGACTTGGTGTTATATTTAATGTGAAATATTTAATGTGAAATAAAAAATAAAGAAAATAGCTGTGATGTTTCAGATATAAGAAACGGGTGATTTACAGAGCTTCAGAAGCCTGGGAAATAAGTGCATTTGAGCAGGAAGATTGTAACTTGAGATGTCTGGGAAATATGCAAGCACAGCTACTAATACAATATTGAAACCTAAGTCTGAATCTAAGACAAGAGAGTCACTGGATTGCTCAGAGTGCACTGAGAACTCTTCAGCATGTAGGGTGTTTCTGATAGCAAGTGAGTAAATGGAATTCTTGGGGTAGGGGATAAAGACAAAAAGAAAAGAGGCCTAGGACTATACCCAGAGATATTCCAAGTGACAGTCATTGGGAAGAAGAGAATGAACAAAAAGAATAAGACTCAGCAGAGGCCTCCAGGCAGCTGGCAAGAGCACCCGGAGAACTGAAAATCACAAGTACCTCAATACAAGTATGTTAAGAAGAACAGGGGAACAATTATACTGAATGCTAAAAAGTCACATCGCATGAGACTACAGACTTCTTACTGCACGCACTCTGATGACCATGTCAAGCCTTAAAATTGGAAGTGCTAGAGGACTGAGGAGTGGTGGGATCCATGTTGGAATGAGCTTGGCAGGAAACAAGGAAAGGCAGCTTGTGTAGACACATCTTTCAAGAACTCTGAAAATAAAATACAGAAAAGAGCCAGGTAAGACCTAGAGAGCAGGTAGCATCAAGGAATGTTCAAAGGTATGAGTTAGACTCATTTCGATCAAGTTTGGCTTGGGATTTTTCCCAGGGGAGTAGAAGAGTCACTTCTTGCTAAGTGTGGATGGGTCATAGACATGTGATCTTGGAGACCGGTCCCTTGTCACTTTGCCCTATGACTCAGGCGCTGATTCCCTGCTCTGTTTCCTGGCCACCATGAGCTAAGTAGCTTTGCTCTGACATGCTCTTCCTCCATGACATTCCTGCATAGAAACTGTTCACTGTAATCTGAATTTCCTTTAAACATGAACCAAATTCTTCTTCTTTAAATTGTCAGTGTTGGATATTGTGTCCCAGCAAAAAGAAAGCAGACTATGGTCGTTGTGGTAACTGTAACTAGCAATTTGTTCAGGAGCCTTTGGAATTTGTTCGTGGGAGGTGTTTGGCGATGTTTGGGAAAGCAAACTGGGAAGCCCTAGAAAGCTGTAAGCAAGGCCTGGTAGGAGGTTCTGCTCAGTTTATGAGATCAGAATATTAATAGAATGTAGCCAATAAAGCTACAATCAAGATGTTTCATTTAGCAATCAGGAGGACTTCACTGGTAACTGGGTTAGGAGCCAGGTTATACTTTGTCCACATTGTGTCCATGTCCTGACACTTTGTAGGAGACTGAGACTAAGACGGACTAATTAATTTGATGGAGAAAATCCAAAGGCAGCCTAACATCCAGCCTTGCTCCACCGTATGCTTTTGCCATGATCTTCCCACCTCGGGATCTGGCAAACGGCTACTGAATCTTATAAACTGTGAACCTTATTAAACTCCTCCTTTAAGTTGTGGATTTCAGGTATTGGGCCTGGGCACTGGGAATGCTGATTAGAAAAGAAGACTCTGGAGGAAGATACAAACTATGAGACCGCTTAAAGAAATAGAGAGAGGCAGAAATAAACAATAGGAAGCAAATCAGTGGGAGCACATGAGACTCAGGAGTGAGATTTAAAGCTGACATGTAAAGATGGAATGCAATTGAAAAAACACAGGGAAATTAAGAGAGGCAGAAAGAAACAGATGGAGATGAGGACGGAGTGCGAGCCCATTAGTATGGGGAGGAAGGGTTGGCAACTTCCATATCTGTATCACCCTTTCCATCTACAGAGCTTTCACATTAACCACTTCAATTAATCCTCCCGCATAAAACGTAGAATCCTTATTCCCATTACACATTTAAGGGAGCTGAATTTCAAATTGGGTTGAGCAAACTTCATGAGATCTTATAAATCTTAATAGCAAAACCAGGATTCAAATACATCTTCAGTGTCTAAATACAGCTCCCTCCCCTTCCTGTCTCTTTCTGTCTGTGTAGTGTATGCTTCTCTCTCTCTCTCTCTCTCTCTCTCTCTCTCCCCCTTCTCTCCATCTCCTCCATCTTCCCTTTCATTTTTCCTGATCCTTTCCCTGCTGTTTCTATTTTGAATGCTAGTCAGGTTCTTTAGCAAAATCAATCTTGGAACTAGTGTGCTGAAACCATTTGGCACACATTTCTCAGCCTAGATTTTACATGCTACCTAAGGACAGATTCGCCAGAAGATTAAAGCTGTTTGAAGTTATCTTGCGTTTTATGCCTCAGTTGTTTGTAGTTAGAGACCGCTCAAGTTTTGGATGTTAAAATATGGCTTTTCTTCTTTTCAATTTTGTTGACAATCTCCATTGAACTCTGTTATCCCTCTGGATTGCTCCAGTATAAAATTGCTTTAGAGGTTGAAGATTGCTTTTGTCAAGGTTGGAAGCTGATTGAGCTTCCTAAGTTCAAGGCTTTACCCTAAATGCTTAATGTATCTATGGTTTAAATTCATTTATGCTTTATGTCTGGTATGACTTAAATATACTCCCTTAATTCCATATGCTGAAAATTTGATCCCCAGTGCAAAATTCTTCAGGGTTAAGATCTAATGAGAGGTGATGAAAGTTTTCATGGGAGTGGGTTAGTTATCATCAGTGGACTTGTTATAAATGCAAATTAAACTCTTCTTGCTCTTCCCCTGTAGCCCTCCTTTACCTCTCCAAGTCCACTACGGAATTATGACCAAGTCCCTCACCAGATGCAGGCGCTATTATCTTGGACTTCCCAGCTTTCAATCAATGAGCCAAATACATTTCTATTCATTACAAATTAGTCTCTGGAATTGTGGTGATAGCAGCACAAAATGATCTAAGACAACAACAAAATCAATACATTCTGTTTCTTAGAAAAAGGATTGTAAATAGCCTTTAAGACAAGATCATAAGCAGTGGGCATTAAATAATTCATCCAATTATCTTTCAAGTATAAAATGAGTAAGCATGTGTAAATGAATAAGAATCATTTAAGTTATATTTTATTTGAAGTCTTTCAGAAAATAAATGATTTAAAATCCAATCTAAAATTTCCTAAACCTTTAATACACTAAGTTCCAAGCATTTCATTACTATAAAATAGTACACGAGGGGCCGGGGATTTAGCTCAGTGGCATAAGCGTCTGCCTTGAAAGTGCACAGTCATGAGTTCGACCCCAGGTACAAAAAAAAATAGTACATGAGCTCATTCATTTGAGGTACTTAAGTAGAAAAGTTGGGTACAAATAGTAGGAAATGCTATTGGGTTTATTGAACTGAACAGTACTTTTGTGTCCTCGAGCATTAATGATGCTTACAACCACTTCTAAAGGAATGAACGAAACTCACAGTGTCATTTAAATAAAGATAGAAGACTATTCTTGGTGCTGGGAATTGTACAGTAAAGTGAAAGAGCATAAATGAATTCAGTTTTCCAATCAAGTTCCAATTCACCATATTCTGGCAACTTTTTTAACCTCAGTGAATTTTGTTTCCTTGTGTTCTACATAAAAAGGCTAAAAATAAAAACTCACTCTCTTCAGAGTATCAGAAAAATTATGTGAAAATGGCCAGTATGGTGACTGACACGGAAAAAACTGGATGTTATTTTCTCCAAACTCAGCCTTTGCGTTCTTGTGCAGCTCCTCAATCAGCCTTGGACTTTAACTGATTTCCAACACGAAGCATTAGTCTCTACAGGACAGGATCTCCCGCCATCTGCCCTCTGCCTGTGCCTATTCCTTTCTCCAAGGAATGGTATATAAGTTTGACATACAGAGTCATTTACAAAGCAGGAAAAACTCGGAGCTCACACTGGCTTCCCTCCTTTTGCAAAGATGAAGAAACTAGGATCCAGATAAAGACGGTAACGAACTCAATAGCTTTCAATAGCTAATTAGCATAACTTTTTAATGTTTTATTTCCATAACTAAGTATGAGGCGAAGGGCACATATTATGAAAAGCTCAGCTTGTCCTCTGTAATTCACAGGCATAGACCAGGAGATGATTAGCGCTCATTAGGTGGAACCCAGCCAATATCTGATCATCATTCAATGCTTATTAAATTTCTTTCCAGGACAAACCACTGCTGGAGGTGCTGAACAGAGTGGCTGAAACTAAAACAAGTCATAAGTCTGGGAGATTTGACAAATACTTAGTGACTAAACACCAGTGTGGATGAGGTGCACCAAAGTCAACATGACCTACCTGAAGAACTAATTTAGGATGTAACTATAAAACACATATACTTAAGAAGTAATTTCAATCAACTAAACAAGAATTTGTGTAGATATGATTCTATGGCAACTATGAAAGGAAGGTAAAGCTATTAAGCACTGCTGTTGACTTCAAGGACTTTACGAGTAGTTGAAAAGGTAAATCAGCCTTGAAAATAGTTGATCTTGCAATAGGTAACAAAGAGATGACCACTGCAATGATCTAAACAAAGGCAGGGTATCTTAAGCAACAGATAATGTAATTTTCATCAGCCACAGTAGGTAAGACACTGTATTAAGTCCCAGAAATAGGAGGAATTAAAAAGGCATGCCCAAGTAAGGAGGTGACTGCCATAGACTACAGGCACAATGACAGGAATGTGCACACAACTGATAGTAGCACAGCCTACCAACAACATAGGTGAAAAACAATGGCCTTGTAAAAGACGTGACACACTGAATGCTGAGCATGACATTTTGAGGCATCTCTGTGGGGTAATAGTCTTGTATATGCATGAGCCTCATGAACAAGAGATAGAAGAGTCAAATCCTCAAACTTGAAAAACTTGAGAATTTGGTTACCTGGTAGTATTTGAGAGAATTGTGAGAGCTTGCTGTGGAATCTCTTGAGAAATGGTACACGACGCAGTCTGCAGACTTTATACCCAAACTACAGAGTAGAAAAGAAAACGAATAGTACCTATCAACAGATTTCCTTCCCCACAGAAGAAAAAAATCCAACCAACTGGAGAAAGTGATTGACACATCATGTAATGTTCTGGTATTTGTTGTTGTTGAAATTTTTTCTACTTAGGTCCTGTTTTTTTTTTAAAAAAAAAAACTCCTTAAAAGGGAGAGATTTGGGAATTATTTAATTGACAAGATGCATTAGCCAGTTTTCCCATTGCTGGACAAACTACGCAATACCTGCAATTAAAGGATATGTTGATTTTGGGTCCCAATACAGGAGATTCAGTACATTGTGACTCTGCTCCAAGACAGAGACTTCACTGCAGCAGGGCACAGCGGAGGACAGCTGCTCATCCCAGAAGCTAAAAAGTAGAGAAAAAGGGGAGGAGCCAGAGAAATAAATATACCCTCCAAGGACAGGTCTCCAGTGACCCCCCACCACACTTTGAACCAAGCCCCCCCTTTGAAAATCACAGCCAGCAATAAACTCACCAATGGGCTAATCTGTTTATCATCTTCAAAAAGTGCCACTTCTGAACAAGAGATCTGGGGAGACATTTTGGGTCTAAATCATATCACAAGCCACCTACCTTTTCACCAAGTTCAATGTTCTTAATATTTTTCCCAGGGCTGGGGATTTAGCTCAGTGGTATAAATGCCAGACTGGCAAGCACTAAGTCATGGGTTCAATCCCCAGTACCAAATATTTTTTCCCCCAAAACTGATCTGCATCAAAATCATCTGGAGTGACTGTAAACAGACTAATTTCTAGGCCCACCTAACTTACTGTTATGATTTATACCTAGATGTCCTCCAAAAGCCTCATGTACTCCTGGTGGGGCTTCTGGATGTTAATTGGATTATGGAAGTGTTATCCCTGACTTGCTGTTAAGAGGTAGGGTATGGTCAGAAGAGGTGGGTCTCTGGCAGTGTTTGTCTCACTTCAGTCTCCTCTCTTCTTTCTGCCAAGAGGTGAGCAACTTTCCTTTACCAGACCCTTCACCATGCCTTTCTACCTTGCAGCTGGCCAATTATGAATTGAAAATGTGAGTTATGAGTATCAGGTATTGTGTCACTGCAACAAGGAAAGTGACTAACACACCTACTGAATCAGGTCTCTTGAGATGGAGGACCAAAAATATACAATTTATCCATTCCTCCAGTGATTTCTACTTACAGTAATGTTTGAGAGCTACTGCTCTGAATTTATGCTTCTTAAATTTGGGATTCAAATATTTTTTCAAAGGGAAACTTGGGTCCGTATTGATACCCCACTATAATATTTTATGATAATTATAATGAACATAAAAAATCATATGCATTGGAATTTATTATTTCATAAATTCTAGAACTTGTTATGAGATTAAAAGATATATTTAGTTTTAAATTTTAGTCTATTTCAAAGATACTAAACTTTACAAAATTAGAAATACTGCATACCCATAGAAAAGCAGGCGATGGTAATTCTAGAATGTCACAGTTTGGAAGGACTGCCAGAGGAAACTCTCCAGGTATCAGGACTCTACTAAATCACTGCTCAAACACAGTGTATCCTTCTGAACCATCTTATGCAGAAATTTCTAGAAAACCTTTAGTTTTATATTAGAATATACAGGTTTCTACTAATAAGTAGAATGCAAAGTGTATATGAAATTTGAATTTAAATGTAAGACTCGAAAGAAATTTCATCTTATTCACCTAAATCCAACCATCTTACTACCTTCTCAAACCACACCACATATAAATTCTCTGTCTTTTTTCTGTCGTTAGCAGACTTGAATTAAAATGTTTGGAGAAAACTTTGCGTAGACCTCCTGCTTAGACTGGACTCTCATTTCAGGGGCTGCCTCTGGCCCTCCGTCCTTCCGCTTGAGCCAGCACCACACTCTCTAAACTGTGCTTTCCTCCTGTGCTCCAGGAGGCCATCACCAGACAACACACAGGCATCTAATGAAACATATCAGTGCCTTTGCAGCATGTGAGGATCTAATCAGAAATTTTCCCTACAAGTCAGTGATAAATGTGAATGAGATTTGCTTTTAAAGCCCTGTGTAGAAATTCCCCTGACAGTTCACTCTTTGGGAAAAATTCAATTTCCTAAGGGGATGGTACATCCCTTTCTGAACCAAAGAAAAGTATTATGAACACTAAAATATACATCAAACTACATTACAAGTAAATGCACACACAAGAGCTCCACTCTCCTCATCTTCTCCACTGCCACTCGCAGACCTGCACAATGGTGCCCAAGTAAATGCCAAACGTCCCTGCAGACCACGGGATCCTTACATAGTCCCAGCACTTAGCAGACCAGGGCTGACTCCTTGGGTATCTTGTGCAATATCTACACCTCCAGAACTCCAGTTGTATTAGGGTGCCAATCCCAGTACCAGCCTCAGGACCTGAGTAGTCTAAGCCAAACGGCATCGTCCATTCACCTGACTGCTCAGGGTCTCTATGGCTGACAAGTGATTTAAGTAGGCCCCATAAGACTGTTTAAAGCAGGGGGCTCCCACTCTCTCTCCTGATTGTTGCTCCCTCAATTCCTCTTTTTTCTCCTTACCCTCTTTCTTTCCCTTCCCTCTTTTCTTTTCCCTTCTTTTTCTTCTCTTCTTTCCCCATTCCTCCTCTTCTCTCCTCCTCTCCACTCTCTGCCTCCTCCTCCTCCTCCTTCTTCTTCTTATTCTCTCTCTCTCTCTCTCTCTCTCTCTCTCTCAAAACATCCAGAACTTGAAGAGACCCAACAACTTGGAAAAACCCAATGGTCACACACAAAAGGAAAAAAAAATTCATACAACAGAGGTAGATAATTCAATCCCATGTCCAAAACTCACCTCAAATTTGACCTTCCAGTCCAATCACATATATTTCTTAATTATTTAAGCAATATGGAATGGGATTTCTGTTACAGCTGTCAGCACTCTAACTAGGACACCAATGTCTGACCAATGTCTTTCAGGAAAATTAATGCCACTGAAACTTGCTAAGAGTTACCCTGTGTAGATCCCCTGGACAGAGGTTCTTATAAGCTGTGCCTCCATCATAACCAGTTCCTTGCTGCTCACTATAGAGTTTGTCTGAACCATCTCTTAAGCTCTCAGAAAAGCTATGCTGCTAGAATATGCATATGAATCAAAAGGAGAAAAAGTCTTTCCTTCTCCTAGTTAAAAATACCTCCTTTACTGGTCTAGTCGTGGTACTTAAAAATTCCCTGAGGATACCCTGCTGCAGCACACTAATGAACGATTCTATGAACAGAGCAATGCAAGTTTTTAGTGAGCATGAAAAGGCAGGAAGAGTTTGGACGTCTCCATCCTCACACAGTAATGAGCTGAGTCTTCATTCAGTCTGCTTCCGTGTACACAAGCCTCATGTATTCAAGTGGAAGCCAGTATACCAGTAGATGGAGCATACTGACAAACTGACAGCAGAGAATGCTCTGGAGTTCACACATTCTAGAGCCAGTAGGTGGCATGGAGAAAGCTGTACACGTATGTCAAGACACACATCCAGTCCTGGGACTGTCACTGTAGCAGCAGCCAAAACTAACTGGTGACCCAACCTTATTGGATCTATGGCCAGGAAGGGGAGGAAGGAAATGCAAATCTAGAAGATGTACTCTGACAAGGAATATTTAAAGACCCTAGCACTGGAGTTCCAAAAGTCAGAGTAGAGGCATAATGAAGAATAGTTTCCATGAAAGTCAGGCTTTTTGCAGGAAAAGGAGAGTTAGATTTAGATTGAGAACCTATTAGTGTAACTTCTGGACATGACATCTACAAGTGTCCTTAACCAAATCTTTCAACTTCAGTTTTCTGATCTGTAAAAGCCAGGTATCCTAGCAGGGATTCAATGATCTTGTACTATGTGTTTCTAAAATCTGTCTCCCCTTCGTTGTTGGCTTTATATTCAGAGAGAATGATGAAATTTTACTTGATTGGTTTGAATGCTATTCCAGAAGCAATAAGAAGCAACAGCATGAATCAGAAATAATACAAACTCATTCATATTTTGACATATAGACCAAATTAAAGAAATGCTAAGGAGATGTGTCAGCTGACTGGGAGAGAAACAGGCATGAGCCCTCTCCTGTGAGTAGGCACCATTTGTGGACTGTGGGGAAGGAGGACAAGAAACCAACAAGAGGATAAGACATCCTATGAGTTGGCGCCATGCGCAGGCTGACTGGCAGAGAGCCAGATTCCAGCCTCTTCTGGCATGCTGGCAGGGAGACAAGAAGAGCCAAAGTCTCCACAAATACACTTAAGTGACCAACTGATCCAGAGAAGCACAGGCTGTGATGATAGCTAATGAGGTAAAACACAACTTAATGCTTGTGTTTAGTGTTTCATTGACTTTGCAGGCCTAAAGCTGGTAGTCTGATCATCCTTTAAGATGCTAACAATACACATTGTAGCATATATGGGAATCTTATGAAGGTGGTAGCCATTATTAATTTGCTATTATCTTGCTTCAAAATCCTGTGTCATTATCATTGTTTCATTTGGTTGGATTTTATTCTGTTTTATCTTGCTTGATATTATTATATCTGATGGCATGGGCAACTATTTCAAAGATAACATGCTATATTATGGTGGCCATTTTGGATTTACTCTTATCTTGTTTTGAAGTCCTGTATTGCATTCATTGTTTTGTTTTTATTGGTTCTATTCTGTTCTATTTTGTTTGATTTTACTATGTCTGAAGGTATGGGCAGCTATTTTGAAGAAACAAGAGGCATTATGGCAACCATTGTTGATTTCCTATTATCTTGTTTTGAAATTCTGCATCCCTTCATTGCCTTGTTTTGATTTGCTTTTTTCTGTTTTATTTTGTTTGGTTTTATTATCTTTAAAATAAAATTTTAAAACATTTTAAAAGACATGCTAAGGAAGCTCAGCATTTCTTTAGTATACTCATACTTATGGAAGTAAATAAGGCCCTAAAAATGTACTTTATCTCCCACTGGGATGAAAAAATCTTGAAGAGGCAGTAAACAAAGTGGTTTGGACACTGACCTCAAAACTGATTTGAATCTTATTTCTACCACCATTCTGTGACAATGAATTTCAATTTTCTTGCCTAAATTCTTTCATAGGGTTCTTGTAACAATTAAATAAGCTAGAGTTGTGTTAGTCAATTTTCTATTGCTTGTACAGAATGCTCAAAATTAACAAGTGAAAAGAAGAGACATCTAATTTGGCTCCTGGCCTCTGAGAGTTCAGTCTATGCTAAGCTGGCCCCAAGGCAAGAACACACTAATAAAAGAGCAAGATAAAGTAAATCTGCTTACTTCACAGTGACTGGGAAGAAAGTTGCACAAGAGCACCAGAGAGGAAAAAGCCCTATAGAGTCCTCAAGGTTACCCCTCCTTCACACATCCAGGCACAGTTGGGGATGTTCTCTACTAATCCCCTAGAGGCTGGCAAGTCAATCAAATTGATAAGCTTAACTCTCACATTCTACCCCTTGTTGAGTTGACACCAAAACACATCTCCTTAAATTACAGTTATTGTGACAATAAGAACAATAATAACTTTAAAATTCTAAGATAATACATTCAGTTGTGTACAACTGAAAATGCAATAATCTTTTCCCAGAAGTCTTAACGGTCCCTGCATTACTGAAAAGTTCATGACAAAGTCTTCTCTGAAATAAGTCAAATGCTTATCTGTGAACACCTATGACAATCAAAAGTTAAGTTACATGCCAAACAGTGCCATACCAAAAAGGAAGATAAACAGAACAGAAAAGAATCAGACACAGCAAGACTGAAACCCAGTAGGGCTACCATGAAGTCCTGAAGCTTTATATCTTGCATCATGAGCACAGAGTAGTCAGAGGGCTTAGTCCAACTTCTGTGGTCTTGCTTACTGTCATCTACAAAGCCTCTCTCTTGAGCTGACTCCTCTCATCAGCTTTCCTCAACAAATAATTTATGTTCCTGTCCTCTCCAGCTTCCTGGGGTCTCCAGTGCATCTTCGGCTTCTTTCCTACAGTTTTACGCATTACTGTCTCGGAGGTGCATTTCCTAGCCATCTGTGTCTTCCCTTGAAATCTTAGTGGAAGCCTCCCTGACCTCACAACACTAGAATTCTTCTTGGTGGCAAAATAAGCATCATATGGACAAATTAAGGGTCTGTTGTCAATGAGAGCAGTAGCCAGGAGTTCTCATCAAGTGCCTGGTTGGCTTCACACAGTAAAGTGAATCCTGGGGTATCAATTCCTTAGGCAGCCTTTCTCAAACAAGAAACCTACAGGCTCTCTCCTTAAATGAAAGATGTCCAGTTTTGCACCATTGAACTGGAGGTGACTGAGTGGATTCCTGAGATGTCCTCGAAGCATCATTCTTCTTGGCCCTCTTCAAAATGCCTAATTTTGTTGTTGTTTTTATTTTTTGATGGTGTTATCTCTTCATAAACCACAGCTTTTTTGGCCTTAAATTTACACATTCTTTCTATACAGCCAAAATTTTGTTTTTTTACCCAAAGATTGCTGAAGACCTCAGGCAGTTGGAAGTGACTCTATGCTGTACTTTTTGCTCACAATCATTGCTATAAATCTAGTTAGAAGAAGCCAGCAGTATCAATGTCACAGCCTAAACATTAGGATACTTTGAAATTTCTTCCAAGATATCAATTCATCCACCACCTTTAAATTCAGGCCTATAAAATCTTAAAACCTAAGCAAGACATAATAAAATTTTTGCCAGAGTGTAACACACTTTGGTTCTAGTTCTCTTTTCTGGTGAAATATCATGAGCCTGGCTTTTACTATTCACATGCCTGTTGGTATTCTGATCTTCTGAAATTCAACCAAAATTGTCCATCAGGTTGTGCTTACAACATTATAAAACTTTTCTAAACTGCATTTCCAAACTTTGCTAAATTCCTCTATATATACCAATTCCAAAGGCTTCCAACCATTTGGTCAAACACAGTCACAGCAAGGACCTACTCTCCAGTGTCAATTTTCTGAGTTAGTGAGCTTTCACGTTGCTGGTACAGAATACCTGACACCTGCAACTTTAAAAGTGAGATGTTCAATTTGACTCACAGTTTCAGAGGGTCTACTCCATGGTCAGCTGGTTTTAAGGCAGAAATATCGAAGGCAGGAGGCATGAAAGAGTAAAGCTGCTCATTTCATGGAGTCCAGGAAGCAGGACACAGAGAGAAAGGGCCCAGAATCCAGATATAAATCCCAACGCCTCTGGGACCCAGCCAGACATACCCAGAATTGTGCTTAATTTCTCCCTTAGGTGGAGGTGGCTCCCAAGTCACACAAGTGGACAATTAAGTTTAACCACACAGGGGCTTGCAAAGTCTTGGTATCAAAACCTGACCAAGAGAATATGCTTAATCCATGTCAGATGATTGCATCATTAGCATTACTACTTCAATAACTATTAATAGTATCGGGTAGCAAACTTTATCACTTTTTATGCTTTTGTTTTTTTGTTTGTTTGTTTTATTTTATTTGTTGTGGTCATTGTTTGGTACCAGGAACCAAACTCAGGGCTATATACTTGTCAGGCAGGTGCTGTGACAGTGAGCTACATTCCCAGAAGGCACCAAACTTTTTTAAAAGCTTTCAGTTTTCATCATTACATCTTTACTTTTATTCCCCAATTTTTTTTTGTACTTGCAAACTGGCACTTGCCAGGCAGGCACTTGTGCTGCTGAGCTAAATTCCTGGCCTCATATTCCCTAAATTTTTTACCTGCAAGTTTCTCCCAGAAGTCACTAGGCATTCACCTTAATTTCTCTGCTAATGATATGGAATTTACACATCCTTACCACCTTCCTACTGCATGGGAATCAGCTGCAGAATTTATTAATGTCTCCAGAAGACCTTTGCTCATCAGCCCATAAGAACTTCCCAGAGAAAAATTTAAATAAGCCTGAGGTCTTCTGGCTCAAAGTTGATGGCCACTGCCCCTTTTTCAGATCTCATTTTCTTAGGGTCAGCTCTGCATAGTTATTGCTTCTTTGATCAAATTACCAGCAAAATGGGTAATAACACTTACCCAGCACTTTTCATCTCCAAAGCAATGTAAAGGCCCTCAAGTCCATCTGTCTATTCATTGAAATTTCCATCCTTAATAAAAACAAGTTTCAGGCACCAACATCAAAAGCTGATGCAGGCAAAGCCACCTCCTGGGGAGCAGGTGCACTACATGCATATTAATGTGAAAAACTCGGAACTGGGAGGCAAGAAAGATACTTCAAAGGCATGCTATGTGCAGTCAGAAGATAAAGGTTTGCTTTAGAAATTCTGGCTTCGAGCAAGTTATTTAACCTCTGAGTCTCAATTGCCTGGTGTGTAAAATGGGAATGATAAATATGCCTAACCCATCAGATTGTTATAAGAATTACGTGAAATAATAGCTGAGAAATTGATTCATTATGTGATGTGAATGATAGACATTTATCACAACTCCCCACAAAGGTCATTTTTATCCAAATATTGAGCTGCTTGTCAATAAATCCAGAGGCCTGTCTCTCCAACTTCTTGAACAAAATGTCCTGAAGGTACCTTCTACTCCACAGGGAACAAGGAGGGAAAAGAAAAAAAGCAGGTTGATTTTGCTGATTTTCCAAGTGCTACACTATACAAAGAGCATTCCTGGTAATTAAAGCACACTGGGAAGCAGGGAAGATTATTGTGCCCACGTTATATATGAGAGAACTGAGACCTGTTTGCATATAATATCCTGTCCAGGTTGACTTATTTAGAATGGGAAAAGGTCTATTTTCCTAGCCAACAATTCTCAATGCAGTATGTAGTCCAAGAACTCCAGAGATAATTCAGAGGAGTATGTAAGAGCAAAATTGTTTTCATCTTAATACTTGGTCATTTCCCCTTCTTCTCATTCTCTCACCAGCATACCAGGGATTATCCATGGCTGAAGTGACAGGTTATATTTTAACAGTTTGTATGCACAAACACATAGAATGCCCTGAAACAAGAAGTGATTGCCAAAAATGCAAAGCAATACCACTTTTTCAATATTTTTTGGAAAACATCATTTTGTCATTTAAAATGTTACTTATTTTAACATGCAGTGCATTTTTACTGTTATTTTAACAAATTGTGCATATTTATTTCTCAGTTATAATATGGTAAGTATCAACTGTCATACCAAGTGTAAACACACAATTTATGAGATCCTCAATAATTTTTAAGAGTTTACAGTGGCCCCAACAACCTAAATCTTTGACAGTTACCAGCCCTGATCTGTGCCATGGCTATCTTACTACTCCTAGTTTCTGAGGAAAACAAAACGAGAAATAATAATGAGCTGGAAATAACAATGCAGATGATTGATTGTTAATCCTCCACAACAAATGTATTATTATTTCTGGCTTTTGATGAAGCAACTGAGGCTTAAAGAAGTTGAGTTATTCAAGGCTGCATAGTTCCCAGTAGAAGCTTTTAGGAAATAAGGGTCCACCAGCTCTATTAGTAGCTATGTTTCCCTTTTTTTTTCTTCAATTTACTGTGACATCCTGAAATATGTGCTGCCAGATACTTCTATTGGTGTAAAACTCTGTAACTAATTTGCCTTTCTGTTTCTGAAAAGCCACAGATACTATAGTTCACAAAAGTCTTGCAATTCGCCTCTCCACCCATTCTTGTTTGAAATCGGTAGTACTTTAGATGGCACGCGTTGTTTTTTACCCTCCCACAAGAGTCCAGACAAATCTCTTCCAATGGGAAGATCAAATGGCATTTTGATGGTGACATTTTGCCACTGCAGAGAGCTGGCAACGCTCTGTCTCCTCCTCATTATACATCCACCTGTTCAGAAAGTTAATTCATTCAGGAGAACAGAAAGAGGATTTCTTCTGGACATAAGCTGGTCCGGCCAATTTTACTCAGTGAGTGGTTAGTCCAAAGAAAGTCATGTGATCCAGTACTGGTCACTAACATGGAAAAGCACTGGGTTAAATTTCTGATTTCAAAAGAGAAAAAAATGAATTTCAGGCATGATGCTTTGCATGCTTTAAATACAACTGTGAGATCCTGGGGAAAAAATCAGGTCACCTTCATTAGAAAAACAACAAAAGGAATTACAGTAGTCCTTATATTAAGAAGCTGTTGAATCAGAACCACCAATTGCTTAATCAAAACACTTATATAAGACAAATAAACCCCAATTTCTTTATGTTGCCTCCAGTCTGCTTTCTGTCACTGGAAGCCAAATGCACTACCAACAGTTACAAGAGGGTCTTTCATAAACAGTGGGATAAGTCCAGGAACAAGCAGGAAGCTCTTGTCTCAGGAGTGACAGAGACAGTGGCTAGATTTCTTAGCAGGCTACCACTTTAAAGGTAGGTGAAAAAACATATTTTTTTGTCATTTAGAAAAAATATGAAAATGATAAGGGAAGAAATCAAAGAAGTGAAAAGGAATTTTCTCTAACTGAGAAAACATGTTGAGATGAAAACTTTGCAACTTGAAAATAATGACAGATTGGACATCACAGGAGGAAAATCAGCATGATCTGAAAACAGCAATAGTAGCTACACTAACTTCAGCACAAAGGAAAAAGAGACAAAGAATTGACAGAGGGATGATAACAGGAACAGTATCAAGGAGTCTAATGCAGCTAGAGGTGGAAAGAAGGAAAAGGAAATGAAAGGCAGACAAAAAAACTTAAAGAAATAATGGATAAAATTATATTCAAATCTGATTTTTTAAATCAACAAACACATACCGTCAAAAAGTTCAAGCCCTAAGCGAAATAAAAACAAAAAGCTTACTAAAACACATCATGATCAAATTGCTACAAATGAAAGATAAAGAGAAAAATCTCAAAAGAAGCCACAGTTAAAAATGACACATCTCACTTAGAGAAACTGAGATAAGAATGGCTGCAATTTCATATCACAAACAGTGAAAGATAAAAGACAATAAAGCATCATTAAAGTACTGAAAGAGAAAAATGTCATTCTATATCTGATGAAAATATCTTTCAAAAGTGAAAAGTAATTTACAATGTTTTCAGATAAGCAAAAACTGAGAGTTTAGCTGTGATATCTCCAAAGAAATGTGAAAGAAAGTTCTTTGGACAAAAAGAAAATGATATGGAGACTCAGATCTACTCAAAAGAATTCAGAACAATTTAAATGATAGTTATCTACATAAAGTGGAAAAAGCTTGTCCTTGTGTTTTAATTTTTTGAAAGGAAATTGTTTAAAAAATAACAATGTGTCATACAGTTTATAACATGCATTATAACAATAATACAAAACTTAGGGGTAAACAGAATCATTCAGAAGATTCTTACATTGTAAATGGAAAGAATAGAAACTATAAACAATCGCTATTTTAATAAAACTGGAGTGCCTATATTCACATCAAAGCAGATTTTAAGAGCAAGCAATATTACTAGTCTTTGTAATAAAGAGGGACATTTTATCATAACAAAAGTTTCACTTTATGAAGTCATAATAATCCTAAACACACAGACAGGGAGTCTCAAAACACATGAAGTAAAAGTTTATAGAACTGAAAAAAGAAATTGACAAATTTCCACTTACATTGAAGGAACACCTCCCAATTTACACCTATAATGCAAGTAACAAACAACAGAGTTTAGCTATTTTCCCCTATTGCTGGTGGTAGATTCCAGAGTCTTTTACATACTAGCCAGACAGCCCATCTCTGAGCTACACCTCAAACACTACTGTACTTACCATGAACCTCAATACATTTCAAAATGGAAATCATTCAATTCAGCTTTTCTGATAACAGAATGAAACTAATATTCACAAGAAAAAATATCAAGAAAATCCTAAGTATCTGGGGAAATTTTTCAAAAAAAACCTGTATTTCAAAGAAAATTATAAAATATTTAAAAATAAACAAAACATACCATATCAAAACTCATGCACTACGAATAAAGCAGTTCATGGAGGAAATTTTATAGCTTATACCGCCAGCTCTTTGAATGTCCAAAATCAGTTATCTTAGCTTTTACCTTAAGAAGTCAGAGAAACAAGAACTAAAATTCAAAGTACAAAGAAGTAATAAAAAGTGTAAATCAATGAAATGAAAAGCAAACAGACAATAAAGAAAAATCAATAAAACCATAAGGTGGTTGTTTAAAAGATCAATACTAATGATAAAACTCTAGCTAGACAAAAAGCTAGAAAAAAGATAAAAATATCAAAAATAAAACTGGATGCCCCCAAACACTCTCTGGATATTAAAGAGTCAGTAGTAGGATGTCATAAAAATTTTGACAACTTGGGTGAAATGGGTAAATTAATTAAATGATTAACCCTGGAGCAAGAAAGTTTTTTAAACCTAATGCAAATATAAAGATGAAATCAAAATAGTGGTATGTTTCTTAAAACCATTGTTTCAATTAAGAACATTTGGGAAACAGAGGATTCCACATTCAGACAGTGCTAGTGATTAATTGCACCAAAACCTGAGGAAATAAATAATATCAATCTTACACACACACTTTCAGGACACAGAAGAGTGGGAATACTTCTCAATCTACTGTATGAGGTCAGCATCACCCTGACACTAGAAAACTGAGATGCAACAATTCTCAATAAAATTGAATGCTACCTGTTCAATGTAGCAATCCTCAGGAAGGATGACCCAACATGAATTAATGAGATTTGTCTTATGAATGTAAGGTCAATATCACATTTCAAAATCGATAAAAATGATTCACTGTATAAACAGGACAATGGAGGGAAAAATAATAAAAGGAAAAAATTTTAGTAGATGCAGAAAAGACACAAATAGTTTGAATGTTTAAAAATGGGGCAAGGCACTCTGATAAGTGGCTGTGGCCTGGCAAGCCACGGCCACCCCAGGGTGAGAACCATGTCAGCGTTTCCAGAGATCCGCGATGCACCATGTTGGACCTTGGGGCTCTGGGAAAACGGGCAGCCAGTTCACCCCTCTGGTGGGCGGCTGTGAGCCTACCAAAGCGCAGGCTAAGAAACAAGCAAGCATCCATCCACCCCCTCCAATCCCCCACCCCTGCTAGCAAGTGAGAGCCGGAGATCTGAGCATGTCTTGTAAGTTTGACTATCGGCAATATAGCAAATAAGGGGGATTTTCTTCTGCCATCTCTTTGAAGGCAAATATTTTTATCTCTGTTTTGCCCCATTCTGATGAATGGTATTGCTCTATTCAATATTCTGTTTTTATCATTTCGGTATTTCCTTCGATATTGCTCTGCCTGATTGAAGGAACATCTATTGTGAAGAAAACCAGATATTGCTGTTATCCTGGTAACCTGTTGTGAGGTTCTATACCAATTTCGCTGCACTGCCTCAGTTGGCTGTGTCCTGTCTTGTTCTGCTGTATTTTACTACCTTCAAAATAAAATAATAAATAATAATAAATAAAAAATTTAAAAAGTAAATAACAACAAAACAGATCAGTAAGGTACTGAGCAACCTGAAACATGATATAACTAAACAGATAATGGACTTAAAAAGCAAAAGGAGGAAAAGCAAGTGATCTAAAGGATCATGTATATTTAGGGGTGTAGGATTGATAATTATGTTGCTAAGTTTTTGTTATGTCAGAGAACAGAACTGTCTGCAGCCTCACTGTTTGAATGTCCTCTTTGTATGCTTTAATTTTGTAACTTGAACAACTACATCCAAGAAGACAATATGTGATGTATCAACTAGTGATTTCTTACTGTTCATTTTTTTTTTGAAATTCAGTATTGTTTCTACCCTTTTTTTTGTTTTTGTTTTGCTTTATTTTTTCCCCTCTCTTTAAATAAAATTTAAATACAAAAAAAATGGGGCAAGGGGAGGTATACCATGCAAACAGACTTGGAGTAGTTATGCTAAGATCAGACAAATTAGACCTTGAGCCAAAAATCTATAATAGTAGAGATAATGCAGAATATTTCATAGGGATAAAAGAATCAACCCACTGGGAAAGCATAATTCTTGTAATTATTTATGAACGTAACCACCAAGCTCCAAAATATATGATAAAGAAAACTGACCAAATTAAAGAGGGAAATGGACAATTTAGCCACAGTGTATAAGGACTTTAATACTCCACTGCCAACAAAGGACAAACAATCAGACAAAATTTCAACACTGAAACAGAAGACTTGAAAATCTCCAGCTATACCAGTTAAATTAAGTAAGCATGAAACCATTGGCCTCAGACTATCTCACTGCTTTGAGTCCCAATGTATCAAAGCTCAATCTAACTTAGTAAGGAAAATAAACTAAAACCTAATTTAAGATCCAGGTTTCAGCTCATCTCAAAGAGTTAAGTTTCAGGCAGTAGCGGCCAGACAACTGATCAGATGATACCCAAATACCTCATCATACCATGCACCGAGTGATATCTAATTATTTTTAATCAGAAATATCCATGACATGAACCCAAAAAGAAACCAAGAGGATCTTACTAAAAAAGAGAGGAATTATAGGTAATGGTAACACTGACCTCATCCTCTGCTTCTTACTACTCCTGCTAGACCTAGGTGCTCTTGGTTTTTTTCTACTCACTAAGATCTAAAAGGTCACATAGAATAAGAAAGGTGTCGACAGGAGAGACCAGAGGAAACTGTTGGGGTGGCCTCTGTTTAGTCTCTCAGGATTCACAACATCTTCCCTAATCTCACATGGCCAGCACAGATCACAGAGGAGTTTGAGACCAGAGCTCAAACAGATAACCATGCTGTTCTTTATTAGGGTTCTCCTTGTTGTGGGTTCAGTTGTGCCCCCACAAAATACCGACACCCTAATCCCCAGTACCCATGAATGGAGTATTGTTTTGCAGATGATCAAGCTAATACAAGGTCATGTGGATGGGCCCTAATCCAATATGCCTGTTGTCCCTGGAAATTTAGGCACAGACAGACACGCACTCAGGGAGAACACTATGACAAAGAAGCCAGAAATCAGGATGATGAATCTACAAGCCAAGAGATGCCAAAGATTGCCTGCAAATCCACCAGAAATAGGAGAAATGGAAACACAGACCTCTAAAGGAATCAGCCTTGCAGACATCTTGTTCTGGACTTCCAACCTTCAGAACTAGGAAATAATCAACTTCTGCTGTTTAAGCCATGCAGTGTAGGGTGGCTTGTTCCAGCCATCTCAGTGCATAAATACGCAGCCGCAGAGGCCCTGGGACCAGGCTTCAGGGTTGCAGCACCTTAGCTGTGTTTTTCTTCAGAAGTGTGATCAGCTCAGCAATGGAATCACCTCTGGGAGGATAAATAATGTAATTTTCAGATGCTTGTTTCTCCTGCTCCTTCCAAGTGTGCCAGCACTCCCAGACCCCATCCCTAGAGGCAGGCACTGTTTAGAGAGTGGCACAGACTTTAGGAGTTCATTTGCTAAAATTTGGGGTCAGGCAGGCCTAAGGTCTCTTGCTTCCACATTTCAGCTGTGTGACTTTGAAGAGGTAAGGGAAACCCTCTCCACTCCGTTTCCAGATGGTGAAGTCGGCATCAAGTAACTATTCTAGAATGCACAGCACGGTACCCGGCACACAACCAGTGCTCAATATGTTTGTTCTACAAATGCCTCCTAACAGTGACTGCTCTGCTCCACCACTCCAATTCCTTCCCCTTTCTCTCATTTCCCTTATCCAGGGGCATGGCTCCCTATTCCAGTTTTAGCATCTGTTTTTGGTACTTCTATGGGGGAAATCCTTGCTCCCAGGCTTCTGATTTTGAATTTGCCTTCCTGTCATGTGCCCTACTCCATCCTTTGGATAACTAGACTTCCGTAGTGCAACCCCAAACCTCTTTAAAACCTCTCTAAACTCAGGTCTACACAGGGTCCATCTTTGGAAGTTTTAAGGGCGGGATGCCAGTCATGCAGCTGCACCACCCAAAGTCACTCTGCAAAGCCTGTTCCTCACAGGAAGCGAAGCATCGTTAAGGAAGTTACCTAAGTGCTGCCTGCGGAGGTGGGTCCACAAAATGCAAAGATGAATAGGGACACAGCCTGGTAGGTTTGCAGCAAATGGAATATATAATCAACTTCACTACTCAGTCTAAGGTTTAGAACTTCTGATGACAGTCAGAACAAAACAAGACTCCGATCAAAGTCTTTCAATCGTCCTGCTTTGGCAAGCACAATGCAGAGAATGGAATGGCGCATTCGCTGTGCTTTGATGAATCCGAGTCGCGCCTCCCCCCAGCACACTAGGGGCCATGTCAGAACAGATAACCGACCGACTCCCACGGACAGGGACTGTGTGACTCACCTTGGGGAAATCAAGACCCCAGCTGCTGAGAAGGGCAATTTCAAAGCCTAGATTGCGCTGGAGACAATTCCGTACACAGCACAGGGAATTTCTGCTGGCTGCAGCTCAGCCTGTGCAGCGCAGAAAATTTAGTGCTTTATGTGCACCTTGCTGCAACAGTAGCTCCCAGCTGGAGGACACTCTGTTTCCAGGACACATTTAGGGAGGTCTACAAATATGCCTGTTTTCCATGACTGGAGGAAGAACTACTGGTGACTAGTGTGTGAAGACCAGAGATGCTGCTAAACGAAGCATGCAGTCACCCTGTACAATCAGAAATAATCTAGCCAGCAGTGTCAGCGGTGGCTCACTCGACAAATTCTGTCCAATAGGAAAGACCAGGATGATTTTCATGGTTGGCATGAGTACAGTGGTCTTCCTTTCCCATAATCTGGCCCCAATCTCATTGACCAAGCTCTTCGCCAGTGAGGGCACTTGGGTAAGACAGTGGACTCCTAGAGTTCAAATTCAAGGGTCATCCCTTAGCATCTCTGCCAAGACACTTCACTCTCTATGCTTTCCTTCCTCTCATCTACAAAATGGGGCAAGTAATAAATATTGTCTTGCACTGTTTTTTAAGGACTAAAGAAACACAAGAAATTGAGCCAAAAGAAGTGTTTTATAAAGTACCTAACACTGAAGAAGCCATAGTGATGTCGATTTGTTTATTTCATGAGTCATTATTTCTGAGGATGCTCTTCACGTTTGCCTTTCTCATGGTTGAAAATCCTTTTCCCTCTCACCCTGCCAGCTGCACTCCTTCTCTTCTTCCCTCGAAGTTCAATTCAAATGCCTTTTTCTCCGAGAAACCTTCCCAGATCTATCTGTAGGGCTGCTCTGGCAGACACCTCTGAAATGGTTCATTGTCCTACACGTCCACTCTGATTATCTAAGCCGCCAGCTCCTAAATGGCAGAGAACACATCCTAACACTTGTGTGTTCTCACCCAGGCTATGATGAATATTTCTTAAATTAAGCCTCAATCTGTCTTTGGTCATCATCAATTTCGATGTTCCCTACCAGCCTGAGAGCACTTCCTTACTACTTATATTAAAAAGGACTTCCCCAACTTGTTAAGATGATCTCCCAGGGCAAAGGCCTCTCAGGAGTTAACCATAGGTCCCAGGATCTGCAACACTTGCCATGAGACAGTATTGGAAAGACAGGGTTAAAGTGCAGATAATATGGTGCAGAGGATAAAGACCCCCACCCTCACTAATGCCCATAGACCAGAAATAATTCCACACAACTCACAGTTATTATATGAACCTTTCCACAAGCTATTTTTTTGATATATCAAAACAACCCCATAAAGGAAGTACCACGATTGTCCCTGTCATTGTAAGTACTGGGTCAATGTCACACAGTAAGAATGGGTTCCTATCTGACCCAGTCTATGCTTCTAATCACTCTGATTTATTGTCTCTCAAACAATAATGTCCATTGTATACAAAGTACAAAAAGCTGGTGAAAATTACATAAACTCCCTAGATCCACAACAGAAGTTATAAATGCCACTTAAGTGGTTTCACATTTTGTTTTCCTAATAACAGAAAATTTTCTTCCAATAAAAATTTAAAAGTCTGCTTTGTGGAACTTATAAAAGAAATTGTTCTAGATTGCAAGAGTGAGGGGCCTTGGGAACCCCATCGCCCTGTCACCACCTTGCCTCTCCAGCTGCCCCTAAAGCTGTCCTGATGAACTTGCCGATTCTAGTTTTCCATTCTTCAGATGTAAAAATGAATGTAGGCCTAAAAAACAGAAAATGATTTACTAGCACTTGTACAGCTCAACAAGGTCAAGGCCAGGGATTCTAGGTTTTCTGGCCCTGAATCCAAAGGCTGTTTCACAGTATTATAATGCTTCATGTGACATCTAGACTTTCTTGCTGAGAAACAGAAATATAAGTTGCAAAATCCAGAAGAATCATGCTGTTTCATCTGATCTAAGATGCTATCAGGTACAAGACCCATCCTAATTTGAGATGTTAAAAACTATGGATGTCAAAATCAATGACATGTGGTATGTGTGTCAAAAGAACATTTGTTCTTCTGATTATTGGTAGAAGACACTTCTGTTGATCTCTTGTTTTATCTTTTGGGTCTCTAAGATAAGAGTTTTAATCTTTACTTATTTTTTTCTCTGACTATTGGTGGATGATACTTCTGTTTGGCTCTCCTCTTGCTGTTCAACACTTTAAGACATCAATTCCACTCTTTTGGAATAAAGTTTCTTTTTTATCTGGCTAAAGTTATGAAAATTCTAGCTAGAAAAATGTACACATGGGCCAACAATGTTTTAGATAAAGTCTGACAGCCCCAAGAGGCCATTCCACAAAACCCATAAATTTTATGTGGTCTGTGTTAATCATAATTCTCATTTCTGCCATTAAGGTTTTCCCTACTTGCACTGTTTTGTTCCTATAGAAAGAAAGAAAAAATATTCATCCATCTTGAAAATACAAAGTAAACTTTGTGCTAATTTTGGGTAGAAGGACAAACAGGCTGAATAAGCTAACAATTTTCCACTCTCTATTATCATCTTATAAAGCAGGGGCCCCATAACAAAAAGTTCTTCGGTTTTCAAAAGGCGAAATCCTAAAAAGCAAAAGCAAAATACAGCAAGTAAAGTAAACTGCATTTGGAGGTCATGCTTAATCACTCAGAAAAGAATTATTTTCCCTGACTTTAAGCCAATAGTCACTTGACTGTGCTGTACATCCCACTAAAGAAAAATAACAACTATAAAAGAAACAAAAACTCTTTGTGCAATTATAGTGTTAGCATTAATATTGATGTTTTTGTTTTGAAATAACACCTTAGATAAGTGTTTTTTAAGACTTTCTTTGGTTTACTCTTAGCTTTAAAGTAGAAAATCATTGAAAGTGAGCCATAAATTGAGGAATTCTGAATCTAAGTCAAACTACCTTTGGCTTAAATACTTGAGAGCAAACATACATTAGGATAGCAAATTACTTTTATTCCTGAAGAAAACAGGCTTGTCGCCAATCATAAAATAATTTTTCAAATCCATACAACTTGGCCTTGATTCTTTTTAAGAAATGTCTCTTTTGTCTGAGTATTGGCTGATCAGTTTGTCTTGATTTGTGTAATACTTTTGTTTTTAATGATAAATATTATGTTCTGGAAAACAGCCCAGTTTTTCAAACCTTGGAACTGTTGGTCACCTTATCATGCGAACCACACACTCACCTTTTCCTGGGCTTTTTTTTTTTTTTAACCTTCATGGATTGACTAAGAATGATTCTTCATGAACACTGTAGAAAAGATTGCATCATGCAATCTTTTCCAGTTGCTTTAGATCTCCTTTGAAAAAGAGTCCAAAATTTGGGGCTGGGGAAGAACAGAAACTTTATTTCACATAACCTGTGTTATTATACAAGAAACATAATTTCTGTGTTTTCTTGGTGCCTACGTTCATTTTTTCTCAGTGCACATTTTCAGTACACAATGAAAATGTGCCTCATTCATCATGGGGAGCTGGTGTGTGTGCCTACCACGTCTCACTTCTTCTTTCATCCCTTATTTCTCCCATTCCTCTCTGCTCCTTCCAACACTTGGTGTCCTTCCCATTTGCAAAAGCTCTGTTTTCATTTTTTCTTTAAATCATTTTTCCAATTCTACTCTCTCCATTTCTTTTCTCTTCTGCTCTTAAAAGTCATACTTGCAATGCCAAATAAAGCAAGCTTCCATTAAGCTCTGGTAATATAAAAGAATGCGCTGGAAGATAAAAGAAAGAACAATTTCCAAACTCAGTTTAGTGTAAATCTGGGGGGAAAGTAGACAGGTGGATCATAAATTCTGATTTCTCTCAGTATTATTTTTTGAAGTTATGTGTCACATTTTTGGTAGAGTTTCCCACATTCCAGATTTTCCCATTTTTACACTTGATGGTATATGTGTGTTGTTCTATCTCCTGTGTTTACTGAAACTCTATGTATATTTAGTGATTTGATATCATTCATATTAATTTTTTGACAATTTTTAGGCTAGGGTGATGTTTCATTAGAAGGTACCTAATGTTAGACTGCCTCTGTTTACACTGTTAACATTGTACTTTCTTGTAGGGCACGGGTGACATCGTTTTGGTTTCCTGTTGTCATAGTAGGTCTTTGTGCTGCTGTGCCTGCCTGTTCACCTGTCAGCTCACCAGTGTGCTCCACAGTTTTTTGTGTGTAGTTTCCCAGGCCGACACATTTTGTTTTTTCTCTTCTATAAATTATCTCTTTGCAGTTCCAGTCCCAACACTCTAAGAAAATTTCTCTGTAATATTTTACACTTGTTATTTTCTTTGTACACTATCACACTATTTATGCCGTTTATGTTTAGAACTGAGTAAAACACAACCACTGGCCAATGTTTTATATTTCAAGTGACATCATAGTTGCTGCATAACATCAACAGCATCTCCGCCTTTAGTTTTGCTGTAGAAAGTTACCATCTCAGGCTTCTGTTTGGTGGAGGTTCCCTTATCAGTACTTTCATCATGGTGAAATGTTGACATCAGCAGTACCAGTTTGTTTTTCCTAGCCATATACAAGTCCAGTGTTATACTTTCTGAAACCCAGATATTACACTATACAATTCTCTATTTTGAAATTTCAATGTCATTTGGAATTTATGCTTTTTTCCTGTGAACACTTCCTGTGCTGCTTAACTTGTGCTGTTAGCAAATGTGACATCAGTTAGAAACTCGTAAATCAATTGTTGAATGTCACTTTCTGATTAGTTTGGGAGATGAAAGCAACATAATCCTGTTTATTACTATATGAATAAGGACCTGATGGCTGAGTTCCAAGGTAAATGTCTAAACTGAAAGAATAATTCTTCACACTTATAAGAGCATAAATTTTTATGCCATATTTTGACCCATGGCTTTTATATAAGTCTATACATTCCTGCAATCACCATCATAAATCTGCACTACAACAGAGTTCTGAATACTTTCAGTTCAGCTATTGAGGTGTCATTTTACACTTCTTTAAATTTTGCGCATTTTTAAATATGGCTATTGGTGCATACAGAATGTTTTACTTGCCTTTCAATCTTCGTGTATTTCACAACACCTTGTAGCATTTCATCTGATGCAGTTTCCCACACTGAATGGCAGTGCTGGCCTTCTGTCCAATACCTTTCCACCTTGCCAAGGCCCTCAGAATATTTTTGGACCTGGTTCTAACCCTAGATTGTTCCATGTGGTTATGTGGCCTTTTTGCAACCTTGTGACTAGTCAAATATGTACTCATGTGGCTGGTTTCTTGGTCATCTGAATCAAAGAGGTCTTTATTCCTTTGTCTGTATTATCTGATTCTTGCTCCATTTCACCATCTCAGGGACTTTGGCTCACATGGCCAAGGTCAAAGTCATCATAGTTGTCATCTTTACCATCATCGTCCACCCCACCACTCCTCTGTTATGAAAGTATTTTACCATAATGGACCATCTTCATCATCTATGCATGAGTAATCTGGAAATTTACTTTTCACCTCCCCCAAAACTTGCCAAACTAGTTTTTCATGTGCCACTGTACTGAACTGGGCTTTTTCCACGAGAAAAATCGAAAAAGAAACTTTTTTTAACAAATCCTGGAGTGGTGTGGGTCTATCGGACCCTCTAGGATGTTGGAGCAAACATACACAAAACCAGTTAGATGGAGCATGGGAGTGGATCCAAACCCCGTTTTGATATTTTGCACACATGCACACTGCTTGCCCTTTGTGACACCAAGTGGGTAAACACATGGATTGCTTGCCATATCCCTCACAGAAAGGTACTGAGATGCACAGCTGGCTACTATAACACTTAAGTACAAATTTACAGTGGAAGAGTAAGGGATTGGTCCACTGGCCCCAGGCTTACTCTCTGGAGGTTTAATAATATTTACCATCAGCATTTCACTTGACGTTTTTATCTCTATTAAAGATCATTATCTGTGTGTATTTCCACTGTGAATTAGAAAATAACAGTATTCTAACTCAAGTTTCCATCCTTACTTTTATTTAAAAAGAAAACTTTTCTACATCCATTTTTTGATTGTCTTGAATAAAAGTTTGCCTAGGAAAAAAAGAGGATAAGTAATTCATCTTTTCCTTTATTATATTTGTAAGGAAATAATACAACCCTCTAAGGTACCAGTGATCTTTGTATTTTGTATATCATTATGGCACAAATATATTTACTATATATGATGGATTTCAATATACTGCAGCTCTTCTTCTTTTAACTTTTAAATTTATCACCTTTAGCCCTGTGAAACAATTTCACTTTTTTGTCTTTGTTTTTTGTAAGTCATTTTAACATGTCCCCAAGGGCTTTAACATCTTTGCTTTCCGATGTAACAAGATGTTCCAGAATCATCTATGCACTTCCTGTTCCACACCTCTAGTCACTCACCTCTCAAAGCAGTCCCAGTTCCTCAGTGAGAAGTGATATTTGGGTATCACGATTTAGACGCCAGTGCTTCTCATTCCTAACAGGTTGGTCATTCTTCTCAGCATGTTCTAGTAGACAGGACTTCTTTTCTTTTTATGAGAAAATATATCAGAAGTTCATTTTACTTGTATCTTTTGTCTCTCAGGAGAGAAAGTTCAATTCATAGTGACACTGGAATTATTTTGCTGCCTATGTGTGAGCCTATGTCTATTTTTATATTGCAAAGAAGAGTCGTGGGCAAAGACTTCCTGCTCATGACAGAGGAGATAGGACACCAGAGTGGGGAGGGATATATTAAGAGGAACTGCTGGGGACAGAAGAGGAAAGATGGGGGACAGAAAGAAAATGAAGCAGTGAGAGAGTCGTTCAGTGGGGTGCTCTGAGTGAAAAACTGAGGTGCTTCATATATAAGGTAAGATGTACATAGACTGGAAAATAACTTCTTGAGAGTAAAAAAACTCCATTACATTCCTTAACCATCTCCCACAATGATAACGTTGTTCAAAGCACTTGCTATATAAATTCACTAAATATCATGACAACAGTAAGAAGTAGACATTATTTTTTATATTATGGAAAAAGGTAAAACAAAATTTCATAACAAAATATAGGAGAATAACAATAGTTAATACATTACATGTTGTTATCTTTAAAGTAGTTGCTCAGGGTACAGTCTATGGGCATAAAAATTTCTCCAATCAGTATTAGCATAAACTTTCATTTTTAATGATCTATAACTGACTTGCATTTTTTCTCTTTCCCTACTGTCCTTTCCCTTTTCACACATCCTAGTTCCTTTTGAACAATTTCTTCCCATTTCACAATATCTATTGTATATTGTAGAGCTTAATTACTCTTTCACTTTCCATACAAGGAAGACAATATGATGTTTACACAAATGAATCTGATTTATTTCACCTGTGAGTATGGTCCCAAGTTGCATTCATTTACCTATAAAAGTATCAATATTATCCTTCTATATGAATGAGTAGTACTCCATTGTATAAAAATACTACATCTTTTTAGCCCCATTCCTCAGTTGATGGGCATTTGGGTTGTTTCCAAGATTTAGTTATTACAAATGTGCTGCTGTAAACATATGTACACATATATTGCTGTGGTGTGATGTTTTAATTCTTCTGGGAAAATACCCAGAAGGGGAATCACTGGGTCCTCCTATCCTAATTTTCTAAGGAATCTCCACACTGATTTCCACAGTGGTTGCACCAGTCTACACTCTCTCCAGCAGTGGAGAAGTGTTCCTTTTTCCCCACAGCCTTTCCAGCATTTGTTATTGGATTATTTCTTGATGATAGCCATTCTTCCTAGGGTGACACAGAAGCTCAGTGTTGTTTTAATTTGCATCTCTCAGATGACCAGTGATACTGAAGATTTTTTCATATATTTATTTGCCATTTGTATTTCTTCATCCAAGAAGTATGTATTCATCTTAGATGCCCATGTTTGGATTGAGTCTTTGAATTTGGATGGTCTGATTTTTTTCAAGTCTTTATATGTTCTAGATAGAAATCCTTTGTCTGAGAGATAATTGGCTAAAATTTTTTCCACTCTGTGTTGTCTTTTCACTTTGTTGGTGATTTCTTTTGATGTTCAAAACTTTTAAACAAGATGAAATCCCAGTTGCTGATTCCTTGAAGTATTCCTTGTGTAGTCTGGATTTTGTTCCTGAACTCTCTAAATATACCTCTGTATTCAAGATTTCTATCTACTTTGTCTTGCAGTAGATTTAGTGTTTCTGTTTTAATATTTAGATCTTTGATCCATTTTAAATTTAGTTTAGTGCATGGTGATAGACATGAGTCTAGTCTTAGTCTTCAGCATGTAGAGATCCAATTTTTCCAACACATTTATTAAAGAGGTTGCCTTTGTTCCAGTGAACAAGTTTGGCCCTTTTCTTAAAGCTAAAGTAGCTGAATGTGTTTGTATTTGTGTCTGCATCTTCTAATCTATTCCACTGATCCTTAGGTCTGCTTTTTGTTTTTGTTTTTGTTTTTGCCAGCACCATGCTGATTTTATCACAGTAGCTTTGTAGTATAATTTCAAGTTAGGGATTATGATGCCTCCTGCCTTACCTTTGTTGCCCAGGAATAGGCATTATGATTACCTTTACCTTATGGAATAAAATCTCAAAGTACAAATAGATTAAGCTATTTTTGATGCTGAAACAATGAGTAAATAGGAAAGCCAAGTTTCAACTTGGACATTTTGAGTACCTTCATGCTCTTATCTGTTATGAACATACAAATAATCACACACACACACACACATGTATATGTATATGTGTATATATATATATATATATATATATATATATGATTCAGAAAAGAAAAGCATTGGCAGATCAAAGTTAAAATTATCTCACAGTAAAATGAGATGTTGGAGACCTGTGACATTTCTACATAAGTCAGTCCCCACTTATAGGAGTAGGGAAGCATACAGGCATTAGAATTAAAACTAAGATAGATAGATAGATAGATAGATAGATAGATAGATTGATTCACTCATTCATTAATCCACTTCTCATTCCACAAAAGAAAACTGAGATGCAGACATAAGCATTCCAAAGTCACTCACCATGGAAGTCTATGAATTTGGAATTACATAGTCCAAACACTGTGTGATGTCTTTAACTTTGAAGAGGTGGTGTGACAGAGGTGACAGGTAGCTGATCTTGAAATGGACCCATGCTGTCTTCTCTCAAGATACCCTACAACAATTTTCCATGAAGCCTTCCTTCTGAACATGAATTCAATCCAATCATGCCATTAATATAATCTAAAAATATCCTCTTGTGCCAAGTAGTCTCAGTCTAGTGGGTTAGAGGAGAAATCTCTAATGCAAGCTACAGCAGGTGCAGGAAGTCATCCACCTCCTCCCTTTCATTTCAAAATACCAACCACCACAGCTTCCCTGTAGGGATGCCTAAGAGGCAGAGCTGCAGCTGAGGAGTCCTCCTGCCAAAAGTATATTAGCACAAAATGAAATCTGCAGGGAGAGAGAAGACAGGCGTAGCGCACCAGCCTTCCTACCTGCAACCTATCATATTTGGAGCTGGGAGAACAGACAGAAAATCATCAATAGCTGATGCGTTTCCTGGCAGGGACACCAACCACTGCCATGCCTGCCCCCAAACACACTACTGCACCAGACAGCTTCCCTATGCAGCTCCACTTCCTTTATTTACCAGGGGTAATAGGCAAAAAAGAACAAACCAATGTTTCAGGGCTCCTTGGACCTAAGTGTTACCTCTAGTAGAACAGAACTGATCAATGGTAAACTAATAGTCACAGATGAAGCCTCCTTTTGCTTTTAAATCTATCTGTGAAATAAGCAATTGCTCCTCCTGGTGTCACTGCAGGAGTGCTCACCCTCAGTAGCTGCCCTCAGCTGCCTGCTCTGCTCACACCTCTGTTTCGCAGAGGCCCAGGCAGATCAGCTGAGCCAGAAGGCAAGGGAACCCTAGGACAATCCAACGCCCTTCCGGCAGAGTGGGTCAAAGACAAACAGACCCACCTTTCCGTCATGCCTTAATCTTCCAGCCCTGCTCTGTCTGGCTGCTGCTTCCACTCCTCATTTCTCACTGAGTGAACTGTACCCTCTCATGTGCTCTTTCCTGGATAATCTTGACATAGCCAAAAAGAAAAAGGCACAAGACTCAGTGAGAAACCAGATGAATGGGAAACATGAAATCCTCATGGTATCAACTCAGAATCCAGTACATGCAATCATCAACTGTTTGTTCCACCACACTTAGAGAGAAGCTCATAACAAAAACAGAAAACATTCTAAAGGAAGTCTCGCTCTCTATTTTGACATTAAAAAGAAGCCTTAAATTTAAAGCACTCCAGACCAATGTCCTTCATGGCTTAATACAACATATGTCAAGTATCTCTTATATGTGTGGTATTGTATGTCATGTCCTATGAGGGACACAAAGATAATTAAGTGTTGCATCTCAGTCTTAAGATGTATAAAACTAAGTAGATTCATATCTGAAGATACAGAAAACAAGTGAAGAGTAAAAAATAAATTATACTGACTTAAAAGCTATTATACTAAAATATAAAGGAAGCAAAGAAAACTATACTGTAATTACTTGAGTTTCTATTGTATTACTGGTGCTTCACACATATGAGTAGTAGTTCAGCTTTTTCAGTATTTGTTACCATCTAATCTGCAGTCTAGGCCTGGTAAAATAGATTTTGAAGTCTAGAAACATGTAATTAGAATGTAATGGGAAGTAGGAACAAGAGATGCATAGAAGAAAAGAGTTCATCTAATAGCAACTTGCAGGATACTACAAGGCTTTTACAAAGAAGTAACTTCTAAGCTGAGCCCTAAAGCATTAGTTAGCCAAGTAGATGAGAGGAGGAGACTGCTCTTGGTAGAAAAAGTAACATGCAAAGTCCAAAGGCATGAGAGAAGTTCCTTATGTAATAGAAGAGGAAATAGGTTCAGGAGTTATGGAGCGGAGATTTAGCAGTGACAGAGCAAGATACAGATGCAATCTAAGTCCTTCTACAAGCAGATATTAAAAACAAAGACAGAGAGGAGGAATTTCATTGGGACCAGCCATGGCTTCCATAAACTGGGCTTTGAAGAAAAGGTCAAAAGTGGAAAGAGATGGACCCAAGAGCAAGAAGAAAAAAAACCTAAAACAAAAAGAGTTGAGGTCTGGTATTATAGTGTGATTGGAAGCTATGTGATATGGGGTTTATTAGGAAGACTCTCAGAAGACAAAGTTGGAAAGGAACATTTTAGATGGAATGATGCATCAGTAAGTGGAAGACACTATCTACATCACTATCTACAAGATCATTAAGGGAAACAGCACTGGATATTTTCAATTCCAGAATGCGCATGCTGATGACTACAGCGCAGACGCAGAGGAGCTCTTTTGTAAGGAGAGCCTGTCCTCTGACCTGAGTGGCGGAGCACAAAACTTCAGGTGGGCCCAGCCAGATAGCCTGGGTAGTCCACTCTTCTCAGTGGACCCAAAGCTACTGGTAGCCTGTCACTCCCAGGATGCTGCTCAGTGCTCATCCTAGCTCTCCCTTTCTCCTTGCTTCTGTCCCTTCTTTCCTACCTGAGCCTTCATCTTGTAAGGAAAGATAGATCCATTCTGATAACAAAGAGGCTGTATGACAAAGTCATCAAGAAAACATACTGACTTTGGGCACTGGGAGAACAGGCGGCTTACTCACTGCCCTGGTAAGCAGCTGGGGGCCTGGCAAGCCACTGGCGCACCAGGGTGAGAACTATCAGCAATTCCTGAGCTCTGCAACATGTTGGAACTTTGGGCGCTGGGAGAACAGGCAGCCTACTTGCCACCTTGGTGAGCAGCTGGGGCCCTGCCGATGCGCATCACTAAGCATCAGACATTGATCCATTCCACCACCACCCCCCATTAGCAAGTCTGCACCGGTGCTCTGAGTATCTTTTGGGAGGATGAATGTATGCAGCTTGGCAAGTAAGGAGGATTTCCTTCTACCATCTCTTTGAAGGCAAATATTTTCATCACTGTTTTACTCAGTTTTGATTAATGGTACTGCTTTATTCACTATTCTGTTTTTATAAGAATAAACCTGATTGAAAGAACAGGTAATGTAAACAAAATGGGCTGTACTATTGAGCCGATTGCTCGTGTCCTGGTGACCTGCTGTGAGGTCCTGTGGTAGTTTTACTGCACTGCAGTCACATGGGTTTGTTCTGTCTTGTTCTGCTGTATTTTGCTACCTTCAAAAAAAAAAAGTAGAAAAGAAAGTAACGAAATACCTCCAAAAATCTCCCAACTCCACCAAAGCTGATCCATGGATCATGGATGAGGAGAAACTCAAAAACAAGGCAACAGAATTATATAAGGTGATTAAAAAGTATATAACAACCCAAAACAAGTCAGTAAGATACTGAGCAACCTGAAACAGGATATAACTAAACAGATAATGGACTTTAAAAGTAAAAAGAAGAAAAGAAAGTGCTCTATAGGATATGGCTCATGTATGTTTAAGTATGTAGGATTGATAACCATGTTGCTAAGTTGTTACTGGATCATTGAACTTCTTTGCAGTCTCACTGTTTGAATGTCCACTTTGTATGCTTTAATTTTGTAACATTAACAACTAGGTCTAAGAAGACAATATGTAATTTATCAACTAGTGATTTCTTACTGCTTTTTTTTTCTGAAATTCTGTATTGTTTCTACCCCTTTTTCTGTTTTGCTTTTTTTTCTCTTTAAATAAAATTTTAAAAAAAGAAAGAAAATGTACTTCTTTGTCACTAGGTTTGATGAAATATTTCAACTTGTGTTGAACTTTAATTACTGCATCTGATTACCAATCAGAAAGTAAGTTACTAAAAATGTTGACTCATTCTTTCAGATTTGCTAAGTCAATAATGAGAGACATTTTCACATTGCAAAAACTGCCTTTGTTTTATTTCCTATTTTTTTTTTTGTTGTTTTATTTTGATAATAGAAAAATAAAAATTTTTGTGAAGAGAAAGTTGTAAATGACTCACAGTCACTTGACAGGAAAGCAAAGGTCCAAGGCATCAAAGGCACAGCTGGATGTGCTACTGGTCACCATTCTACCCTACTGGGACAGAATAATGGAAATGTGTTCTAGTATAGCCAGTGGTCCATGGACCCCACCAACCTCTGATCTGGATAAACCACCTCTTTCTTCATCTCGCTGGAAAGATGGGCACACACTCCTCCATGTCCTCATTGCAAGATTGCTGTAAATGTGAAGTAAGATGTCACATGCAAATGCCCAGCTCTGTGTTTGGGATGCAACAGTGCTCACTAATGGATTCTCCCTCCATAGCCCTTTCCCACACCATTTCCCTCCCCTTGTAGGACTGTGTGAGTATCTCTATTGCATAGCATGTATAATAGTACATTTAATTTTATGATCACAGTATATGCCTCCCACTAGATATGAGCCATTTGAGAAATTAAGCCACGTCCTATAAATTTATCTCTAGTGTTATGGCTGATACATTGTGTCAACTTGAGCAGTTTAGAAGTTTAACTGAGAGGCTCAGCAGGGAGCCAGGATCTTTACTTTGTAACTATCCTCATCCTGTTCAAGAGGAGGGCACAGAGATTTTGTGAGTGCTACACCCACTGGGGTGGGGCGGGTAGTTTGTGTGCAATATAAGGGAGGAGAAGAGACTTATTTTCTCCTTTTTGCTCTGGCTGCTGCCTTAAAGTGTTACCCCAGTGCCATGCTACTCTGCCTTGGAGCCAGCTGATTAGAGACTGAAACCTCCGAAAACTGTAAGAAATAAACCTTTCTTTCCTTCATGTTGGGCATCAGGTATTTTATCTCAACAATGAAAGAAAAGTAACCAAGACATCTAGCAACTGAAAGAGTGAACAACAGTTGATCAATTAACTATTTTTCATATTGAACTTAAATGCTCACAACTCCACTAAGACATTTTAAAAATTAAATTGAAGGCATTTTCTTTGAATTATGACAGGCCAGTATATACCTCAGTGCCAAACTCTGTGATGAAACAAATCTTGGAGATGTTGAAGGTCAGGGGAGAAGGAAAAGATCAAGGAGGCGCTGAGGGGAGCAGGTGCTGAAAGGGGGCTGGAAGATCAGGCAACCCTAGAAGGAATGGGGAAAGCCATTCGAGACAGGATGAAAACGAGCCAAAACGTGGAGACAAAAATAAGAAGCGGTAAAAAAGGAAGGAGGTGAAAGGGATCAAAGCATGATCAAATGGAACAAATGTAACCAGTGTATGTTGCAAATATTTACTAATTAAAACAAAAAAAGAAAGGAATAAGAGGAAGGAAGGAAGGAAGGAAGGAAGGAAGGAAGGAAGAAGAGGAGGAGAAGGAAGAAAAGGAGAGAGGAAGGAAGAAAGGAAGGAAGGAAAGAAGGAAGGAAGGAAGGAAGGAAGGAAGGAAGGAAGGAAGGAAGAAGAAAGGGGGAGGAGAAGGAAGAAAAGGAAGAGAGGAAGGAGCAAAGGAAGGAAGGAAGGAAAAAGTCAGTGCACTACATTCATGGACAAGAACATTAATATGTCCAGAGCAAAGCAAGGGTACTTGATCTGATGTAAGAATGGGAAGCCCCACTGGGGCTGTATGAGAAGAGAGAGACAGTGTTACTTACGCTTAATCAAGACCGTGTACCCAGGTCTAAAACCTCCCAACACCTAAAGGAGGAACATTCATTGAAAAGCCCGGAGTTACTGGGGAAGGAAGTCCATGGGAAGGAAGTGGAGCTCCATAGTTTCCTGCACAAACTACTCAGTAGTCGGAGACCGGTTGCCATTCAGCTGGGTCACAGCTCGAGGCTGAGCTGGCATTCACAGAGCTGCAGCTGTCCAGCCCAGCATCCCGATGGTCCCAGCCACCCAAGAGGGTCTGATGAAAGTCACTGTCATTTGACTCAGCCACATCCTCAAAAAGATGCTGTGGCAAAAATGACAAAGATCGTGCTGAAACGAGTTTGGGAAAGGAACATGGGTTGGTCAGCTTCCTGTCTCTGTGACAGAACACTTGAGATAAACAGTTTTTAAAAGGAACAATTTATTATGGCTCACAGAATCATAAATATTAAGAAGAAGCAAGACATACCATGTGCAGGTACAAATTCCCTATGCCGAATGTTATCACTAGGTATATCTAAAATGTATCAACAAAATACAAAGACAAAAGAAGAAGAATCACAAGTTTTAGTTCATGGTGCTTTGGCTCTGTCAACTTGCTCCTGTGGTGAAGTAGAACATCATGGTGGGAGAATGTGGCCAAAGAGGTCTTTTTACCTCATGGTGGCCAAGAAGAAAAGAAAGAGACTGAGAGTCCAAGGTCCCAATATCCCCTTCAAGGTCACATCCCCAGTCACCCAACTCCTTTGCACCAGGTCCACTCTTAAAGGCTCCATTGCCCCCTGCTAGCTTCCCTGGCTGGAGATCAAGCCTGTAGCACAGGGGACTGAGGCAACATTTAAGATTTAAATTTAAGCATTTTGTTGGAGATGCATGATTTCTTGAAAGGGTCATATATGTAACAGACACAGAAAGACTGGGAGAATCATGGTTCAGTCTATGTGCACAGAGTTTCACATACAATGTCCCAGTCGCCTCCCTGCCCGTCCTGTGATGCAGACCTCACCTCTACTTCACGCATGAAGATGGTGAGGCTGGCAATGGGCACAGTGCTCCCAAGAGTACAAGGCCTATAAATGGTGCCACTGGCATCTGACTGGTGCTACACTTCCTAAATCCACTACCTACTCATTTGAATACAAGTTGTTGCCTCCAGATGAAATGAGACACTCTAAACTCAAAACAAAAAATCAGAGGAGGAAAACAGACAGAAAACAGTACCATCCAAACCCGTAAAAGCAAGTGCATATGACTTGGTGAATGGCCAGTGCAGAAGTAAGCTGTTTCCCACCTCCTTTGGGTCAGAAAAGCAAGATGTGCCTTCTGAGGTCTCCCCAGTCTGCAGGGTTAGGTGGCGGACACTGCAAGCTTGTCTGTGACGAGTTCCTTCCTGAGCATGTGTGAGTATCATAATTGCTCAGGCCCTCTGGAAATTGCCTGGCACAGACTTCCATTTACTGCCATTTCTAAATGACTGAAATGCTTTTCTTTCCTTTGTGATGGTGTGAAAATTGAACACATTGAGAAGACTGCATTCTCTGCTCATGAGTGCAACCCACAACTGGATTTTCTTATAAGCACAAAGAAAGAAAGAAAAAAGGGCATGTTTCCTCTCCAACAGGAAAAGTAAATTGTGAGCCGTTATGAAATTATGCTGTTGCTATTTTAAGCCTGACTATAAACCCATGCATCTGCTGAGTTAGCGCAGCATTTGTATGTACATGGTGGGTCTAATCGAGAATGTCTCATTATCCTAAATGTCACTAGAAAAAGGGCAAAAAGGCCAGACTCAGTCAGGCACCAAGCCCCAGACAGAGCCCATCTGAGTGACATAACCTTGCTCACACCTGTCATGCCTACTTTTCAGGAGGGTTGACACATTCACAAGAGTTCTGCAATTTAAAAAGCATTGTGTCTATGTAAACCATTATCAGCAGAGTGGCTATTTAAAAAACAAGAGTAGCAGGAATTTGTCTGCAGTTTGTAAATGTATGCCATCATCAGGCTGGGGTCCATCAGGCCTGTAGCACTTAGGACCTTGATGAACAGTTATCTAAGGTCTGATGCCAGGCAGGCAGGACCTGGAAGTCCTAAATTTCTCACAAAACCTTTACTTACATAATAGCACTGCAGCCACTGTCACTCAATTACTCAAACTAAATGTCTTCCTAGGTTCTTCTTTCTCTCAGCTTCTAATTAAATGTGCATGAACAGAAAGCTCTGAAATGCTGAACTGAAAATGTGTTTCAAACTCATTCTCTTCTCTCCATCTCCATTGAGCCCTCCAAATCACCATTCCCCCAAGAGCCGTAGACCTGGTGTCCCACCACCCACCTTGCCTCCTTCGACCCTTCAACTTATCTCACAGCTAAGGACTCATATTAAACTATAATAAATGACAGTGTGCTATTGAAAATGTTCAGTAGCTTACAATTGCTTATAGAATAAAATCCCAACTCCCAAATTTCTGCATGATTTGGTGCCTTCATGCTCGGCAAACAATACATATATAAGCTTTGTCATCAAAAGGGCCTGTGAGAACTAAGGTTAGAAGTGGGGAAGATGGTGGATCAATAAGCAGCAAAGTAAAGAGCCTCTCTGAGAGAAACAGCTCAGATGCTGAAATAAAACATCCTGGAGAAAACTAGACAGGAGATGGATCCTCTTGACCCAGGAAGAAACTAAAGGGAAAAAATTTTAAAAAGAAAGAAAAAAAAGAAAAGAAGAGAAAAACGTGGACAGAAGGCTGTAGCCAATGTGCTCTCACAGGAGCTGGTCCCATTGTGTGTGTATGAAACGCCGCTGGAATCTGAAGACGTGCGGTCGTGATGAGGTTGGGGGTTGGTGAGCTCAAGGGCCTCGGCCGGAGGACACAGTCATGAAGGGGAGCAGCAGAGCAGAGAACAGCACCAGCTCAGAGATCTGCACCGGCTCACAGTGAATGTGGGGAACTCAGTCCTCCCGTGGGAGTGGGTGGTTGGCTGGGCACCATTCTGAAGTCAGGCAGGAGAAGCCCGGAACCAGAACTGCAGGGGCTTCATTCAGCCACTCCTAGCACAGAGCAGATTGGTGAGAATTGCTTGGACTGAGTCCTTCCCCTGTGCAGGATCCAACAGCCAAGGACAAGGTCTCCCTGAAGCTGTCCCTAACCGGCCCTATCCACGGGGCACACACTAACGTGGTAAAAACTCCCAGTGGTTGACCAGCTCAGGAGGGAGGGGCCAGCCTGCCCCGCCCCTGCTTGTACTCCAGTGGCCATCAGCAGACTGGGGAGGGCAGCCATCCCTAGCCAGCATGCTTCAGAGTAATTGTAGCCAATACGGGAAGGGCCGGTGACCCCCATTATCCACTTGGCTGGAAGAAACCAGATACACCACAAGAAGAAGAAACAAAAGGAAGTCTCCAATCCCCAACGCAAACAGTACTGTCCCAGAAGGGGTAAACGCAGAAGAGATGGGGGGTTGCACACCTGTGGTTCCGGAAAAAGCAGCATCTGACATAAAGAATTATCTTCTGGATATTATAAAAGAACTAAAAACAGAAATACTGGCACATGTAAAGAAAGATATAAGAAAAATAATAAAAGAAATGCTAAGTACCTCTCAAGAAGACATGGATGGAAGAATGGAGGAGCATAGAAAAAGGAGACAGACCCTCAATGAAGAATATTAAAAAAAATCTAGAATACATGAAACAGATTCAAAGAGATTACCAGGAAATTAAAAACTCCATTGAAAGCTGGCAAATCTGCTTGAAAGAAACTAAGGATAGACTATCAAAACTGAAGACAGGTTTGCCATGTATGATCGTGAAAGGAAAGATTGCTTAAAAATAACAAGGAACAAAGGCTAGAAGATGAAAAGAGGATCTAGAACTTAAGACTAAAAAATGTGAGTGAAGAAGCAGGAATAAACTTAAGTACTTTCAAGACTTAGGAGAAGAAAAGGACAACAGGATTAAAGAAGTTAAGGAGAAAGTCTTAAGGCTTGAAAAGCAAATGTCTTTCATGGAAGGTGAACTTGAAACTAAGAAGAAAGAATTTGAATTTGCGAATTCAAGTGTGAAAAGCAAAGAAGAGGAGTTAAAAGCATTGGAAGACAAAGTTGAGTTAGAAAATGCCACAAAAATAGCAGAACTGAAAAAAAAAGCTGAACAAAAAATTGCTGCTATCAAGAAGCAGTTGTTGTCTCAAACGGAGGAAAAAGAACAGCAATATAAAAAAAGTACAGAAAGCCATTTAAATGAGCTAAGTAAAAAATTGCAAGAAAGAAACAAGGAGATTCACATCTTAGAAGAAAAACTTCAGTTATTAGAAAATTCTCCACAATCAGAAATAGAAACTATGGCAGCATGTACTGAACAAAAGGAAGCAGATTCCCAAAGCATTGTGCAGAAAGCTTATGAAGAAAAAAAAATCAATGCTTTACAAAGTAGTTTAACTGAAAAAGAAAATCTGCTGCAAAAGATAGAACTCATTCTGAAGTGCAAGGCAAGTGCCAGGAGGTCTTGGTAAAGTTAGAACATGCTGAAGCAAAACAACATGAGAGTCAAGTTCTTTAAGAAGAACTTGAAGAGAAAAAGAAAAATTCCTTAATAGTACCTCAGCATGTGAAAGAAGAGGGAAGTAAAAATAACAAAGGGGCAAAGCAAAACTGGGAAAATGTGGTTTATGATGTCCAAAAAACCCTCCAGGAAAAGGAACTAACCTGTCAGACTTTAGAGCAAAAGATAAAAGAGCTAGAATCTTGTTTAGTAAGAGAGAAGGAGGTGCATAGACTTGAAATGGAAGAGTTGATTTCAAAAAATGAAAAATTACAGGCTTTACAGCAACACATAGATGAAAAAAATAAACCCACTGAGGTTTTGAAAGACAATACTGAAGAAAATTCCAAATCACATATGATGCAACCCAAATTGCTTGGTAACTTTGAAGCCCAGCACAGTGACCCACAATTTAAATTAGCAGAGGCAGAGCGAGAAAAGCAGAAACTGAGCAAAGAGATTGTTAGATTACAGAAAGACCTTCGAACTCTAAGGAAGTAGCATCAGCAAGAATTAGACATACTAAAGAAAGAATGTGAACAGGAAATGAAGGAGAAAATCAAACAGGAGCAGGAAGATCTTGAGTTGAAGCACAATTCTGCATTAAAACAGCTGATGAGGGAGTTTAATACCCAGCTGGCACAAAAAGAACAGGAGCTGGAAATGACCTTAAAAGAAACTATCAGTAAGGCCCAGGAGGTGGAAACTGAGTTTTTAGAAAGCCATCAAGAAGAGACAAATCGGTTACATAAAAAAATTGCAGAGAAAGACGATGATCTACAAAGAACAGCCAAAAGATATGAAGAAATCCTTGATGCTCATGAAGAAGAAATGACTGTGAAAGTAATGGACCTGCAAACTCAACTTGAGGAACTGCAGAAAGAATATCAGCAAAGACAACAGCAAGAGGAAAATGCTGGTGATGATAAAGTAACAATTATGGCACTACAGACACAACTAGCACAGAAGACGACTGTAATCAATGATTCAAAGTTGAAAGAGCAAGAGTTCACAGAACAGATTCACAATTTAGAAGACCATTTGAAGAAATATGAAAAGAATATGTATGCAACAACTGTAGCAACACCTAATAATGGTGGCAACTTGCACCATAATGATGTCTCACTCTTGGGAGAACCAACCGAGTTTGAGTATTTATTAAAAGTGCTCTTTGAGTATATGATGGGTCATAAGACTAAGACCATGGCAAGAGTTATAACTACCGTACTAAAGTTCCCTGATGATCAGACTCAGAAAATTTTGGAAAGAGAAGATGCACAGCTAATGTTTACTTCATCTCACAGTGGTATCTTCTGAGTAAACCATCAGTCTGTGCTTAGTTAGCATGTGTCATGGCTTCGATCTTCATCTTGAAGAAATGGGGAGAGTGATATTGGGCAACTGCTGCTTGGAAGACTGTCCCTGTACACTCATTCATTCGAGAATGAAGATGTCATTTATGGCCCTTCAGACAGCCAGAGACAAAAAAAGATCTGACATTGGCCCATAGATATATTTTAGACTGCTTTTAAAATAGATTTATTTCATCAGCGGAGAAATGGTGATAATTTTTTCTTTTTCTTCAGTTTTCTGTCGGGAAGAATTTTATGTCATTTGAAAGATATTTTGAATAACTCAACCTGATTTATGGGCTCAAATAATGTTCCTTTCATTCTTTTTTTTCCCTCTTTTTAAACAATTGCTTGCCTTATTTTTAGGGTGAATGTTTTTCTCTTCTTTTAAAGATCTGTGCAATACATTTTAAGGTGAAACTTAGTGGATTTTTCTAATAAATTACAGCATTTAATTGACTATTACCCAGATTAATTCTTGAATATTTGCTAAAGACTAGTTCTTTAAGCTTTGACATATGATAAATCCCAAATGGTAGTACCTCATTGTTTACTTAGCTTTTGTACTTATATTTTTCAGAGGAAAAAAATACTACTGTAAATTGTAAATAGTCAATATAAACCATATTGTATGCAAATCTATGACTGTTGGCAGTGTCATCTTGGAGGAGCAGATAACTAAAGTTTATTTACTATAAAAAAAGAAGCAGGGGTAAACACAAGTGAAATACAACAGCTATTTACAAAAATAATTAAAGAAAACTTCCCAAGGAAAGGAAAAAGAAATGATATTCAGATATATGAGGCATACAGAATATCAGCCAGCTATAACCAAAATAGATCTACACCCAGATATATAAGAATCAAGATCCCAAAGTTCAGCACAAGAACAGCATATTAAAAGATGCTAGAGAAAAGAAACAGATCACCTATAAAGGAAAACCCATCAGAATCATGACAGACTTCTCAGTGCAAACCATCAAATCAAGAAGAGCTTAGAGCAAAGTAATCCAAGCTCTGAAAGAAAATAACCTCCAATCCAGATTGATGTACCCTGAAAAACTATCTCTCAAAATTAATGGAGAAACAAGATGCTTCCATGACAAAGAGGAACTGGGGGAGTTCATGACCACCAGTTCAACCCTACAAAAAATACTGAAGGGCATTCTAGAGAGAGGATAAAAAAAAGACCATGGTTTCAGGAATAATGGCAGAGGGGGTTCACCAAATGGGGCAGATAATGGAATGAAGGGGAAATGTAGGCAATCAATGGCAGAAAAATAGCATGACAGAGATGAGGCAGACAAGGTTGGCCATAATCACTAATATAGATGGCCTCAATACACTAATAAAAAGAAATACAGGCAGAGTGGATCAGGAGATAGGGTCCATCAAGGTGCTCTATATAAGAAATACATTTAACCTGAAAGAGGTTTATGGACTGAATGTCAAAGATAAGAAAACAATGCTCTATGTGACAGGGAACCAGAGAAAAGTAGGGGTAGCTTGCCCATCAGCTGCAGATTGGTTGGAAAGACATGACACTTTTATACAAAAGAGAACTACTCAGATATAAGGAAGCAAAACCTTGAGGCTCCTGTAGGTAAATGGATACAACTTGAGATCATGCTCAGGGGTAAAAAGGTTCAGAATCACTTAGGTAAATAGCAGGTTGCCTCTCTAATCTAAAAACTAAAGGAGTTAGTGGGATATAAAATGGACAATGCACCCTGTGAACGTGAAAGGGGAGGAATTGTCTAAAAAGGGAAGGCAGTAGCCATTGTTAAACTTGTATTATGATTTGAAACCCATATTATTTTCATCACTCTGTTTAGTTTGATTATATTCTGTTCTAGTTTGTCTACTTGTAACATATTTGATGTTATGGACTGCTACTCCAAAGATAGTAGGTTATACAATGGTAACCATTTTTTATTTCCTATTAATGTAATTTGAAGCCCTGTATTGCTTTCACTGTCTTGTTTTAACTGATTTTATTTGAATCTATTTTGTTTGATCACTGTATTGTTTTGACTGATTTTATTCAAATTTGTTTTGTTTGACAATAAGTCTGAGGGTTAAGGCAACTACTTTGAAGACAATAAGATTCACTATGATACCCTTTCTGGTTTGACTATTATCTTCTTTTGAATTCCTATAATGTCTCCAATGTTTTGTTTTTATTGATTTTGTTCTGTACTGCTATGTTCAATTTTATTGTACCTGAGGATGTGGGCAATTATATTGAAGATAACAAGAGACATCATGGTAACCACTGTAGATCACCTTGTATTGTGGTTTTAAATCATGTACTATGTCCATCCTTTTGTTTTGAATAACCCCCTTTTTTTCCATTTAACACCAGGAAAGTTTTATTTTAAATCAGGATTATAACACATATTTTCTGTTGATGTCATAAAGACTTTTTAATTAATCTTTTGCTCCCTGAAATAAGGCACTTCCCAACAATTTTATACATGTCAAAGTTAGTACTGTAGATGACATGGGAGAATATGTGTCACTCAATAATTGGTACACAAATAACTCATTATCTATTTTTAAAAAAAATTGATCTCTGTAGCACATCATATACAGAAATTATTTCTAAGTAGTTTACAGATTTAAGTATGGAACCCTAAGACTTCTGGGAAGATGGCGGAATAGTAAGCAGCAGAGTAAACAGCCTCTCTGAGAAAAACAGTCCACATACTGGGGACATGGGGAAGGAAGAAGGAAGGAAGTGGGTCCCCTAGGCCTAGGAAGAATCTAAAGTGAGAACTGAAGCCTACAGAGACAGTAAAAAAGAAAAACTTAAAGGAAGAAGAAGGCAGTAGCTGGCAGCACATTCATCCAAAGCCAGACCCAATGCCTGAGAGGAGCTGTTCAAACCTTGGGAAGCAGGTCACAGTGCCAGAGGTGGCTGGAAAGCCTGGAAGCCCTGCCAAGAGATGCGGTGGTGGAGGAGAGCTGCAGACGCAGAGAACTGCACTGGCCAGTGGTGAATGCAGAGGGCTCAGTCCTTCCACAGAAAAAGCATTGGCCATGAGCCATTTTGGAGCCAGGCTGGAAAAGCCCAGAACCAGAACTGTGACCAGCACCCTCCAGCAGCTCCTAGCTAGGTCTGGTGGAAATTGCTTGGACTGAGCCTTGTCCCTATGAGCATTTCAGCAACCACTGCTGAGGTTCCCCACTGATAACCAGCTTGGCCTGGATGCAGTGGCCAGCCTTGCCCCACGCCTATTCTAACAGCCGTGGTGGGGGCTCCCTGATGGTAACCAGCTCAGTCGGGAGGCAGCAGCCAGCCCCACCCCCACCTGCACTCCACCAGCCACGGTGAGCCAAAGCAGGCTGGGCAAAGCAACAGGCAGCCCTGCACCAGCGCACCCAGTGGTCACCATCAGATACCAATAGCCAGTACTGGCTAGAAGAACCAAACAGTTTCACTTCAGAGAAATTGGAGCCAATGCAGGAAGTGACTGGACCTCACTACCCACTTGTCTGGAAGAAACTGGGAATATGCCAAGACGAAGAAGGAAAAGGCAGACTCTGGCCTCCAACCCAAGGATCCAGGAGATGTGAATACAGAGGAGATTGGCAGTCACACACCTGAAGTTTCTGAACAGTGATGGCAACGGAAGTAAAGAAACAACTTCATGAGGCTATAAAAGAAATTAGAACAGAAATACTACCTCAGGTAAAAGAAGAAATGAAAGACATAATAAAAGAATTGTTAAGCACCCCTAAAGAAGACATAGACGAAAGAACAGAGGAGCACAGGAAAATGCGGGAAACTTTGAATGGACAATATAAAAATACATGAAACAGATTCACAGTGATATCCAGGAAATTAAAAACTCCATTGAAAGCTGGCAAAACCACTTGAAAGAAACTAAAGATAGACTTTCAAACCTTGAAGACAGGTTTGCAGCTTGTGATCATGAAAGGAAAGAGCTCTTAAAAATAACAAGGAACCAGGAAGTAACAATTCAATGGCTGCAAGACAACCAAAAGAAACACAAGAATAATAGATGTGAGTATAAAAGCAGGAGTCAACATAAATGACATTAAAAGCCTATTTACAGAATATCAGAAAACTGCCCAAGCATAGGAAAAGGAAATGACATTCAGATAAGTGAAGCGTATAGAACTTCAGCTAGCCATAGCCAAAATAACTCTACACCCAGACATATAATAATCAAGATCCCAGAAATTCAACACAAGAATAGCATATTAGAAGCTGTCAGAGAAAAGAAGCAGATAAAGGAAAACCTATCAGAATCACAACAGACTTCTCAACACAAACCATCAAGTCAAGAAGAGCTTGGAGTAAAGTATTTCAAGTCCTGGAAGAAAGCAACTTCCAACCCAGATGGTTGTACCCTGCAAAACTATCTTTCAAAATTAATAGAGAAACAAGACACTTCCATGACAAAGAACAACTGAAGGAATTCATGACCACCAAACCAACACTACAAAATACTGAAGGACATTCTAGAGAAAGATAAAAAAAAGACCATGGTTCCATGAACAGCAGCAGAGGAGCTCACCCAGCAGGACAGACAATGGAATGGAGGGGAAATTAGGCAACCAATGGCAGGGAAATATCACAGCAGAGACAAGGCAGAGCATGTTGGTCATAATCACTAATACAGATGGCCTCAATTCACCAATAAAAAGAAACACAGGCAGAGTGGATCAGGAGACAGGGCCCATCAATATGCTTTATACAAGAAACACATTTAACCCAAGAGAGAGTTCATAGACTAAAAATCAAAGGAGAGAACACAAAGCTCTATGTGACGGGGAACCAGAAAGAAGTAGGGGTAGCTTGCCCATCAGCTTCAGCCTGATTAAGAAAGTCATGGCACTTTTATACAATGGAAAGCCACCCAGCTATAAAGAAAGGCAACCTCAAGGCTCTTATAGGTAAATGGATACAACTTGAGATCATTCTCATGGGTGAAATGGTTCAGAGTCACGTGGATCCAAAATGCACAATACATGTCTGGTTTTGAAGGCCTGTAATGCCCATTACTCTGTTCTGATCAGTTTTATAATATTTTGTTTTGTATGAATTGTGTGTGAAAATGTACGCAATTACTTAAAAGAAAATAAGACATTATGGTAACCACTGTAGATCTCCTATTGTCCTGCTTTGAAATCTGTGCCACATTGTTTTCTTCTGATCTGCTTTGTTCTGTTTCATGATATTTAGTTTTACCCTTTTTAAAACAAAAGAAAAAAGAAAAAATGCACAATACATCCTGTGAAAGTAAAAGAGGAGAGAGTGTCTAAAAGGGGAAGGCAGAGGCCATTGTTAATCTACTATCATGATTTGAAACACATATTGTTTTCATCATTCTGTTTAGTTTGGTTTTATTTAGTTTGTCTAATTTTATTATATTTCAGTTTGTCTAATTTTATTATATTTGATGGCATGGAATATATTCTCATATTTCAAAGAGAATAAAATATATTATAGTAGCCATTATTGATTTCCTACTAGACTGTTTTGCTGTATCATTTTCACTGTTTTATTTTGACTGATTTTATTCTATTTTATTTTGTTTGATGTATCATGTCTGATGGTAGAGGCAACTACTTTGAAGATAACAAGATGCATTATGGTACCCATCGTGGTTTTACTACTATCTTGTTTTGAAGTCCTGTGCTGTGTTCATTGTTTTGCTTTTATTGGTTTTATTCTGTACTATTTTGCATGATTTTATTTGCCTGATGGTATGGGCAATTCTTCTGAAGATAACAAGAGGCATTGTGGTAGCCATTATTTATTTCCTTGTATTTTGTTTTAAAGTCATGTACCATATTCATCGTTTTGTTTTGATTGATTCTATTCTGTTTTGTTTCATTTGGTGAATAATCCCAGGTTTTTATAGATGCTTTGACTACTTAAGAATACACAACCCCTGGTTGTTTGTCTAGAAAATGTTTACCCATGCTTTGAGACTCTACCTAGATAGTATCTACCTTCCAAAACCTCCTCACATTTGCAGATGTAAATCAGTCATTTCTTCCTCTCTGTTTCCTGTGCAAGGTTGTATCATCTCGCTATTACGTTGTTCTATATGTGTGTGTCTTTGACTAGCTAAAATCATAAGCTCTTTTATCTCAGCAGTTAAGACGCACACACAGCAATAATGACCAGAAACAGTTTGGACACCCTGGCTCCCATGTCCCTTTCTGTGACCACGTGTTCCCCTAGCCCATAATTCTGTGGCAACTGTGGGTGTGATCTCTGCCTCCTTCTGGAACCCCTGGCCTCAGGCACCATTTCTGGCTTCTCTCTCAGCCTCACACATTTCAGCACTCATAGTTCTGATGTATTTTCATAGAACACAACTCAAAATTCAAATCAAACAGTCAAGGAAACCTATCTTTTTTTTTAATGCAGTATCAATCAAAAATATCTCACTCTTCAGTGCTTTCAAACTCTACAGTTCATTTTTATTTTAAAAGGACATTGAGTTTCTAATCCTCCAGACCCCCAGGGAGACATTTTACCATACAGGACTTGGATGAAGGTGACTGCCTGTGACTGATTAAGATGAGTTTTTGGTGTCTTGCAGCTTCCCGACCCAGGCCTTCTGTGCCTTAGTCACCAGAGACCCTGGATTGAGTGGCAGACACAAACAAAGCAGTAGTGACTGAGTTGTGTGGCACCCGGTGTCACTTGCCTGTGTTTATAGCCACCCAGCTGCAGCCATTCAACAGTTATGACACAGGAACAACAGTTGCTTTTCCAAGTCAATACATGAATCTTTGTGACATTGCAGAAAAAGCCGAAGTAGATTTCCAGCTCTACTGCTCTGTAGTTCCGTGACTTTCATTCAAAGATAACCTCCTTGAACCTCTCTGTCCCTTCCTGGAAAGCAATAACTACCCTGCCATATCCTCTGGGGTGGAGAGAGCATTTCAAAACCAAAAGCAGTGATGAATTTAAACTATATGGTTCCACACAAATATCAATATTAGCCCATAATTTAGTTCTTCCTGTAAGTGAGACACAATTCTAAGTGCTTACATTTGTTGATTCCTTTACTCCTCTTAGAAACTCCAATAGTTCAAACTTTCAGTCACATGTTAAATATGAAAAATCAAAAACAGCAGAGAATTTATGGAAGTTGCTAAGATAGCAGAGTCAGTACTGCCAGATCCAGGATATGAGCCCAGACTTTTATCCATCATGCCACACTAAATATCATAGGAGTTGTTTTCCTGTGTGGCTTTAGACTTGCTTCTAATAATATCTATTAATACCTAGAAATCAATTATGTGATCATGGTTTACAAAAACACTCACCATTGTTATTATTTAGTTTTTATGTCCCTGTATTTCTAATTAAACTGTGAGCTTCCCAAGAATAGTATATTAATCCCTAATAGCCATGGCCCTGCATACTGGGTCTGCCACATCTCTCTTTAGAATAATCTATTAGCTGGATAAAGAGAAGAAAGAGAAATAGTAGACAATGGGTGGAGAAAACAGATGACAGATGGATAAGTGGGAAGATTGGTGGAAGAGTGGGTGGTTGGATGGACAGGTGTGTGGATGGGTAGATGGGTGGATGATTGGGTGAGTAGGGGAGTGAATCTACAGATGGGTAGATGGGCTAGTGGATGATTAGATGGTTCACAGATTGTCAGTTTTATAGACAAGTGCTTGATCACCTCAAAACTCTAATTGTATATTTTCTTCACCCTCTTGAGTTCACCAATAACTTTTTGTTCATTTTCTCTTAAGTCAGAACCAATTGATTATTGTCATCATTTAAAGGGAAAAATATGGTATGACAAAGACACTGAAATGGGGCTGACCCTACAAAGAAGAAACAATTGCTGCTCTGTCTCACAGTAAGCTGGATTCTAAAATCTTGCTCCGTAATTTAGTCATCTCTGTCCTTGCTAACTCTGAGAAACTTTGAACATCAAAAATATGTCTTGCAGTTCTTGAGCCCCCAGCACACCCGCTGCCGTATAAAAGTTCAACAAGCAATAAATGTCAGGTCAAGCTGACGAACCAGCCCAGTCTGTGTGCCCTCTTTTTCCATCTTTCCTACGCAGTATCTCCTGAACATGCTCTTTCCTCTCTTTCCAGGAAGATTGTGCTGGCATTCATGCCTCCTACAGTTCAAGTACCATTTGAACTTCACTTTGCCCTTTGTATGTGAAGATCTTCTGTAACAGTAAAGAAATTCTTCACCAAAGATATCAGCAATTCCTCTTCTGGAAAGAGCCTCACAGAGTTCCTCCAAAAGCCCTGATCTACCAAAATAAAACTATGATCCTGAAGATAAACTGTCAAACCTCTTGTTTTGTGAGATGAACAGGCTGCCCTTCCCTCCCCTCTTGTCTTCTGCTAAGATCCATTGTCCCTTATATTTACTATGCTTGTTTCTTCTCCTTAAAAACACCTGGAGGATAAAAGTACAGGTCTCTGGAATAGAAAGGGAGGGAGGGAAGAAGACAAGAAGCCAAACTGTAAATAAACAATAGTAACATTTATTGGCTATATGTATGATTTCAAACCCTAGCAAAACTAATGTTGGAATTTAAGTCCCATTGTGAGGTAAGTAAGGGGCCAGGTGGAACCTCTGGGAGCAAATCAGGATTAGATGAGGTCATTAACCCGATGATTAATGGGCAAGGCCCCACATCTGCACTAGTGACATTATGAGAAGAAAAGAAGAGACCCAAGTTGGTTAGGTCACTCTGTCTCACCATGTGATGCACTAGGCCAGCTGAGGACTAGTCAGACAGTCTTCATTTGTTCCCAAGCAGAAACAACCATGCCATTAGACTTCCAGAACTGTAAGCTAATTAGCCTCTCTTCCTTATAAATGTCCCTGCCTATGGTATTCAGTTATAGTAATAGGAAACAGACTAATACAGTACTATACACCGGTTATTAAACCATTGTCCCCCAACTCCATAGTTATACTTTAATGATCACTTTGATGCTGAGGCTAAGATTCAGGCAACCACATTTCCACTTTGCCTCCTACTGTCATTTAAGATCTCATGGGTAGAGATACATGAAGACTGAAAAGATGGAGGAGGAGACTGAAAAGATGGAGGTGGGGAGAGCTATAGGCTCCTTCTTGTCTTATTTTCCGTTCAACAACAGCAAAAGCTCTACGCTGGGCAGCTTCAGCTGACACAATCTGCAGTTCCTCTCCTTTGTGCCCAACCACCACCCTCTCTATTTAGACTCAGAAACAAGAATATGCCCTCCCCAGACACTTGGGCGAAACCCCCACCTGCCAGCTTCTGGACCTGATAACCCAGTATCCTTTCTTCAGTATTCCAGTTACTCTCTCTGTTACCTCAGTGTTTTCTGTGGCTCATCCTTTTCTCCAGTCCCTACTTAACTTATTTTCTATAGAAAATTCCCTCAGTAAAAAATATTCTGGGTTCTTCATGCACACTGGCTGATTCAAGTACAGTGGCAGAGGTTCCTTATAGAAACCCTGTGAGGACACTGTCATTTCATGGATGAGTAGACTGAGACATGGAGACATGAACTTGAATTTCAGTTCTAATCCCAATGCAGTGGTGTTAGTCACTCTCTGCTACTGACGACACACAATACTACAATTTCAAGGGACAGAAGCTTATATGGCTCACAGTTTCCAGTGGGTTCAGTCCATGGTTGGCTGACTTCAAGGTGAAACAGCATGGAGGAAGGAACTGGCAGAGAATAGCTATTCACTCTATAGTAGCCAGGAAACAAAGAACAAAGGGAGGAGCTGGAGGCAAACCACCACCATGTAGATCATACCTACGGTGAACCACCTCCAAACAAGCACCTAACAGCAAATTTAGCTACTGAACTAATCCATGGATGAAGCCACTGATAAGTGTAACTCATAATCCCATGATCCAGTCACAAACACATGTCCTTCCAAACACATGAGATTTGGGGGGATATTCTAGATCTCAATGTAACAGCAGTCATATCTAAAAATATCTACCTGGGATTCTTGATTCCTAGCATGAATTCCTATCTGCAGGGCCAGGGTCTTTCCTGGAACCAAAACTACATGCAAACTTCTCTGAGAAAGAAGTACAGCTCCCTCTCCACCCCCAACAGGGCGATCATGCAGAGATTTATTACTAACAGATGGCTGTGGTGTAGGAGAGAGACAGAGTATGCCTGGACCAGTTAAGACCAACACAGCAGTCGCAGGTTATTTCCCACCTACACAGCAAAAAGGAATGAAATTCCAATCTAGAAATGATTCTGTCTTCCCCCAGAGTTTCTGATGGAAGAGCAAAGAAAGCCCATTGAGTTGGTTGGAAGCCACAGAGACTAGAACATTTTCTTTTTTCTTATAACGAGCATCACCTCTTCTCCACCGTGATGCCAGCCTCCCTTCTTTCATGTGTCTCTGCCTCTCAAAGTCCCCTTCAGCAGTTTTCATTCTTTTATTACTTTGTCTCCTGTCTCTCTGTTATATAAACAAATAGGTTCTAGCAAGATAGCTAAATCCTCACAGCAAGAGATATGGTCAACATTTTTGAACATTACACAGAAAAACAGTCCCAATACTGAGTTTCTCATCAAGAAGTTATCCAAAACTGTCTGAAAGTCTAGTAATTTCTTCTTTTATTTTTATTTTTTTGGCAATAGAAAGATGTGTGTGGGTTGGATAATGACAAAGTTCCTCTCAGTCACAGCTATGTATCTAGGAGATTTGTGGCTTTTCCCCTATGCAGATTCCATGCCCAGTCATACTTTCATCTTACCTTCAGCTAAATGCTATGCCATCCTCAACTATTTAAAACATAGCAAAATAACATATCTCATATGTCTCTCTGCTCCTTATGCTTATTATATTGCTTTTGGGGTTTGAACATAATTTTTTATAATGCATGTTTTATTTATTTAAATATCATTTTTAATGATACATAAGAACAAAAATCTTGGACCTGGCAAGCCGTGGCTGCCTCAGGATGAGAATCATCAGCGTCTCCTGAGATCCACGCCATGTTGGAACTTAGGGTGCTGGGAAACCAAGCAACCAGCTCGCCACCCTGGTAAGCAGTGTGAGCCTACCGGCATGGGTGCTAAAAATCAAGCATCCACCACCACCACCACCACCCCCCAATTAGCAAGTGGGAAGCAACCTCTTGGAGGCTGAGTATATGCAATATAGCAAATAAGGGGGATTTCCTTCTACCATCTTTTTGAAGGCAAACATTTTTATCACTGTTTTGCTTTGTTCTGATGAATGGTATTGCTCTATTCAATATTCTGTTTTGATAAGTTCTATAATGTTCTGCATTTCCTATGATTTTGCTATACCTGATTGAAAGAACAACTATTGTGAAGAAAATGAGAGATACTATGATACCTATTACTGTTATCCCAGTAACCTGCTATGAAGTTATATACCAATTTCACTACACTGTCTCAACTGGTTTTGTTCCACCTTATTCTGTTGTATTTTACTACCTTCAAAATAAAAAATAAAAATAAAAAAACAAAAATCTTGCACATAAGTACAAAGAACATGATATTTTGATACACACATATATGATGTTTAGATCTGACTAACCATACCTGCTTTCCTCAATTATCATTTATTTATGGTTAAACATTCAAAATCCATTTTTCTAGCTTTTAGTAATGCACAGTGCTTTAGTGTTTTAGCATTACCCGAGTGTCCAATCACACATCCAAACCTGTTGCTTCTGTTTCAATGTAACTTAATACCGATTAGTCAACCTTTCCCTTCCCTTCCCTCTCCCTGCTCTTGCCTGCTTTCAGTAACCACCATTGTAATCTCAGCTTGCATGGAATCAACTTGTTTTAGACTCTACATTTGAGTGAGTTCAGGCAGTATTTATCTTTAAGCTCCTGGTTTATTTTACTTAACATTATGATCTCCATTTCATAACATCACTGCAAGTGACAGGATTTTTTTCTTACTTATGACTGACTGGTACACCATTGTGTACATGTACACATTTCCTTTGTCCACTCATTAAATGATGGGCACATGCACTGCTGCCATTTCTTGGTTAATGTGAATAGAGCCACAGTGAACACCAGAGAGCAAATGTCTTCAATGTACTGATTTAATTTCCTTTGCATATATGTACACAGTGCTAGGACTTTGGATTATATCATAGCTCTATTTTTAACATTTTTGAGGAATGTCCATTGATTCCCTCCTAGCTGCATTAATTTACACTCCCACCAAGAGTTTACAAGAGTTTCCTCCTCCCCACATCCTCACCAGCACTTACTATCTTTAGTTTTTAAATTCCATCCATTCTTTGACAAACCAAACCTTTCGGTGAGCCAGGCTCCACCATGGGGATCAGGAAGAGACCCAGCAAGGAGAAAAACCACACCTTCCCATGAGCCAGTTGATGTACAGGCTGGGAAAACAGAAGAGCATCCACCACCGTACCACCCACCATAAGTAACTGGCTGATTTAGAGGACTCAGAGTGAGATGATAACAACTGAGATGAAAGGAATAGCTTTATGGTTGCACTGTTTGATTGACTTTGCAGGCTTGGGGCTGGTGGTCTGAGCATCTATTTGGAGAATGGCAGTGTGCACTGTGGCAATTGTGGGGGATTCCTTCTGTCTTATTTTTGAAATCCAATGTTTTGTTCTTTTTTATAGTGTGCTTTATTCCTGTATCTGGTAACCTGAGCAACTATTTTGAAGATAACAACATGCAAAAAATAGGTGAATTACAAAGGTTCTTCATGGAAATAATTAAGGAAAACTTCCCAAGCATGGGAAAAGAATATGATATATGGTTATGTGAGGCATACAGAACTCCAGCCACCTACAACTAAAACAGAGCTACACCCAGACATATAATAATCAAGATTCCAGAAATTCAATATAAAAACAATATTAAAAGCCATCAGAGAAAAGAAACAGATTACCTATAAAGGTAAGCCCATCAGAATCATGGCTGACTTCTCGACACAGACCATCAGATCAAGAAGAGCTTGGAGTGAAGTATTCCAAACCCTGAAAGAAAATAACCTCCAGCCCAGACTGATGTACCCTGAAAAGCTGTTACTAGAATTTAATGGGCAAACAAGATGCTTCCATGACAAAGACGAACTGGGAGAATTTGTGACCACCAATCCAACCCTACAGAGAATGCTAAAGGACATTCTAGAGAGAGAGGAAAAGAAACACCAGGATTTTAGGAACAGTGGCCAAAAGGCCTCAATGAGTGGGGCAGGCAGTAGAATGAAGGAGAAAACTAGACAAACAAAGGCAGGAAAATAGCATAGCAGAAATGATGCAGAGAAGGATGGCTAGAATCTCTAACATAGATGGCCTTGATACACTATATTGTTAATAGTGCACCAGGATTTAAAACCCACATTACTCACACCACTCTGCTTAGATGTATTATATTCTGTTCCAGTCATTTCTACCTGTACTAGATTTGAGGACACAGACAGTTATCCCAAAAATAATGGGATATAGTACTGTAATCATCCTTAATTTCCTATTAACTTAATCTAAAGCTCTGTAAAACCTACATTGCTTTACCATGACTGATTGTAATCAAATCTGGTTTGTTAGATCACTGTTTTTTAGTGATAGATTTTATTCAAAGCTGTTATGATTGATAGTATCAAGTCTGAGAGTATAGGCAACTGCACTGAAGATGACAAGATTCACTAGAATGTCCGCTCTGGTTTGATTATTATCTGCCTTTGAAGTTTGATACTATCTACAATGTTTTATTTTTACTAATATTGTTATAATACTATATTCAATTGTACTGCTATATTCATTTATGCCTGATGATATAGACAATTCTACTGAAGACAGTAAGAGATAACACAGTAACCATTGTAGATCACCTTGTACTGTGGTTTTATACAACTTTTTGGTTTCATGTTTTTATAGGAATTTGTTTTGTTTTGTCTTGTTATGTTTTGTTTTTCCCTCTAATACAAAAAGGATAGAAATACATGTAGAGACTCACTCATACATAGCTGTTTATAGTCTCACTGTTTGAATATCTACTCTGTATGCTTTAATTTTGTAACAATATGTAATTTATTATAATATGTAATTTATTAACTAGTGATTTCTTGTTTATCTTTTTTTTGAAATTTTGTATTATTTCTACCCTTTTCATGTTTTTTTTCTCTTAAAGAGGAAATCCCTAGTTGATAAATCAACTAGTTGATAAATCACTAGTCCTCTTAGAAATAGTTGTTCAAGTTAAAAAATTAAAGCATACAAAGTAGATATTCAAACAGTGAGAGTATAAACAGCTATGCATGCATGAGTCTCTACATGTATTTCTATCCTTTCTGTATTAGAGAGAAAAACAAAACATAGCAAGACAAAAACAAAACAAATTCCTATAGAAACATGAAACCAAAAAGTTGTATAAAATCACAGTACAAGGTGATCTACAATGATTACTGTGTTGTTTCTTATTGTCTTCAGTAGAATTGTCTATATCATCAGGCATAATTGAATATAGCAGTATAATTGAATATAGCAGTACATAACAATATTAGTAAAAATAAAACATCGTAGACAGTATAAAACTTCAAAAGCAGGTAATAATCAAACCAGAGTGGATATTCTAGTGAATCTTGTCATCTTCAGTGCAGTTGCCTATACTCTCAGACTTGATACTATCAATCATAACAGCTTCGAATAAAATCTACCAATACAAAACAGTGATCCAACAAACCAGATTCGATTATGATCAGTCATAGTAAAACAGTGTAGGTTTTACAGAGCTTTAGATTAAGTTAATAGGAAATTAAGGATGATTACTGTACTATATCCTGTTATTTTCAGGATTACTGGCTGTGACCTCAAATCTAGTACAGGTAAAATTACTGGAACAAAATATAATACATCTAAGCAGAGTAGTGTGAGTAACATGAGTTTTAAATCCTGGTGTTCCTTGATTTTTCTGTTATTTTCTTTTTTTCTTTAAAACAAAATAAATAAAAGAATTTTAAATAAATAAATAAATTGCATCCATTTTTCTGGAATGAAGTAATAACTCATTGTGGTTTTGCTTGCATTTCCCTGGTGACCAATATTTAAAATCATATTTAAATTCTTGGATTTGTCCTTCCAGTTGGCACAACTTTTTTCTAAGCATAGTCTGAAAAATTACCATTTTAAATGGAACAAACAGGCATCTTTTGGCAGAAAGATGATGACATAATTTTGTGTTAGGAACTGTGTCACTAGAAGCCAGGAATATTCTGGAAGGACTATAGAATAAAGCCAGCTATTCTATACTTACAGGTAACTCCTCTTGTCTGACAAGGCCATTGTTAGAGGAACTGGTAGAATATACCAGCCACAAATGCAATTACCATCTCTATTTCTGTCTCTACCTCTATCTCTGTCTGTCTCTGTCTCCATCTCCATCTCCATTTCCATCTCTATCTCTAACTCTACCATTGCAGAAATTGAGGAGGTAAAATGTGTTATGTAATAAGAGTAATCCCAACCTGTATTTAAATCCAACTCTGTATTTATCTCAGCTTCTAAGCCTCAGTTCTTTGATTTTGTGAAATGTACATCATTCCTGGAATTAGCAAGAAGTCATTACTGATGATGTTGTATTTAATCATGCTAGATACTCCATCTGAAACACAGGCTTAACACATTGAATCCACATAGCATTTTCTCATGCTGAATCTTAGTTAGTATCTTTTATTTTATGTATAAGGAAACTGAGTCTTGCATAGCCAAGTAAGTTTCACAAGGCTCCAGAACTAAGAAGAGACCAACCTAAGTTTAAACCAAATTGTCTAAATCAAAAGCTACTGCTTTGTTGCACACCACACTGCCACCCATTAAAGAATAGATGGGTCATAGCAGACAGGGTGAAGGGTAACGAATGGAAAGCCTTTCTCCAGGGCTCTGTAAATTATACCATGTTTCCTCCTTGAGAACATGATGTGCATGGCAGGAAAACAGATGTGGAAGAAAATCAGGACAGCACAACATCACATAGGGAGGAATTCTCAAGAGGTGATGGGAGGTAGAGGCGCCTGATGGATTTCATTGGAAAAGTCTTCCTATGTTTGCACCCACCGAGTGCCTCTTGGTCCACTGCTGCTTATTGTTAAGGTTGGTAAATGACCATATATGACATATTCTTTCCTAAGGAGTCTGCATTGGGAAGTAGACCAAGGCATTAGGCAGAATTTTAAATAGTGCTTGATTTATTACTGGAAAGGCTGGATTGTAGAATTCCAAGGCAATGAGGAAAGGCAAAAATAGGCTTCTAAAATAACTTATTCTTTCTTTTGCTCACATTTCCCCAGATTCTATTGCCAGAGGGAGGTAAGAGATTAGGATATATACAAGAATCACTTTTAACACCCTGACCCAGACTCTCTTTTCTTGAAAAGGGAAGACATATTGGTTGAATTGACTCTTTTATGACCCAGATAATTCCAAAGGAAAGGGGAAGTTTCCCCCTATAATTATATTAACAAAATATTACAATATATGTATGGCTCTTCTTAGAAAGACAAAATAAAGTAATACTTTCTTTGGATGTGGAACTCGATTAAACAGACTAAGAACCTAACAAAGAATGTAACTGACTTTACATTGTGCTTTACAAACAACCCATACACCAAAGGCTGAAAACTCAAGCCATTCATCAATATAAATATGGTACCATATATTCACAATACTCACTTTTCCTTAAAAGAGGGTTAATTCCAAAGATCTTGCTGTTAATTGAAAATAAAATTAAACCTAAAACTAAACTCTAGAGGCTGTCAAAATGGTTAGGAAATATCTAAATTCTATGCACTCTTTTCCCTTTTTCCATGATCTGTGTATATAATACCTTCCTTTAATGTTTGTCTTCCTTACAAATACCTAATTTTATAAGACACAGACATTTTCTAAAGAGAAAAATATTTGAGGGGGTTATACAAATTCTTTCTGTAGGTCTCTGGTAGCTAAGTGCTTGCAGAATCCAGGGAGAAATTACTAAGTAATTCCCTCAAGAAACTAACTTGTTATACTTTATTTTTAGAGATTAGTATCTTCACTTTGGCTCATTGCAGGATGGGATTCATATTTTTCTGCTTTACCCATGAAATTGGTCTCTGATCGTGATTGGATTGTGGAACAATTCTTCATTCAACAAATATTCCCTGAGAGTCTACAACATTTCAGGGGCAATGTAATTTAGATTCAATATAGACAGTAGCAAGTGGGTGATTTTAATATCACCAGATGTCCCATCCAACACCCTGACTTCTTGGACTTCCTTTCCTCCAATAATTGTCTCATCCATCCTCCTTCGATCATCCATGCCGTCATCGTGTCCTGGGCTACCACATCACGTGTCTGCTAGATCCTATTCCACTACAGCAAGCCCGGGAAATTACTTCAACAACTCACCCACTGTCTTCTCTGCTATCAACTATTTTCTCTCCTGAATGATCTGCATAAGCATATAAATAAGATATAATTTCCCCATCAACCCCTCCCAGCCACACTCCCATTTCTCTTATAGAAAAACTCACCCTCAAAGTGATCTATATTCTTTGTTCTTTTCTTCTTTGGATTTTCTGCTACCTGTTTACCAGTAAGGCTTTGACCATCATATCTCCGCTATTAAGGCTACTGATGTTCTTCACATTAGCATTCTCCGTTAATTCTCGCTTCTTACCAGACTCAACCACAAGATTCAGTGGTGATGATTAACCTCTCCTTCCTACTTGAATGTCTTCTTGGCTTCCCTTCAAAACATGGCTTGGTTCTCTTCCTATCTTCTCCTTCACTGGCACCCCACTACCCCCTTCTTCCTGACTTCTGAATTTTGGGACGGTCAGCACTTAGCACCTCAGATTTCTGTTGTTATTTATATTATTTATACTTAGTTCCTGGGTCATCCAGTTCCATGATTGTAAGTACCATCTGCATGGTGGTGATGCCCAAATCACCACTAACTCCGTTGTCACTATTCTAGACTTCTTCCCTGCACTCAAGACTGACGCTGAGCTTACTACAAGGCTCTGGATGCTTCGTAGGCATCTCGAACTTCACATCACCACAACTCAGCTCCTTACCTGTTTTTTTCTTTCAACCTGCTCTTTCCATCTTTCTCATCTGAGTAAACTGCAGTCTCTCCTTCAATTTCTCAGGATAATGTCCTTGCAGTCATCCTTCACACCCCTCCTACAGCTTAGTTACCAATAAATCTTTTTAATTTAATTTTGGAAAGCACACCTCTAAGTGGCCACTCCTCACACCTCTCCCTGCTGTCATCCTCATCCAAGTAGCCATCGCCCACTGCCCACTTCATAACTGCAACAGCTTTGAGCCAGTCAGCCCAGCTTTTCCTCCTTAGCCCTTTACAGCATTTCCCATGTAACCACTTGCATGACCTTTAAAATCACGGCTAAATTTATTTCTCTCTCATGATCAAAACTTTCCAGTAGATTCCCATATCACTCAGATAAAATTAGTTGCCCTTTCCCAGTCCTCAAGGCCCTCAGTGCCTCAGCCTGGCTCTGGCGCTCTCTGACCAAGTCTCCTTCCCCAGTGCTCTTCTCTCTCCACTCTGACACCCTGCCTTCCTGCTGTATCCAAGCACACTTCCAACTCCAGAACTCTGCCCTGACTACTTGCCATGCCCAGAAATCTCTTCTTCCTAATACCTTCTACTAGCTTCTTCTTTCATTTCAAATAGGTCTCTACTTCGCCACCATCTTAGTATGATGGGAAATCCTAATAATCTGCCCAGAATAGCTTTAAACTGCCACTTCTTTCCTCCCAGACCTTAGTTTGCTTTTAGCATCTACCACCACTGACGTATATGCAATGCCTGGTTCTCTGACTAGAATATAAAAGTTACGTGAGATCAGGCATCTCATGTCTTTATTTTGGTGGTTTGTTTATTTCTTTCTTGATTTTCATTTTTGGTTATTTTTTTTTTTTTTTGGTTTTGTGGTGTTGTCGTTGTTGAGACAGGATCTCACTATTAGTTCAGAGTGGCCTTGAATTCACTGTGTAGATTTGGCTGGCCTCACATTTGGGGAGATCCTCCTGCTTCACTTTCCTAAGTTCTAGGGTTACAAGCATGTGCTACCATACTTGGTCATGCTTTTGTCAAGTGCTATGTAGCCAGGACCTGGAACCATGTCCCTAGCTGAGTAAATGGATGAACTCTTACACCCTGGGGGTGATTTAAACTCTTTCAGAAAGACTTTTCTCATATCAAGGCCAAAATAGAGGTGGGCATTTCATAGCTTCTCTACTGTGACTTGGAGAAGCTTCTCCAAGCCTTTCTTTGGAACCTTCAGTGACATGTTGAGCTGAGGGTCATTAAAGACTTAGGCAGATGGGTCAGGGATTTAGCTCAGCAGCATAAGTGCCTGCCTGACAAGCAGGAGGTCACAAGTTTGATCCCTGGTACCAAAAAAAGAAAAAAGACTTAGGTGGTTCACAAGGAGTCAAATGTGATCTAAGTCAAGTCAAACTAGTAACATTGACTATCTTGACTCTGAAATGATCCAAAATGATTTTAGAGGTCTTAGATTGTTCACTCCCATATTAAGGACATATCATCCATATCTTGTTCTTAGCAAGATCTGTCCCCACTGATTGAGGCAGCATACGTGCCACACGCATCACTCTGATGCTGTCATCTTTTTGTCTCCCAGATCACTCAGTAAACACCTTTTGTATTTAATGGGCAAACTCACTGATGGGTCCACCTTTCAAACATCTGGCACTCCAGAGCTGTACTCACATACATTTTCTGGAAAAACAAAGACCTGAATATCTTACAGGCACCGAAGTACACAGACTTATTGCATTTCCAATGCTTTTTTCACTGACCCCTTATGTGGGAGCAAGTTCACAAGCCAACCCTTGAGTTTACCCTGTCTCCCAAACTAAGAAGCACTAGGTGGGTAGCTATGGTTCTTTGTTAACAGGGGATTGAACATAGTCTGGACAGATCCAAATGCTAAAGCCAACCCTGTTGTATGGAGAAGAAATGCTTCTCTCTGCTCTGTGTAACTGTTACATCAATGGAGCCAATGGTAGCACCGCAAGTGCTGAGTTCCATCTCAGCCCCTCCTAGGCTGAGTGATCACGGCAGTTACTTCACTGTTTCGAACTTTCCTCTCTTCTGTAGAGTGTGAATAATAACAGTACTTACCTCAATTTAGTGTGATGGCGCATTCCTGTAATTCCAGCACTGTGGGAGGCTGAGATAGGAAGATCACAAGCTCAAGCCCAGCTTGGGCAATTTAGCAAGACCATGGCTCATAAAAAAAGAAATAAATAAAGGGCTGGGGATGGAGCTCAGTGTGAAGGCCCTGGGTTCAACCCCTAGCACACCTTCCAAAAAAATAATAATAGTACTTAGCTCACAAGATTGCTGGAAGCTTTACTTAATATAACATGAAAAACCTTTATACCATGCCATAAATATAGCAAGTATTTACTACTCTATCATTTTTTTTTTTCCTTTTCAAAACTTCTTTCTCCCTAGGGTAAGTTGTTTCCATCTCCGACCGCAATGATCTCTCATCCCAAATGCTCATTTGCAGTGTGACTTTGCCAGTCTTCACATCCCAAAGGGGAGTCTATCCCTCACCCGCCCCACTTGAGTACACTGGGCTGGCTATGTGACTGGTCTTCATCCACAGGATGCAGCAGAAGCACCATCTTGTGACTTTCTGACCCTAGTCCTGAAAGCCTTGGCACCTCTCTTTTGCTCTCTTAGGCTGCAGCTGCTGGGAGAAGGGCTGGAGCAGTCAGTGTAGGGTGAGATGCCACAGGTAGTGGGGAAACCACTGAGAGGAAGAGGCAGCCACTCACTGCCACCCCATGGGCCAGACACGAGCACTGAGTGTGTCCTAGATACAAGCTTTTGACTAGTTCATTATCTCTCTAGTCACATCTGAGCATCCACATACTAAAATACTCTATTACTTTACTTTATATTACTTTCCTTTAATTTCTCCTTTCATTATTTGAGGACATTATGTTGATTTGCTTTTGAAATTATTCTGTAGATAGATTGTAATATCTTTTCAGTAAAATGAAGGAAATGTGATAAAGTACTTGTTATAAAAGGGGTGGCTGAAAGTGTAAATCACTGCCCTTGGACACTTTAACCTCAATCACCCAGACCCAAGAGCCCCCTGACTCACATTTGGTTACCCATAGATTAGCTATATAAAAGTGGTTTTAATTTTTCAGATTCCTTTCTTCTGTCATCAATCTTTTTGTGTAACCCCAGGTTTCTCAGCATGTTTTAGTACAAAACATTTTCTCTAACATCATGAAAACAATTTTTCTTTGTCTCTTTCTGGCTCTGACTCTAGATCTGTTTATCTGTGTTTCTATCCATCTGTTTCTTTCACTCTCTCACTCTCTCTCTCACACACACACACACATACACACACATGCACACGTGCGCACACACACATACACACACACACACACTTGGAGCCTGCTGGCAGAACTCACCCCTCTGCTCTGCAGAAGCATTGGATGAGGTTAACTCCCTAAGGGACAAAACCTGTCCTTCCCCCACTGTGCTTAGAATAATAGTTCCACGAATTTCGTAAATATTAGGTTTACTTCTTCAGGCAAACTTCATAAAGCAGAAGTAAATATTGCCTGAAATTAATATCAACTTGTGCAAATTTCTGACTCACTGTTTCTAATTGCTGCCAGAAATATAAACCTCACATCTCCTTATCGCCCTAAAATCTAAAAAACTACGAGCCTGGTGAATCCTTCTGCAATACAAATGTCTTCTCATTACATGTAATTTTGCACAAAACCGAACTAATGATCTAGAAATACTCAGGGAGGTTGCATTAATTTTTTAATAACGGAGGTTTTTAGTGTATCTTTCTTGTGAGGACTAACACTCATTGCATCAGATACTTTACCTAATTCCTCAGTGTTCAAGACAGCTGCCTGGCATAGTTCTTATCCTCCCCATTCTGCAGGTGAGGAAATCAGTGAGAATACGTGCTGAGTGGCTTGAAGGTCAAGTGCATAGTTTCCAACTCACAGAGCCCCAGGCTCTAAAGGCTGAGTCCATGGCGCTTTCTACTACATGGTAACTGTTAACAGCTGTGGGAAGTCTCAGTGACCTGCCACCATTAGGTTCTTTAGTCTTCTCTTTTCCCATTTCAAAATGGGCAGGATAATATTACCAACATCATAGAGTTATGCAGTGGTTATGAGCCACTACAAATGAACTGCTCAGAACAGCAGCTGGCTTATAGTTAAAACAGAACCCCAAATGGGTAATACGTCTTGGCCCATGCTGTTTTCTGCAGAAGGAAGTTCTCTGTGTTCGGGACAGTGAGGAGATACCTCACACAGTCATGGGAGATTGAGCTCTGACAGGACCGGAAATGGAAAGGAAACAACTTGTACCAGATCCCCTCCTATTACAACCTATTTTGTTTTGCCCACGTAAAGGGCTTTCAACACTTGGTAATAGCCAATGCCTATTTTCATGATTCATTGATTATTCTGACTTTGAGTCATGTGTTCCCAGCCCCATGAGCTACAGAAACCTACATTAGAAAAAAAAAGAAAAGATTCAATATCATGATGCTACAGAAGCAAGATGTCTGAATCACAATTCACATCCTGGGTTGCAGGGAAATCACAGAATGGGAGGGATTTTTGTGGCTGTCTTTCAACATCAACCCATGTTTTACTGGGGAAGAAACTCAGGCTATGAAAGACAAGGGTGCTCCTTTCTCAGCTATGCATCAACACCTCTTTGAAGCAGAGATCATCCTTTCTATATTATGTCTCTCTCCTTCCAGTGCACACCTCTACTCCAGCCATAGCAAACCATGAGCCCCTAAATAAAGCACATGCTCACCCCATGCCTCTGCCCTGCAGCCTCTGTCCTGCATCTCAGAAGCCTCTTTGTGTGTTGTCCACCTGACTATTTGCAGTTCATTTATTCAGTGTAGCTCCAGGCCCACAACCCCACTTCTAGACTGTGGTAACAGACTCAATTCTCACCCGTTTCCATGCTTGCCTTCCTGCCTTCTTGATTTTATTTCATATAAATCAAACCATGATACTCTGTTTAAAAGTCTCCAATGGCTTCCAGATGCATTTAACATCACACCTAGACAAGATCCTGCAGAATCCAACCCTTCCTTCTCTGATCTGACTGTCTACCTCTCTACCTCAGACTGAATTTCACCCACAGGGCTTCGACTCCCAAAATACACAGGTATTGCTAGGAGACTTGGATCTTTACAACTCCTTTTCTTTCTTACATTCCTTCCCCTTAGACCTTCATAGAGGTGACTCTTGCCATTCGGGTCTCTCGCCAAATGTCACTGTTTTGTGTAATCTTAACGTCACATGCTTACCAAAGTCATATGGTCATCATAACTCCCTGATACCCTAGGTATTTCTCTTTAAGACATTTCCAACCCTGTGAAGTTACTGTTCTTGTGCACTTACTGGCTGTCTCTCCCACCAGATGCCCTACTCCGTAAGATAGGGAATATGGTCTTGTTTCCTGACAGTCTTCAAAGCATAGCACAATGCCTGGCAGAGAGTTGGTGCTCAATAAAGGCTGATTACATAGATGAGTGAATTGAATCCACATTCAGCCCTAGAACTTCTAAGGCCAGATATTTTCTGCAGACTACACCTGGGCAATTAATATGCATCTCAGTTATGTCACTCTAATCCTTTGGTATGTACCCTCCTCTGGGGTTTTATTTGCTAGTCCCTAAATTTTGGTGTCACCTTACAGACTTTACATGTTGTTTTTCTTGAAATAGCTCATCATACTTCCCACTCATTCTAATCTGAGAATTTGGCTTTAATATACATACCACATTGGTGTACAATTTTTTAAATGAGTACAATTTTTTAAAAGATGAAATCTTCCTTTTGGTTAAACATGCTACAAAATCCAGTACCAATAAATTCCATGACTCCTCACATAAAGAGAGCAAGGCTCTCAAGTTATGCATCTACACCTCTGTGAAGTAGAGAAAGAGTAGAGCCCTCATCCCAGGGAGAGCCCCAGATAGGAGACAGTCCCCTGTTGAGGGAGTCAGGAGCCTCAGGGTCTTAGTCTCGCAGAGGGATGACTTTAACCATTCTCCAATGCTCATTCTCTTGATCAGCTAAAGTGCAGGGATCCCTTCCAAGGATAAAGTTAAAATTCATTCATTCAAACAAGGACAAATATGTATATGATGCCCTCTGTGCCAAGCACAGTCAAGGTACTGAAACAATACAGAATCAGGGGGAAAAAACAGTGGAGGTATGTCCACTTTCAGAAGTTTATGTGGTTCTCTATAGAACAATGTATTTAATTCTCAAAATGATCAGTTTTATTTATGAAATATTATAATCATGAGACAATGAGTTTCTCATATCCTTCCATCCGAGGGTGGGACCTTTGCTTTCTAGTCTCATACTCTGCTTTCTATCAAGAGTGAAGGAAACCCTGTCCTTGTCTCCTCTCCTGTACTTGCCAAGTGCTTGGCCCATCCAAAGTTTGGGCTTTTCTGTGCTCACCACTCACCACAAAACACCCTCCATCAGATGAAGCTACATGTCTTGGTTACTTTTTTCTCATTGTGAGACAAAATACCTGATGCCCAAAGTGAAGAAATGAAAGTTTTATTTAGCTTACAGTTTTTGGAGGTTTCAGTCCACATTCAGCTGGCTCCAGTGCAGGGTGGCATGAATGAGGGGCAGCCATTAATGGTGGCCACAAATGACAAAAGCAAAGGGACAAAAAAGGGTAAAGAATGTTTACTTCCCTCCCCTATATTGTATGCCAGCTCTCCACCCCTGGGCTGGTGCAGCACTCACACCACCAGTCCCAGTACCAGACAACACACCAATCACAAATGCTAGACTCAGCTGCCACCATGATTTCATGAGGCTTGAGGGAGCCATCCAGACACAAACTATAACACCGTGTGAAAGATAGGGGTCTGTAACACAGAGCCACATGAGGAGAGATGACACATTTAGAAGAGGGCACATGGATTAGAGGCCAGGAGCCTGGGTTTACTCCATATTCGGCCACTCACTGGACAAGAGACTTGAAGAAGATCTCTTAGCCTCTCTGGAGTCAGCTCTCTGACCTGTAAATTAAGGTGTGGTGGCCAAGAGAATGCTTCTCTGAGATCTACCTCCTCATAGGATGGGACTGACCACGAGGCTTAGCTTTGCCATCTACAGTTTGTCACCTTACTAGCACCACCAGCACCTCCCAGCTAAAATCTGACCACGGCAGTGACACTTATGGGAGAAGTGGGCATGCTTTCAGAAGGAACAGGACACCTTTGCCTGTCACCTTTGACCTAAGATGTCATGACCACCAGCTCTGTAGGGCTTTGACCTGCATAGATGCCTGAGATTCTCAAATCAAACTTCTTTCCTTTCTCTCCCACAATAAAAAGACCTACATGATGGTCTGATTTTTGTCCCTGCCTCCCCTTTCCCATGGATGGTTTCTGTAATCTCTGTTCTACCTGTTTAATCCAAATTTGACACACTGGGACAATACCTTACTTTCTCATCACAAATGTTGGAAAGATGGTATCAGCAAAAATGTTTTATAAAGTACATAGGATGTGATGATATATAATGATGCATGTAAAGGAGGCAGTGCCATTCACTAGTGTAACCTCAGAAAGAATCCCGGGAAAAGGCTCTGAAGACACAAAGAATGATGATTTTCTCTGAGTATTTCACAGGCCAGAGAAGCCTTTCAGAACTCTACGGGCCTTGTACTTATGTGACAATATCTTAAATAATAATATTTGGTAGGGAAATAGGGACAAGAGAAAAGATGAAGAAAAGGTGAAGAAAGTAGTAACCATTGCGGTCGGGGATACAGCTCAGCAGCATAACAGCCTGCCTGGCAAGTACAAGAGTTTTATTCCTGGTACAAAAAAGAAAAAAGAAAGTAGCTGTTACACAAGGCACTGTGAAAGTTAGACTCTATCTATTTAAGTCCATGTGAGCATTTTTTAAATGGTGCTTGACTATATTTTGATGCTCTACACCCGCCGGAGCCTTACGGCACCAGCATGGCCCGTCGAGATGTAATGGTTGTAACACTTTTGCAGGAAAACTCTTCAAAGACTGTCACCATTCCATGGCCCTGAATATTCAGTTAGAAAACAGACCTCTGGGAGAATATGTTCTGTGTTGTCATTTCCCAAAGGCAACACACTTATACAACCCAAGCAGATGGAAAGACGATTGCAGTGGACGGGGAAAACTGTTAGCAGTTTCCATTTGTAGAGAAAACCATTATTTTTGAACAGATTGCTACCAGAATTTGATGAATCTGGACTCTTTACACCCTCCACTTTGCAGAAAGCCCTGTAGCTCTGTCAGATTTTGCAAACAGTTGCAGGATGCTATATTTGAGCATTTGTTTATGTCAAAGGCATTGGCTCATAAAGTTTCACATTTAGCATGCTGTTAGTATCTAAGCTGCTATTAATGTACAGTTCCCAACCTTGAAAATTGGACTTCGAACTAAATGGTTTGTGTGATCATCTTTTATTGAAAATACTACTGCATCCCATCATTCTGTGTCAAGGCCCAGCTTCTTTATGGGAGAGCTTGATTACATAATTACATATTAGAAATCATTTGTAAAGAAAATTGATTAGTGTATTTACAGCAGGGGTTTTACCAGCAGTAACCCTGTCTCTAACTCTAGGAGTGAAGCACCAAGTTGGAAATGGAAAGAGAACTTTGGGAGCCTGTCACCATCTTGTTTATTTCTCATCACAGGAAGAAATAATTGCCCACAGAGCAATCAGGGCCAAAATTCTCAGCTTTGGACCACTGTTATGATCCACAGATCAAGTTTAAGCAATACAATAGGATACTAGACAAGGTTCTCAGTAGGAATTCATGAAGGTCAAGTTTTATTTTCAACCTAGCCAGTAACTTGTAGGCAAATTGCTCAATCTCTCCCGTCCTCCACTACTCCATAAATAAATGGAAATGCAACTTAAGATTGTTGAGAGTAAGTGGTGGACAGTGTCCGCATGGATGCTTGGGAGTCAAATAGAATCTGAAAGCAACACATGCATATCACTCAGTCTTGCAGACTGATGGATGATAGGCAGGTGACCATTTCTTGGTTGTCCTTTCTCTATGGGGACGAGAGAACAAAGATGAGCCTAGTCAGATTCCCTACAGACCCGGAGCTTCTAGAACAAGTCTTGCCATTTATCTGTGTCATGCTTTCCTGTCTGCATGTTCCCTTGCCTTGTATGTGTCTTCTTCTTCTTCTTCTTCTTCTTCTTCTTCTTCTTCTTCTTCTTCTTCTTCTTC
>PVLA01003936.1:20630-78637 GCA_004027455.1 Hydrochoerus hydrochaeris | reverse complement strand
TCCATGGAAATGAAACAATGGAAACAATAATGATCGCAATTATAACAACACCCACACTTCCATCCATACTGTACTCTCCTGAGGAACAAAGAGCATGCATGGAAGATCGCCACTGTATCTTGCACATGTTCTAATTTATTTCCAATTCCCTGATATTTTTTCTGAAAATGATGCTGCCATTATAAAGGCAAAGCATAACAATTGTGATGGATCAAAGACAATGATTTTTAAGGGAGTGGATATGAATCATCCTCAAAAAACTGAAATTAAAAATTCTGTTTGACCCAGACATCCCCCTTCTGTTTATAGGCCCAAGAGAGTTAGATATCATATTACAGTGAGACGAACATACCCACATTTATGGAAGTTCAATTCCTGGTGCGCTAAATCTTGGAAGCAGACTACATGTTCAATAACAGATGAATGGATAAAGAACATGCGGTACTTACACACAATGGAGCACCACTCTGCCATAAAGAAAAGGAAACAAATCACCTGTAGGTAAATGAATGCATCTTGAGACCATGAATGAAATAAACCAGGTATTCAAGCTGGGGTATCACATGGATTCTCTTATATAACGCACTTAGACTACAGATAAATAGCAAACTAGAAGAAAGATACTAGAAAGCTGCGAGTTAGGGTTTTCTCAAGGGGAAGGGGACCAAGAGAATGAAGGAGGAAGGTTAGGAGAGGGAATGAAAAAAGGAATTAAGATGTGTTGTGTATAAGAACTAACTTTACCCATGAAATGTAAACATTATGTATTGCAACATACAATAATAAAACGTTTTTTAAACAAAGATAGTTTTAGATAACAGATTAATTTGAACAGGGCTACAGATGAGACCTCTCCCTGTAGACTTGTCTTTCCTACCAGAACATAAACTCTTCCAGGGCTTTGCCTCCTCCACATACTCTCACACTCATGTGAGCTTCTGGAGGGCAGTGATGGAGCTTTATTCATTTCCTCAACACCACTGTCTACAAATGACAGCTGAATAAACTAAACTCTTTACCACTCACAGGTAAAATCCACCTCCTTTTTCTGTTACAGTGGACTGTGTGTTCCCCTCCACAGTAATTCCAAAGGATTTTATCCACACCCTTTAGTACCTGTCACAATAATTTCTGCGTCTGCATATCTTCCTTATACTGTGTGCTTATAATCAACAAAGTCTGCTATGAAATAAATGGAATGAACAGGCAGAGGTTGGGTTTCCTGAAGCTAGCACAGTCATATACAGCAGTGATAATTAATAAATGCTTGTTGGATTAAACTGAGCTGAACTGAACTGTACTGATCTGGTACAGGAATTTCGAAGAGAAGAGCTTCACAGAGTGCTACCTCCTTAGCTCTAGTTTTAACCTTAATGATCTTTCTGATGCCTCATGATGGATGAGCATAGCATAAACTGTTTCCCTTTCATCACCTGCCAAAATGGAAAATGCTGACACTTTTTATGCCCCGTTGATTCTTTTCCTTCTAACAAAGAATACTGTCAGACACAGTTTGCTTGCAGTTACTGTATTGATCTTCATGCTTAAGATGCAATTGGATCTTCCTCTTGCAGTCAAGTTGTCATTGACTTTCACTGGAAGAGACAGATACCATCCATGAGATGCTTCCAAGGAAGCCAAGACTCAGTATTCCACTGAGGGCAGTCCAGTGAGCTGGAATTTTTACCTAGATGAAGCTTACCTTAATTATCTAGTTGGATGAGCTTTTTCATGTCACTTTCCAAATGATTCTTCTACAAGAGCAGATTTTACAATGTGAAAGGAGATATAAAATTATTTAAACTTCCAAATCGAATGAATCTTCATCCTTTTTAATCTTATAGTTTTTGCTATAGTCACTTACATAGGATATCAAAGAATATTGAGTGCAAGAGCTAACTGAGTGAAATGATCTGGGTAGAGGACAACGCTTTACTTTGGAACAGGGGCGCACAGTCTGAAAAACACATTCGTAATTGTTGATTCATTTGTCCTAGAGAGTACTCTTGCAAAAACAATATATTTATCCCCTTTCTACAGAAGGAGCAACCAAGGGGCAGGGAGGATAAGAAATAAATTGAATGGAGCACAATTGATAAGAGATGTAATTGTCAAAGCCCTTGCTCCATACACTTTGCCACTAGGCAATTTGGATTTGTAATATGAAGCTATTCAAAGACATTTTCCCATATAATATCACACCTTATACCACAAGCCTTATGAGCCCTTTGCAGGGAAATCATTTGCATACTAACAAGTGATTCTTTTTTATGTAAAACTGAACTAGGAATTTGCAGGCTGAAAATTATGATTGTTAACAAAAAATATCAAAGATCTAAATAAGTGGAGAAAGATACTGGGTTGATGATATGGAAGACTCATCATATTAAAAATGTCAATTCTCACCACATTGATAAGCAGATGTAGCACAATACTTAAGACAATCTTGGCCAGATCCAGCCATAAACAAGAAAGTAATTCGCCTGCCCTCTTGGTAAGCACCCCAGGCGTGAGCCAGGAGGAGAACCAGTCAGCGGCTCCTGAGATCCTGCCATGGTAGAACTTAGGCGACTGAACAAGAAAGCAATTCGCCTGCCCTCTTGGTAAGCGCCCCTGTCACGAGCCAAGAAGAGAAGCAGTCAGCATCTCCCATGAGCCTATCCGTGTGCAGGCTGGGACTCAAACAGCTCAACCCTCCCTCCGCTGCTCCATTAGCAACTGGGGGCAGAGGTCTGAGCATCTCTTGGGAGGATGACTTGTATGCAATATAGCAAATACGGGGGATTTCCTTCTACCTTCTGTTTGAAGGAAAATGTTTTCACTGTTTTGTTAAGATTGTTTTGCTCTATTCAATATTCTCTTTTGATTGGTTTTATAATGTTCTGCTTTTAGTTTGATTTTGCTAAACCTAATTGACTGGACAACTATTATGAAGATAATGAGATATACTATGGAACCTATTACTGTTATCCTGATATCCTGCTATGAAGTTCTGTACCAATTTCACTGCACTAATTTGATTGGCTTTATTCTATCTTGTTCTGTTATATTTTTACTACCTTCAAAATAAACTTTAAAAAAAAGAAAGAAAATCTTGGCCAGATATGTTTTAGATATAGGCAAGAGTATTCTAAAATGCATATGGAAAGCCAATCCTGTAATAGCTAAAACAATTTTGAAAAGCAAAAACAAAGTAAAAATTCTTTGTCTACTCAATGTCAGGACATATTTTAAAGCTACATTAACTAAGACTGCAGAATTGGCAAAGTAATAGACATAACAGAGCAATAAAACCAAATACACACTCAAGAAATAGGTCCACATTAGTAAGGCCAACTGATTTTTGATGATGGCATTAGCTAAAATGAATGTTCGCAGATGCTGCGAACATTAAGAAGGAGGAGGAGGTAAAAGAGGGGAAGATTAAAGGAGAGAGGAAAATAGAACAAGAACAAGAAGCCAAAGCATATTATACTTATTAAAATAATACTTATATATTATTCACAAATTAGCTTAAAATGGTTCATCCACTTAAGCTTAAGTCAAACATTATTTAAGAGAAAAATCTTTCAGATTTAGAGCTAAACAAAGAGTTCTTAGAACCAACAATAAAATATTAATCAACTTTACTTCAAATAAAATTGCTCTGCATAAGGCTTTTAGAAAATGAAAACACAATTGATAGAAGGAGGAAAAATAGTTTCAAATCACCTATCCAATCAAGTATTACATGTGTAAAATATGTTTTTTAAAAACTCAAAACTCAACAATTTAAAAAAGAAAAAAAGAACCTCAATTTCAAAATGGGAAAAGGACATGAAGAGCTATTTCTCCAAAGAGAATATAGGAGAGAGAAAGAGAGAGACAGAGACAGAGACAGAGAGAGAGAGAATACAGAGGTAGCAAATAGGCATGCGAAAATGTGTGCAGTATTATTAACCATTAGGGAAACAAAAATAAAAGCTACAGTGGAATATCATTACACATCTACTAAGACAGCTACAATAATAAGAGTGACACCACAAAGGAACTAGCAAAAACATAGAAAAAGCGAATTGCTCATACATTGCTAGTGGAAATATAAAATGACACAGTCACTCTGGAAAACAATTTTACAGGTTTTTACAAATACTAAATATATGATCGTTACACAACACAGATCTACCACATCTGGTTATTTATCACAGAGAAATGAAGGCTTATGGTCACACAAAAAGGTGAACATAAACATTTATAGCAGCTTTATTCATAATGGTCAACAACTAGAAATAACCCAAACATCCTTCAATTGTTAAACTGTGGCACACAGTTAGCAATAAAACTTAGCAACACTTTTAGAAATAAAAGAAACACACTTAGCTATAAAAAGAAAAGAACTGTTAGTGCGTACAACAATCTGAATCCATCTCCAGACCATTATGCTAAGTGAAAAGTCGTTAAGTTTTTTTCCCCACATCAACCAGTTCTCCAGCTCTGGATATCAGCTGGGTTCCTAATGATTCAAATAAATTCTTCCACTACTTAGCAACTTTGGGTAGTGTTAAGGACTTAGTCTCAAAGGCTTTCTTCACTTCAGACGTGGAAGGTGAACCGTGGGATATAAAGTTGGTGGTCCATGACCCCCTCTGCTGGTCCGATAAGAGCTAGGATGTCTCACACACCTCGGACTGGCATGCTACTTACTATTATGTATTTATCATGAAAGAAACATCTCAGAAATCACCACACAGAGAAGATGCTCTATTAGTGCTTTCCAGAGAGACAGAACTAATAAGCTCTATTATCTATGTATCTATCAGTCTATCTGGATAAAATCATGTGAGAGCACACTGATTTCCTCAATAATTAGAAAAAAGAAGTGCAGAAGTTTGCACCAATCTGCTTCTATTTTGTCTCAAGTTTAATGTATATATTTTATATGCATGTATACAAAATTATATATTCTGGCTGATTTATATGGATAGACAGATAATAGAATAGATGGGTAGAAAAAATAAAAGAGAGGTATTTACAAGATGGAATTTATTACAGAAGCTGGTTTGTGTGACTACAGAGGCTGAGATATCTCACAACAGCGTGTCTGCAAGCTGGCGAGCCTAGGATGCTGTAGAATCATTTTTAAGCAAGGGGCAGGAAAGTCAGCTTTAACATGAATAAATGGGCTGCACCCCTTCTTCAGGCCCAGAGAGGTGAGGTAGTCAGTTTCTGAGTGCACTGACCCAAAGGTTTGCATCCAGCATCTCAGGGCCTTAGTTCTTGCTGGCCTAGGTAGAGCAGACTCATCTAGATTGTGAGCATCTTCTCTGAAAGTCCGTTACAGCTGTACTTACGTTCCTGGGTCTGATGCTTGATCATTTTTTTCTTCTTCTTTACTCTAGCTCCATGAAGAGCCTTCCATTATGTTGCCAAAGACATTTCTCTAGTTTTTGTACTTTGACTTAAATTTGTGATTGATAATCTTCAGCGTCTTACGGTTTTTCTTCAATGCATCAATAACTGCAGCAATGCAGCCAAAACCATCCGCTTCCACAGCCCTTGAGATTATTGCATTTCTTGAACATCTGTAACACTTGAGATATTGACCCTGCTAGCTCATCTGCCCATGTTCTATCTCCGCTAACCACTAGTGGAAACTTTAACCATTGCAGCCACAATATACAAAGGGCCATCAGCTCTTCATATACCATGTATGATAGAGTCTGACTGTCAACCAGCTGGCAGGTGAGCCAACTCCAAGACCCCATTTTTAAATCTCCTGCATATGAGACAGGTATAGGTGTCTGGATGCCAGTGAGCTAAGCAGGAAACTACTGTATCCATTGTTCTATACAGCTAACCCATCCATCGGGACTCAGCTTAAGCCCATCTCCACTCTGAAGTATTTCTCCCTAACACCCACCCCCAGCTGGGTTTAGTGTTGTTTTTCTAGGCTTGCTTTTGGGTTCCCTTTTGCACCCTGCTCATGCTGTAATTACATCTGTGGTCATATGGGAATCTTTTTTCAGCTTTCCCTAATAGACTTCGAGCTTAATTCTGAATCCCAGTTAAGGAATTCCATAGATTATACACAGTGGAGTATACTCTCCTCTATAGAAGGATATATTTGAGCCATTAGGAAGAAAATGGATGTACCTTGAGGCCATAATGTTAAGTGAAATAAAACAGGCTTAACTATCACATAATTTCTGTTATGTGATAATCCAGAAGTATAAAGAGAAAAATAAAAGATAATAGGAAATAGGGAGATAATCTTTTGCAAAAAGAAAGGGGGACCAAATAATGGAGCAGAAAAAAGAGAGAGGAAAAGAGAAGGGGCTATTTTTAAAAAGTAAGATGTATTGTGTACAAGTACCAGCTCCCTACAAGAAATGTAATCATTATGTACTGCAAACATGTGTCCATGAAAAAAATTAAGAAATCAGATAAATTTAACTGAATGACCTCTATGTGCCATCCATCGTGCTGAAAGCTCATCAACTTATCCCACAAACACACTATTACCTCCCATTTTACAAATAGGAATACTCGGGTTGTGATAAGTGAAGTAATTTGCATGAGCTCACACAACTAGTCAGAGATTGGATCTAAACAGACTGGTTCCCAAGTCCCACAGCTGGCCACTGTACTGTGACTCACCCCTTCAAAATATGGAATTGTGAGGAATGAAGGTCAGTCTATGGGGTGAGAAGTGGACAAGAAGAAATCTGTGCTTAATAACACCTGATGGGAAGGCTCAAAAGTACACAATGTCATGGCATTTCATGGGCAGAAGAGAAAGCAGTAGCCTGTACGTCAGAAAACTAGATGAGACAAAAGCTCCAGACTTATTTTGCCAAAATAAAGGATTAGAACTTGGACATTATTCTTCATCCAGTTGGAGTTATCAAAGGGTTTTATGCTGAAATAAGACAGGATTATGTTATATTGTAGAAAACTATTTTTGCTGGCAATGTATTAAATGATTTAAGAGTTGAGTCAAAATCTTGAACTATGGATAAAACTGAATGAGCATTATGTGGCAGGCATTGTATCGGGTTTTGGAGTGGGGAGAACACAAGAGAGAACAATAACCTTCATTAACTTCAAGACATATACAAAGTGGCAATGGAAAGAGACATAAATGACATTAAAAAAACCATGACTATTATGCATTGGATAGAGACAGTAGTTTAAAATATGAACAAAATGCTGAGAGCACAGAAAGAAAGGAAGGGTTGTTACGTGCCACCTTTCCCTACATTTCCTCCCTGAGTTTTACAATCTCCTACATGAAGGCAAAAGTTGAAGAAAATAACTAGGCACCAGACAGAAAGCCAGGGGATGGAAGATGATTTGATGTGGTTCAGTGGTGAAGGAGCCATGTTGGAATCACTCAGAGAAAATCAACTGAAAACATAGGTATTTGGAAAAAAAGGGAGAGAAATACATCCAGATACCAAAATGGTTCTGAAATGAGAGACCTGTAGACCAAACAAAACATAGGCATAGGAGTTTATAAAATGGTGAAGCAGCCCACGGGGCTGGCTGTGGGACTCTGTCTTAGCACGAAGCAGGAATCTGCATTCTGGGAAGTTCCCATAATGGACTCTGCAGCATGACAAACTCAAGTCACACAGGAAGGATTTGGGATATGAGGCTGTTCCTCCAAACAGAGGACCCAGCAGCCTGGCAGCAAACTTTCCCACACACAGGGCACGAGTGACCAGGAAGCTGCTCCCTCCCCAATGGGCCACCAGGTTTTATTTCTTTTGGAAACCCTGGCATCAGCAAGGTTAGGGACCACAGCGGCAGTGAAGGCACAGCAGCACCCCTCCCACCCTGCTCCCAGGAGCATGGGAGAAAGAGAGGGACACAGGATGTAAGCAGCAGGTCAAGGAAAGAAGTCAGTACTCCCATGGCCCTGCTTCCATCAGTGTGAGAGAAGACAGGCGTCCCCACGAAGTGGGACCGAAGAGCTTGTACAAGGGCCAGGAGGGCCCAACTGTCTGTGGAACTGGGAGCAGCTTCCAGTTGCCTCTGTCAGAGGACACCACAGCAACAGGGAGAGTGACACAGAGAGAGACAGATTAAGGGGATGTGAGTGGGCCACTTGGAATATACAGAAAGCTGGTATCTGAAGACTCTGACTCCAGCCCCCACATCTGGAGTCCGAGGTCAGCCTCACATCCACTCTAATCCTACTGTGTTGGCAGAGTTACCTAACACAAATTGGTGACCATGGAACTTGGATCCTACCACATCAGAACCACAGCAGATTTCACAACACAAACCCTCAAGTCAAGGAGAGCCTGGGGTGAAGTATTTCAAGCCCTAAAAGAAAACAACCTCCAACACAGATTGATGTAGCCCACAAAACTATCTTTCAAAACTGATGGAAAAATAAGATACTTCCATGACAAAGAACAACTAAGGAAATTCATGAGCACCAAACCAGCACTGCAAAATGTCCTGAAGGACAGTCCAGAAAGAGATAAGGAAAACCACAACTCCAAGAACGCTCACCACTGAGCACTTCAGCACACAACCACAAACTCATGAAGAGAGAAATTAAGGAAACCATGCCTTTCATAATAACATCAAAAAAGTGAAACACTAAGGAATCAATCTAACAAAGAAACTGAAAGGTCTTTGCATTGAAATCTATGATATTTTGAAAAAGGGGATCAAAGAGAGTCTGTCAGAAAATGGACAGATCTCCTCTGCTTTTGGGTAGGAAGAACCACACTGGCCTTACTCCCAAAACTGTTATACAGATGTAATACAATCCCAATGAAACAGCCTCTTTAATAAATGGTGCTGAAAAACTGGCTATCCACATGCAAAAGACTAAAACTAGGCCCATGACTCTCATCATTCACTAAACTAAAATCAAAATGGATCAAAGATCTAAATATTAAAACAGAAACACTAAATCTTTGGAAGAGAGCATAGGTAGAACTCTTCAAGATTGGTGTAGGCAAAGATTTTCTGAACAAAACCCCAACTGCACAGGAAATGTTACAAAGAATCCACAACTATGATCTCATCTTATTAAAAAGCTTCTGTACAACAAAAGAAATCAACAACAGAGGGAAAAGATAGCCCACACAGTGGGAAAAATATTTTGCCAGCTGTTCCTCAGACAAAAGACTAATATCCAGAATACATGCAGAGGTCAAGAAAATTATATACCCCTAATTTAAAATCCAATTCAAAAACGGACATCTGAAATGAATGGACATTTCTCAGATGAAAAAATACAAAATGCCAATAAATATATGAAAAAATGCTCAACATCACTGGTCATTAGACAGATGCAAATTAAAACAAGGCTGAGAGTCCATCTTACATTAGAGAGAGTGGCTATTATCAAGAAACCAACCAATAACAAATGCTAGTAAGGATGTTGGGGAAAAGGCACCCTTCTCCACTGCTGGTAGGAATGTAGAAATCAGTATGTAGATTCCTCAGAAACTAAACCTAGAGGTTCCCTTTGACCAACTATTCCCCTTCTTGCTATCTTCCCAAGAGAATTAAAAGCATCCAACCACAGCAACACATGCACACCCATGTTTACAGTAGCAGTTTATGATAGCTAAGGCATGGAAACACCCCAAATGTCCGTCACTGATGAATGGATAAAGATGTGTTGTATTTTTTTTTTACAGTAGAGTATGACTCAGTCATAAAGAAAGATAAATTTGATACATTTCTAGGTAAATGGATACACCTTGAGACCATACTTTTAAGTGAAATAAGTCAAGCATACATGTGTGAAAAACTAAAAGTGTAAATGGGGACCTAAATATATAAAAAATATTGTGAAATAGGAAGAAAATGTACAAATAAGAAGGAGAACTGGGGAGGGAACAGGGGGAAAGGAAAAAAGGAAAAAGAAAAAATGAGAAAAGAAGAAAAACCTGGAAACAAAGCTTTTGTAAATAAGCGGGGGAAGATGGGTTATGGGAGGTAAAAGAATCATGACATGTCACGGACAGGTCCAAGTTCTTTATGGTGAATGTGATCATTATGTACATCTAAAATGTACCAGTAAATGTAGTTTAAAAAAATATAAAACCAAAGGAGGAATGAAACACGTGGCTTATAGGTGTGAGAAACACGTAGCACCACACCTCGGCCCCTGTCCATAGTCGCAAATCTATATGAGGACCTGAGGGAAACTACAGGTGAAAAAAAACCACAGGAAAATGATCTTATCATTGAAGAGTGTTAAAGCCATTCTGAAAGTCCTCTTTGCCTTCTACGAATAAGAGGTGCAACATGCTTTGGTAATGGATTTCTTCTGGCTGCTGCATCCTCTAGGAACTTGAGGAATACTGTTTTCTTTGTGAATGGCACAGAAGGGAAGGAAGCTCTATTTTCAACAATATCACACTCTGTTTGTACAACCCACCCAGAAATCCTATCACTCTGGAAGGAACATTCCCCACTTAGAAGAAAAAACCAGGGGAGATTAGTTCAGTAAATGTTTCAGGGATAACCAGTCTTGTAGCAAGACCAGGATATGACCCAGGTGTGTCTCCACTATGGAGTGCTCCAGCCCCTTACCCTTAACCCCTTCAATGGTTAGGGCAACACCATGACAATATCTTTCAGAGGGGCTTGTGTGGGGCACCAGGTAGCAGCAGCGAGATCAGCAGGAAAATTTCTAACACTTGTCTACTTTGTGAGGTAAAACTCAAGACTCAGCGCTTGGCAGCAAGTTTTTGTTAGTCTCCAGGAAAGTTAAAAGTCAAGGTGATCTTTATCAACAACCCCATTCACCTCCATCCCAGAAGACCCACCTTCTTATTTGTTGTGCTCCTGGTCACATCAGTCTAGCATTAGCCATTGCTTGGATTCTGGATTCTGAATTTCCTTTCTGCCCAGTCTTTATTCCTAATAAAGTACACACATACACACACACACACACACACACATTTGTGTACTGGACTAATATTTCTCAACCATCCTCAAAAGTTAGTTACCAATTTGCCATAATCGCTGGACTCTCCAGGTTTCCAGGCCTTACCTCTATGTGATTCTCATTGAATAGGTCAAGATCAGAATCCACACTACTAATTTCCCAGATTAAACTGTGTTCCTAACCTGGACCAATATAAAGTCACCTGAAGCTTTATCCACAAAAGTTCTGATGTAACTATCCAGGGATGGGGCCTCAGCATCAGCATTTTTAAGTGGGAGCTGGGGATGAAAATTCTTCATTGAAGTTTGAGATCTACTTTCAACCTCGCTTTTCTGTTCTAAGCCAATCTGGGTAATTAACCATGGTAATGTTACAAAATCCCAGAAAAATGAATTTAAAACTGTCAAATTGCCAGGTATCCTGATGGAGAATTAGTACAATGAGCCAAACTGAAAACAACCATCAAGCATTTATTTACTTGCTACAACGCTGTAAGCCAAGGCAAAAGAGGTGCTGCCTCTTGGGGAGTCCACTTTTCCCCACCTAGTTACACTGGGTGTCAATCAAGTAAATGTTGCACAGATAGGGGAGATGGTCTCACTATCGGGGAACTCTCAGTATAGGATTTCTGGCTCCTGTGGTTACGTCAGCTAGGAAGGAAGACAGTGAAGGGCAAGGAATACAAAGGTATTAGTTCAAAGTGGAGAAAAGTACTTCTGCCAAGGCCTCCACCAAGGAAGTTTCCAGACAGAAGCTGCTGTGGAGCAGCACAGATACACTGGTGACAGTGGCTGGCCTGGAAGCTAAGTTCCCAGCTGCAATGAACAGTTGTTCACCAGGTCCAGTGTGGGAAGGACAGGTGCCTTCCCTACTCCTACTAGGTAAAGCCTTCTAACTGCCTATGGTCATGTTTGGAAGATCATATGAGATTATGAATTGGAGTTGGACTCCTCAAAACTATCTTTCTAACAACTCTGTTGGAAACCATGAGTCAGTTGTAGGCCCTGAATCTTTTATGTTTATCTATTGTGAAAGGTAAGCCAGCTCCGGACCACGATGATTAGATGAGGATTGTCTTCAGTGGTTAACTTTAACACCTTGCCAACCTCCTCCAAGGACCCTTCACCAAAGTTTCCTTAAACACCCAGAACAACACTTGGCTCCTCCATTCACTCAGGGACTCATTGGGGCTTCTTTCTTTTTTCAGTTACAAAAGATAAAAAGAACTTAGTGGAACTTGGTACATAAATGAAGTTCTGTCTCAAGGAATCAAGAAGTCAAACCAAGGGCAGATTTAAGTTTAATCATGGTCAAATAGAGGTTCATGCAGAGATTCAAACACACCATGAAGACTCATTCTAATGTTTTTTTTTTTTTGCTATGTTTTTCATGATGGGAGCTTTATCCTCAGGAGGGTCTTTCTGCAAGGCATTGAAGATAGCCGACAGCTACTTCCAGGTCAGTGTTGCTTCTATGTAGCAACCTCAGGAAAGAGAGCTGCTCTCCATCAACAAATGACAATAACAAATTCCAATCAACACTGTAGCTAGCTCTTCTAAGGTCACACATCCTTCTCTACACAGTTACTTTCAACCCCATCAAACATATATGGAGAGAGGGAGGAGAGTTCCCAGAAAGAAGAAGGCCAAACATACAAGAAGAACAGCTAGATTATATGCTATTAAAGCTTAATGTGAAGAAAAACCAAAAAAAAATTTTTTGGCACCAGGGATTGAACTCATGACCTCACATTCACCAAGCAGGCACTTATGCCAATGAGCTAAATCCCTGCCCCAAGAAATAATTTTAAAAACTTGTTTTATTTTTTAAAAAATGAGCCAATCATTGTGGCACACTCCTGTAATCCCAGCACTCAGGAGGCTGAGGCAGGAGGATCACTGCAAGTTTGAGATCAGCCTGGGATATAAAGTGAGCCCAAGTCCAGCCTGAACTGCACAGACTCAAACACACACACACACACACACACACACACACACACACACAAAGATGTTTGAAGATCTTACATTTCTAAGATCATAAATCATTTCAAAAATATTTCTTATCCAAGAATATTGTAACAAAATCATTAGTGCAAACAAAGTATGAGAAAATAAAGAAGCTTCTAGTCTGAGACTTACTATAGAAAATATCCAAGCACTGGAGCTTCCATTTCACAGAGATGATCAGATTGAAACCACAGAGCTACCATCAAACACGATAAGAAGCCTAAAGCCCTAGAAGATAAGGGTCTTGCTAGCAAGTGGTACAAGTGCTTTTGTACCTATACCCATTTTTTTCTTTTTTATGGTATTTCTTTCCACCACAGAATGATCTACATAATTTTATTTTATCTTCCCAATAGCCAATCAGGAAAATGAGACCAGTGCTATGATGTCAAGCAATTTGACAATGCTTCTTTCAGGTCAGTCCCTAGCAACAGCTCTGAAGACTCAGCCACCAGGGAAGGAAGAATTCAGAGCATCCACAGAGCACTCCGGCACCTCTGAAAAGAACACCAGCCCCTGGGAGAGAGGAAAGCAACACTCCTCCGAATTCCTCCTGTTTCCCAGTGGTATCCCTAAGGGGAAACAACCACGCCCCACCAGCTTCCCCACTCCTCACTTGCCCGCCTGCTGGGAGCACGCAGGACGATGACCCACCTAAAGGCTATTCCCGTCCTTCAGTGTGCTGGTCCCTCGTAACTGAGAAGGCCGGGGTTGCCTATAAAATAAACTAATTTGAACAATTTTGTATAATGGTTTCAAAGAGGAAATACTGGGAAATGAAAAGAACACACAGTGGTTTCAATCTTGTAAAATATACCTTCCTGCACACAGTAGGTGTACATTATTAAGCGCTTGCCTTTCTTTACTTGGCACTTAAATTGAAATGCAGTGTAGTAGGAGAAAACTTGAACTAGAAGCCAGAAAATTTGTATTCCAGTCCTCCCTCTGCCACTAGTTCACTCTGTGCCCTTGTTAAGGTGACAGAGCCTCAAATATTCCTCGGCTTCCTCATTCTTCAAAGGAAAATAATAATGCCAGGCTAGCCCAGCTCCAGACTACCGTGGGGATTAAATACATGAATGTTCATGAATTCATTGTGAAAAGTATAAAAAGCTGAACAAATATTAGGGATCACATTGGGCCATACCCTCATCAATAATCTCTGGGACAGCCTTTAGAGAGCCAGAATGCTGGCAGAAGGAAATGCAAAGTGGCTGTTTCCCTTTACAAGGTCACTGCTGCTCTGTATGTGCTGACAGGCCTCTAGAACATGGAGGTCGAATACCCAGGAAATCTTTCATGCAACAGAAGATTTTGTCAGCAGAACTGAGCAAAATGCCAAGTCACAGATGACCCCCTAAAAGCATGGTAAGTCCCTGATCAACATTTCAAAGTAATTTTAAAAAGTTGTGGCAAACCATAGACTCCAAGAGGGTGAGACTTAGAAGAGAACCTCAGAAGTCCTAAACCCAAATTCCCATTGTCCTATTAAGGTAACCGAGGTCCAGATTCACATTCCTAATTCAAATCCACATTTCCTTCTGCTGCACCAAGTGTGTCCTTGCAATGCAAGTAAGGAATGAGGGAGTCTCAGAACCCCAGAGTACTTTGATTAAACAGAACAGTTACAGCAGATTTCCCTCAATGTGAACCCCAGAGGTGGTTGTAGTCCTATGGAGTTTGTAAATTGGGAAGAAATTTGGAAGCTCCATACACAGTGTAATTTATAAAATTACCATAGCATTTGAAGCACTTCAGATGAAACTCACCACAGACATGCCCAGCTTTTCATGAAATAACTAAAAGAAATGGAATGCTTTGCATCGTAGTACATTTCACAAGGTTTCCATTAAATTTCAAAGCTGTTCTGTTTCGCGAAAAGAGACCAGCTTTTTTCTAAAATAAGTAACTCCAGGGTTTTAACTTCTCTGCAGTACCACTGATATGACCATGTAATTTTTCTCCTCCAGCTGGGTACAAGCCTTGTCACAGATGAGGTGGCTTGAGAATGAAGGAGGCCCTCAAATATAGACTATAAGTCACCAAAGGTGTGGAAGTCCTTTTTTATTGTTTGGAATGCTACCATCTTTTTAGAATAAGAAAAAGATTGTGTCCAAAGAAGTGTAGCTCACAGAGGTGAGCTCACAGAGATGCATTGCCTCCAACTAGATAAGCTTAGACCTGAGCCTCCTACCCTTGCCCTTCGGACCTGCCAAGTACCCACTCCATGCAACTCCTACCCAGCCTGAGGTGTGGGGAATGATTAGGAAAAGTGCCCCAAGGTTTCATAAATGACGTCGCCTTTGATAGCCTCTGTTGCGATTCGAACAATGTGCGAAAGTATGGTCATTACAGATGCAATTAGTAGAGATGAGGACAAATTGATTGATGTCCTTATTAGAAAAGACACAGATACACACAGGGAGAAGACCATGTGACAGCAGAGGTACAGACCACAGTGATGCCGCTGCAAACCAGCGGATACTGAGGATGCCAGCAATGCCAGAAGAACGGAACAGATTCTCCTTAGAACCTTAACCTCTAAGCTGTGGAGAGCACACTTCTCTTGTTTTAAGCCATCCCATTCATGGTACTTCATTATAGCAACCCTGGGGAAATAATACATCTTTCAACTCCATGGAGGAAAAATTAGGACCAGGACTAGCAAATGCAATAACGGTGCAAAGCAACTCAGCGGGAGGGCGGCAAACCTCCCTCACCTGGCAGGACACACGGGTCTTAGAAACTACCTCTCCTTTCACAGGACTCTGGAAAAAGACCAAATCAGGCAGACCAGCTTTATTGCTGACCTGGTGTCATAAAAATAATTAGCAAATTGCCACAAGGTGCTACCGGAAGGTGATTCAGACTCACTGTGTTCTGCCCAAAAGAACAGCATGAAGCAGGCAGCCAGGCTGCTAATGCATCACTTTTGGAGGAAATGACTGTTTATGAGCAGATATTAGTTCAAATTGTTCTCCGCAGCAAAGAACTTCTTTTGTGCACCTGGTACATCCATATTTGGCTCACAGCAAACAGCCTCAGGTGTGGCGTGAAGGTCACATCGGTCTGAGTAAGTGGATGTGACAGCTCCAATCCAGTCCCAAAAGCCCGAGGGCAGCAGGTCTGTCTGCTCCATAATGCAGCTTCCCAGAAAGAGCCTATTGCCCAGGAAGCTCAGTGTGCAGCCCTGGATCCTCAGCGCCAGCTGCCACAGAGCCTCACAAGCCAGTCGGCACTGAGAATATGAAAAGTTAAGTACTTTGCCCTAAATACATCTCTTAAGATGCTATTAATACTTGATCCCTTGCTTCTTATCGAGTCTTAGAAATCAAAACTCTCCTTTCCTTAATTTAAACCCAAGAACATTTGGCCTATACAGATATACATGTAAGAGATCATCGCATAGCTATGACTTTGATTTTCACTTTCCATCATTCATCAAAAATGTAAATTCTGGCCTTGAATGTAAGGGCTGCAAGGCAAGCAGGGTGACTGATGGTCCTCACTGCAATCTGTTAGCTGCTGTGAAGCTCCAGCTACCGCACTGAGCTCTCCGGATGCATTATTTCTTTTAGGTTTTGTCCAACCCTAGGAGATAGGGTCCATTATTATTTATAAATCACAGATAAAGAAACAAGGACCCAGACAATTTACATAAATAATAAAGCAAATTAAGGCAAAGGCGAGACCCATCCAGCAAAGGCTACACTATTAGCCACTGAACTGCCTGTATTGCTTCACCTTTGAATTGGAAAAACAATCCAAACCCCAGTTCCAGTTTCTAACTCCAGTACTGGCTGTGAATTTCCAAGGACTTTAGAGACATCTTTATCTCCCTTTCCCAGCGCAGGTAAGGATTCATAAACTGTAAAGTTATCACACTGCAACAATGAACAAGTTTCTCTTTTCCTCTCTCTGTGTTTATACATGGCACATGCTCAGTAGGTAGTTTTTCTACTTCAGGAGGCTGAGTATGATAGAACCATGACCATCATCAATGTGTTATATATGCAAAATTTGCCAAGAGTAGATCTTTAAAGTTCTCACCACCAAAAAGCTGACGATGTGAGATAATGTATGTGTTCATAACTTGATTGTGATAACCAGTTCATGACGTTTGCATACTCCAAAGCGTCCATGTTAAGCCTTAAATATATATTGTTTTTGTCCATTATACTCAATAAAGCTGGAGAAAAGAGGGCAGAAGAGGAAGGGAGAGAAGGAAAGAAAGGGGAAAGAAGACAGAAGAAGAGAGAACATAAATTAAAATTGATAAAAACTTTTTTAACAGAAGAAGGAAGCCATTGAGCACACCCAACAGAGCAGGTGATAAAAGAAGTCAGGTGTTAGGAGAAAGCTGCTGTTTTTTAAGCTGAGGTGAGTAACAAGGGCAAGAAGCACAGAATGAAGAGTATTCTGCAGCATGTGTGAGAACAGCAGAGCGGCAAAGCAAGTCATGAGCAATGGTGACAATTAAAACAACATAATTAGAGTGGGACCCACCCTTTCTCTCCCTTATGAGCACCTGTGATCCACGGGGAGAAAAACTGACCACCAACCGAGAGCTTTGAACCAACAGCAACACCTTTAGGATTATAGATCTTTATCTTCCCTTCTGGGACATATAAAAATTTTTTGCTCCCTTACTTTTAAATTAAAACAAGAAGTTTTTTTCAATGATTCCACACAGGGTTATACAAATTATAGTACAGCCATAGTATACCTCTAGTTAAAAAGCACATTTTTGAGAATATTTAATACCAGCAGATAATGTTAAGCATGGAAAAACAGGGTTCAAATACACCTCTGCACTGGAACTTACTTCATTAAAATAAATGTAATTTCTGTTCATTTGGATGGAAGGAGATTGGAATGAAACATATCCAAATTGCTAATAGTGTTTATCTCTGGGTAAAAGAATAGTAGGGACTTTTTTTTTTTTTTTTTTTGCTTTTCAGTTTCTGTAGCTGTGAACATATTTTTAAAAGGCCACATAATTTTTTGTAGTGCAATAATATTGTAAATAATTTTAGCAAACACTAAATGAGAATGTAGTTTAGTCACTAATAAGAGCACCATTCTTCAACTGGTGGTTGGGGGAGTATCTGCTTTAGACAATGAATGCTCAATCCCCTACATAAAAAAATAATAAAAACCGAGGACAAATATTGGGACAAGAATTCCAAGGGCAAAGTGTCTGTTCTACCTACACTTCAGATCTCTCCCCCGACCCATGCCTTAGTTCATGTCTGTAAACTGCAAGGATTACTCTTAACATTTAGGGTTTTATGCTTCCATTATATTTTATTAGCAATTAGTGAATGTAATTGAGAAATGCAGAAGGAATGAGGGAAGGAGATAATACATAGTACAACTAGGGAAGAGAAAGGAAGAGGATGAGAAAGAAAAAATTAATTCGATAAGAATCAGACCAGCAGATGTAATCTCAGCAGATTTTTTTTAGGTGAACGTTGATTGTAAGTGACTATCTGATGTTCATCAGTACCTTATGTTCTTTTAACCTTTTATTATTCACAGATCTTCTGCTTTGATAATTAAACATTTAAATATCTCACAGAGTGGTTTTGCCACATATATCTACTGGTATAAAAATTAATCTCTATGCTAAAAAAGGAGTGACCACAGCTATGTGATGAAATCAAACTGAAATCTGGACCCAGTGCCCATGGCCAGAAATGATTCATCCTTGAAATAAAGTAATTATTCATGTTATCTGCCCACTTCACCTTTAGTCCTTGGTCTATGTGGAAAACAACTCAGTTAATTATGGCACTGATTAACCCCCTTCCAGCAAGGATACCAGGTCCTTTTGGTGCAGGCCCTCAAGCACAAAGACTGTGAGAACATAACTTTCCTCCTGCCAAATTTGACCATTACTGGGGCCCTCATAGTTCTGGAAGTACTATATAGGAAACAGTCATTTTCATTCTGCTGATAAATTGGGATCTCCATTTTCTATCTCTTCCAAACCTCACAATGTCCAGCTGTCAAAAACACAGATTACACTCAGTTACCTTCTGAATTCCCAGAAGATCATGCATCGGCAGAAATTACATATTCTCGATTCCTTCTTGGGTACACTGATTTGGAGTCTACAGTCATACATGACATGGGAGTATGCTGGACAGCTGTGGCTTTCTGAAGTTACATATAGATTTCACTATGATATTATAAAGGCCTAAGTTTTTTTTTTATTTAAAGAGAAAAAAACAAAAACATAACTGAAAACAAGGGAAGCAATAATACAAAATTCCAAAAAAATGAAATAAACTAAAATAAACACTAAGAAATCACTAGTTGACAAATTACATTCTGTCATCTTAGAAACAGTTGTTCAAGTTACAGAATTAAAGCACACAAAGTGGACATTCAAATTGTGAGACTGCAAACAGTTCTGCTCAACAATCCAACATAAATTTAGTAATATGGTTATCAATCCTACACCCTTAAACATACATGCAGTTGTATCCTTTGGAGCACTTTCTTTTCCTCTCTTTTTCACAATAGAAATTACACAATTTGAGTTTTATTACTCTTACATTTCTTATTACTTTTATTTAGTTAATAAATTACATATTGTCCTCTTAAAAATAGTTGTTCAACTTACATAATGAAAGCATACAAAGTAGACATTTAAACAGTGAGACTGCAAACAGTTCTGTTCAACGATCCAACAAAAACTTAGCAACATGGTTATCAATCCTACACACTTAAGCATACATGTAGTTATGTCCTTTAGATCACTTTCTTTTCCTCTCTTTTTTACAATAGCAATTACACATTTTGGGTTTTATTACTCCTACATTTCTTATTACTTTTTACACTAGAGACACAATGTGATATTTATAAATATGATTCTTATTTATTTCACTTATGAGAATAGGTTCAAGTTGCCTCCATTTGCCCATGAAGGCTTCAAAGTCATCCTTTTTATAGTTGAGTAATATTCCATTGTATAAAAATACCACCTCTTTTTCATCCACTCTGCAGTTGATGGGCATTTTGGTTGTTTCCAAGATTTAGCTATTACAAACTGTGCTGCTATGAACATGGGGGCACATATATCACTGTGATATGACTTTTCAGGTTTTTTGGGAAAATACCCAGGAGGGGAATAGCTGGGTTGAATGGAACTTCCAATCCTAGTCTTCTGAGAAATCTCCATACTGATTTCCATAGTGGCTGCACAAGTCTGCATTCCCAGCAACAGTGGAGCAGTGTTCCTTTTTCCCCACAGCCTCGCCAACATTTGTTATCAGTTGTTTTCTTGATGGCAGCTATTCTTTCTGGAGTGAGATGAAATCTCAATGCTGTTTTAATTTGCATTTCTCAAATGACCAGTGATGGTGAACATTTCTTTATGTATTTGCTTGGGAAGGCCTAAATTTGAGTCCTCTCCCAATGAGAACATTTTGCTTGTTTCTGTGAGAGTCACTGAGTAAAATGATTGGGAAAACTAGGTCTTGGGCCAGACTGCCTGGATTCCAATTGTTCCTTTGGTATACACAATCCCTGATCAGGAGACAGTATCCGGCTCCATTAAATGAAGCTCAACACCAGCCAAAACTAATCAAGTATGTCCATAGTCAGAGTTGTGGAGATTAGAGTAACCAATTGTCTTGAATTTCCTGGAATTTTCTGTTATAGCATTGTAGATTCCACATTCCAGGATGCCTCTCCATCCCAGGCACCCTTAGGCTAGGCAACTCTGGCAGTAGGTCACCACAGTAATGATTCCAGATGGACAGCTTGTATGATTGGATGGATCATACAGAAAACTTTGAGGTGGAAGTTGGGCTGGAAACGTAGACCAATTGACCCCTGGGGCCAGGTCCTGACATCAGACCTATCCTCCATGAAGGAAGTGTAGATAAAAGCACTAGAATTCATAACTACATGACTTTTTATTCATAGTCCAAACCAGTTGTATATCCTGACAGTACTCCATTCACTAAAGCTCTGGTTCTACATCCCTATTTGGTAAAGAAATCCAGTGCTACTTTCTTCCTGAAGTAGTCAACACTCTCATCCTCTGTACCCATTTTCCATATACCTTTTCATGGAACTGGTTTCCAATTCTGCCCACCCCCTTCAGATCAACATTTCATTCAAACAACAGTTTGGCTCTGTTAAATCAGTTTCACCTCTGAAGGCTAGTAGAAATCAAATCTGATCTCCAGTCCAGTATATCTGAACATTGCCAGGATTATTATAACCATGGTTCCCACAACTAGAAGAAATTTCTGGTAATCTTAAAAAGCCATCCCTAATTCTTCTCCTTCTTTATGCAAAACCTCAGGCCTAGAATGATTAGCAAATATTTGACATATATATCTCTAATCCACCCTATGACAGCCCTAACAGATATCACTAATCAATACTGAGTCCCCTCTCTGAGCAAGAATTAGGTCTTCATATCCCCTTTTACCTAAAGCTTCTTGTGTGATTCATGCATGAGAGAAGATGCAGCCTATTTGTTATTCATATACTAGGTTCAGAGAGAGCCTTTCTAATCCCCACTACTAAGGCTGTTAATTCGCCATTGAAACAGTGACAAATAGAAGAATATTCCTTCTTTTTCTTCATTTTTTATTTATGTGATTTTAACAAGGTGCTGATATCAACAAAATGCACTAGTCTTTGAGGTTCAGTTTTATGAATTTTGACAATTGTATATCGTCATGCCCCTACCACTCAGAACAAGATAGAATATTTTTTACCTGATCATAAGTTAGCTTCCTTGTTGGTAAAATATTTCTTATCATGGTGAAAAAAACATCAAAAAGTTATCCATTAGTTTCCCTTTGTGGGTAGAATCAGATTCTTGCCTGGCTGGTAGATTACACTCCTATGAGGTCTTACTCAAACTCCATATAAGCTCAGAAAGTGCCTTGTAATTTTCTATCTAATATACAGAAAACTCCACTGCACTTGTATCTGTCCCTGTACTACTGAGTTTTATCTTCCCAAGCTGTGTTGACCTTCTAAAATTTTTTATATCTCTTACATCCTATTACTTCACTTATCTTATTTATTGAAGTACAGTTTCCAGAATAGACTAGTAGGTTCTTTTATAGCATTGCACAGCAATCTCATATATTAGGTGTCTTACAGGAGAGTCATAAACTCAGGACACTGTGGTAGACCTAGTGTTTGGGACTTGCTGGAATTGTATTTCATGTCTCATTCCCTAGAGTGTTGCCATCAATGGTTTAAAATACAGGGTTCTCAACATGTGGGAAATGTGATACACTCCACACAATGTTCCATACTACTCCAAATTTACATTAAACTCATCAACTCAGAGAAAAGAGAAGTGTTCATTAGAAATGTTAAACAATTAAGATATAATTTACATATGATGAAGCTCATAAATTTGTAATGTGTAGTTCAGTGAGCTGTCACAAATGTATATACCCAATATACCACCATTCCATTCAAGGAATAGATCACTTTCATCCTTCCAGAAAGTTCTATCTTGTCTATGGGAATCAGTTGCATTCTCAAGAGGTAACCATTGCCCAAACCATACTGCCATAGTTCTGTTTTAACCATTCAGGAGCCACCTGTCATGAAGTTATAAAGTATGTCTTCTTTTGTATATACCATATTCACTCTATATAATGTTTTTGTGATTACCTCTATCGGTAATCTCTATACATTGCTGAGTAGTATCATGTTCTGTACATATACAGCAGAGTGTTTCTTCTTCTGTGGATAGCTATTGGAACTGTTTCAGTTTGGGGCTATTATTTAAAAGGCTGCTATAAACATTCTTATAAAAATGTACATTGTAATATTATTTACAGTAGCTAAAAAACGTAAATGACTTAAATATCCAGGATTACTTAAACTGGTACAAATGCAGGCAGAGAGAACCAGAAGATCTGCCTCTGACTGCTGGTGCTGCCACTAGAAAACACTTTCTTCCATGTGCCCAGTGTGGGTCAAGGAAGACAGATCCATCTCTGCCTGCTGTGCACTACCACTAAAAGGCCACATGCTGCAGGTGGTCAGCATGGGCAGAGAGAACCAGTAGATGTGCCTTCACCCTCAGGGAGCTGCCACCAGAAAGCTCCTTCCTGCAGGCAGCCAGCAGGAGCAGAGACACACAGCCAGGTAAGCCCTATGCATCTGTAAGCCACCATTGGAGACCCTTGGATCCCTCAGGCAGCCCTCACCCACTAGCAGAATCAGACAAACACACCCCTGTGTGTCTGCCACCATCATGGGAGTCCCAGCATAGACACACAGCCTGAGAGAAGCAGCCCCACCTCCATGCACCCCTGATCACCAGCAAAGCCACAGTATAGCTGCTTAGGTCTGGAGAAACCCACTCCATGCCCTGCTATCTCCCTATACATCTGGAATTAGAGAAACCCAGGTGCCTGTCCCATCCCCTTACACTGCCTAGGGGCAGCCAATGTGGGAAGTGCCTGGGGCCCCACAACCAGCTTGTTGGGAGGAACCCAGAAGAATGTCAAGACGAAGGAACAAAAGACAAACTGAGACCTCCAACCCACACAGAATAAGTCTTGGAGATACAGTTATGGAAGAAAATGGAAGTCACACACCTGAAATCTCTGAGATGATAGCAACTGAAGTAAGGAAACAACTTCATGAGATTGTAAAAGCAGTCAAGTCAGAAATAATCTCTCAGGTAAAAGAAGAAATCACAAACATACTGAAAGAATTGTTCAGCAGGTGTAAAGAAGGCAGAGACAATAAAGAGGAGCATAGGAAAATGATGGAAACCCTGAATGAATGTAGAAAGGAATTACAATGATGAAACAGATTCAAAGAGAGATGCAAGAAATTAAAAATTCAGTCAAAAGCTGGCAAAACCACTTGAAAGAGACTGAAGATAGACTTTCAAACCTTGAAGATAGGATTGCAGCTAGTGATCGTGAAGGGAAAGATCTATTAAAAATAACATGGAATCAGGAAATAACAACTCAATGGCTGCAAGATGAGGCAAAGAAGCCTCACTTAAGAGTGATAGGTGTAGGTGAAGAAGCAGAGGTCAACACAAATAAAATTAAAAGGATATTCACAGAAGAATACTAATAGAAGAAAGCTTCCCAAACATGGGAAATGGATCTGGCATGAAGGTAAGTGAGAATATAGGACTCCAACTATCCATAACCAAAGTAAATTTATGCCCAGACATATAATAATCAAGATCCCAGAAATTCAGCACAAGAACAGAATATTAAAAGCTGTTAGAGAAAAGAGACAGATCACCAATAAAGGAAAACTAATCAGAATCACAGCAGATTTGTCAACACAAACCATCAAGTTAAGAAGACTTTGGAGTGAAGTGTTTCAAACCCTGAAAGAAAACAATTTCCAACCCAGATTGATCTACCCTGCAAAACTATCTTTCAAAATTGATGGTAAAATAAGATACTTCCATGATAAAGAACAACTGAAAGAATTCTTGACTACCAAACTAACCCTACAGAGAGAGCTAAAGGATATTATAGAGAGATATAAAGATGATCATGGTTCCAGAAACAGCAGCAGAGGAGGATCACCAAACAAGACAGGCAATTGAATGAAGGGGGAAAGTGGAGGGGCAACACCAGGAGGACAGCAGGGCAGAGACACACCAATGTATGCCAGTTGCAACCACTAATGTAGATGGCCTCAGGTCACCAATAAAAAGAAACACAGGGAGGGTGGATCAAGAAACAAGATCCATCAATATACTGTATACAAGAAACACATTTAATTGGAAAGGAAATTCATAGGCTGAAAATTAAAGGATAGAAAGCAATTGTTCCATGTGACAGGAGACTAAAAAAAAAAAAAGCAAAAGTAACTTGCACATCAACAGAATGGATAAGAAAAATATGCTATTTTTTTTTTTGCAGTTGAAAGCTACACAGCTATAAAGCAGAATAATCTCAAGGCTCCTGTAGGTAAATGGATGCAACTGGAGATCATGTACATGGCCGAAACAGTTTAAACTCATAGGTGTGAACCCTAGCATAAGAAACAGAAGGAGCAAATGGGATCCAAAAGCAAAATAGTTAATATAAGAGCAAAGGGGAGAAAACACCTGGCAGGGAAATGTGGAAGCTACTGTCAATTTCTTATTGTCTTATCTTGAACTCTTGCACTGTTTACACAGTTTTGTTAGGTTTGGCTTTGTTCTATCTTGTTTTGTTAGATTTTATGCTGTCTGACAGTAGGGGCAGCTATTTTGAATATAATAGGATTTATTATGGTAATCATGGTTTCCTATTATATTGCTTTGAAGTTTATAATGCTTTCATTCATTTGTTTGATTGGTTTTATTCTGTTTTGTTTGATTTTATTATGTGTGATGGTATGAATAGCTCTTTTGAAGAAAACTAGACATTATGGTAGCCATTGCTGATTTACCATCATCTTGTTTTGAAGTCCTACCATACTTTTGTTCTTCTGTTTTGATTGGTTCTATCCTGTTGTGGTTTATTTGATTTTATTATGTGTGATGGACAATTTTTTAGGAAAATGAGATATTATAGTAGTTATTGTTCATTTCTTATTATTTGGTTTTGAAGTCCTGTAATGTTTTCATTCTTTTGAATGGTTTATACTATATTGTTGTGTTTGATATTATTGTGTGTGAAGGTATGCTCAACTAGTTTGAAGAAAAGAGACATTATGGTAGCTACTGTTAATGTCTGATTATCTTGTGAAGTGCTGTGTTGCTTGTATTGTTCTGTTATGATTCACTTTGTTCTGTTCTCTTTAAAATTAAATAAATAAATAAATAAATAAATAATATAGCAATTATAAATATGTACAAATATAGAAATACAAAAGAAACTATGCAATCATTCAAAATTATGTTTGCTAAGAATTTTTGGTGGAATGGAAAATGCTTAGAAGGTTAAAGGGGAAAAGTAGAATGCAAAAGTTGTTTTGCAGTATATTCTCAACTCTTAAGCATATGCATGCAAAATCCATCTTTTAAGTAAATAGGAATAAAATAAACTACTAAGGAGAAAAAGGAAATGTGAAAATGAGTTATAAACTGGATCCTACTATTAATAAGGCAGAATTTTTCTGCCAGAAGATGAAGAATGTGCCAGGTTATGTTGTTCTAGATATTTCTCAATCTCTGTGCCTAAGCAAGTTAAAACTAAATCCTTTCTAGATATTTTCACATGCTAGCAAGCAGTGACCTCAACAACATAACCGTGAAAGATTCCAACCTGACTCATCTGAAGGACACAGGCATACGAAGTCTGAGGGAAACTGTTGTGAAGTCCTGTCCCTGCTTCTCCCCCTCCCGCTGGGTGGCTTTGCTCCAACCCTCACCACTGCTTGCCCAGGTTATTTCAATGGCCTCCTCACTCTGCCACCAGCCTCAGCCCACCTCTGCTCTCCATGCTATTGACAGCACAGTCTCCCCACCTCATTCTGATGGAGAAACTCACTGTGAAATTCCTCAGCGGTACCACATGCTGCAGAATGAGGCCCATTGTCCCCTGTACTATTCCTGGCTCTCTGTGGATCAGCGCCTACCCCCTCCAACACTCCTACCTTGGTCCCCAGTGCTCTCTCTTATCTTCTGCAGGTTATGACCAGGTTATGACCAGGTCTCCTTGTAGACCCCCTTACCCTTGCAGCTGCTTTTTGCTTGAGTTTTCTTAATTGCGCATTCTAGTTAATTCTATGTCATCGTGGGTTAATTTAAATGTCGCTCCCTCAGAAACTCTTCGTGAGCACTTCTGAAAAGCTCAGAAAGTGTTTATGAAGGTTTCTCAGCACTTCTGTGTCCCCAGCTCCAGGAGGTCCCATTCTTGTTGAAAACAAGAAGAATGACACTGCTTGGGGTTGTGTCACGTGGCAGCACTGAGTTCTTGCCCCTGAATCATCTGCTGCCCTGTCTTTCCCCACCCTCTTCAAGTCCTCTATACCAAAGAGTTTCCTTCTGTCCCTGACCCTAAGTGAGGCCCCCTCAGGGTCTCCTGGGGACCTGACCATCCTTTTGACCCAATTCACTCCATCAAACCAACTCCTTTTGCCAAGCCTCTGCTTTCAGATTTTAAAGTTTTCTTTTCTCCAGTATTAAATGCAGCTTCCCCCGGGTTAGCATCACTGATTTCCTTTAGAGCCATCCCTGACAAGGACAAAGAGAATGCTGCCCTCACCTCACCTCTGAGAGGACCCGGCCATGCAGTGACCCAAGACGGGCTGAGGTTCCCGTCCTCAGCGTTAGTACCTCTCAACTCAGTGTGATCCTTTCTAAGTCTTTAAAACATTCCTTTCTCCCCTAACCAATTAAGTCATAAGAAATGCATTATAAATAACATTTAACACTTTGGGTGTGGATGCATTTTAAATTCATGCTATGAAGCAAAGAAATAGCATTTGCCTTTATTTGACAGAAAGGCATCCTTAGAATAATAAAAATAAAATCAAAGGGTTTTTAAAAAACATAAAGAATATATGAGCCGTTTTGTTGGTGTTATTATTATACATTTTCTGAAGAATCTGAGATTTGCTAAGCCAAAAACCTGGAAGAACTAATCATGTAAATGCCCATGTGCATGCTTATAATCCACATACACAATACTTCAGACCAGAAGCATTCTCAACAGTGGATTAGGTGGTTACATTTCTTAGGTTTAGTGTTGCTGATTTTCAATTTATTTCCAGAGACACGAGGAGAGAAAAATCTCCCCCAAATCTATATTTAAAACAGATGGACTGTTAGAGAGAGGAGCATGGGAAGGGTGAGGTGGAAGGTGCCTTCTTTTTTTCTTTTTCTTTCTTTCTTTTTTTTTTTTCCTCATGAATGCAGAAGAGTTACCAGTTCCTGACCTCTACCTTGGTCCATCAGCAATCTTGAGTATGCAGTGTTTTGGGACAGCCACTAGCGCATGAGAATCAAGCTGCCTGACTGAATTTTTCTTCATTTAAAAATAAATACATAAATACACTTTCCCTTTTGAAAAATCGGATGGCCAAGTGCAATAATGAGTCTCTTGCTTTGGCCCTTGCACACCGCCAGGTCATTCCAGCAGTGAAGGCGTCTGCCCGGGGCTCCCCAATTCACCAGGATGCAGAGCTTATTCAGCCCTAAGCTTTCACCATAAATCAGTGCTCCTGGCTTTTTAATCACTCCTTTTCCTCGATTCTGAACTGGTTCCAGGGTAATAAATCAATTAGAAAATCTAAAGTGCTTGAAATGATTTTTTTCTAAAGTGTGCCTAAGTTTATGATGGAAACAAAAGCAGTACACCTAAAAGTGAATTTGGTGTTCCAGGTGCCGCCCTTCTATGCATGAGGGGTTAGTTCTAATAAATTCCACAGTAATCTCACCAAGCTGCATTGACTCATTTCTCCTTTGCTAGTTCTCTTATTTTGTAGACATAAAAACAAATCATATTTCTTTGAGACACTTGCTCCAATCGAAGAATAAGGACAGCTCTATTTTTTCTGCAGGAAAGATTGAATTAGATATAAGAACTTTTCAGTGGCCAAAAAACAAAAAAGAACAAAGACATGATTAACAGCAGGAGACTATGGAGTTCCCATTGAAGGAGACTTTCTGGAAAATTCACAAACGAACAAAAAAAAAAAAAGAACTACACTAGAATCAAGACTAAGAAGGATAGAAAATAGACTTAAATTTAAGCATCAGTTCCAAGAAATTAATATTAGCTGCCTGTAAAAATGGTTTGAAAAGAATGCAGAAGCCATGTACAAGCTCAGTGGACAACTGTCACAATCAATTAACAATGTGAGGAGGCAACAGGTAGAGATATGCATGTTACTCATCTGCCATTAGATACTGGACAACCTGAAGACAAGATACATAGGTGACAGTCTGATACCAGACAGGTCTTCCCTTTCTCTCATACATTCCAGGTTTTAATTAAAACAATTTCATAGTGTACAGTCCACAAGAATAGGTGATCTCTCAGCCTATATCAGCGGTATCACTAGTCTCTATTGGAATCCATGAGAAGTTCATGCAGGAAGGGAGGGCAGAATACTTTGTATTGTATCTTACCCTAAGCATCTATGTTTGCTTATTTTATATTCATTCATTTCTCAACCAGTAGTTGTTTTGCCAGGTTATTGTGCCACTATGAGCTGGCTGTAATTGCTAAATTTATAAATAAAATAAGAATGGTCTCTGACTTGTCAAGTTTTACATTCCCATGGAAGAGAGAAAAGAAAAAGAGATAAGTGTGGATTCCTTTTGAGAAATGAAAAACATGATGCTCGAATAACATAAGTAACTCAAGAAAAATGCCATGTGGGGGACCAGGACTCTAGCCAAAGGCGGCCAGTGTAATTTTGGCTTTTGTTTAGTCTTGGTCATCTCCTTCACTGTGTCACATAGCTCCACACTAACAGCCTTCTGATTCCACAGTTCTAATGATCCACTTATCTCCCAGACATGTTATCCTTCCGAGACTCCTTCTGACACAATGAGGACATGTCTCCGATGTCCTCCATTCCACGGGCTCCTTCATAGAATGACATGCTGACATCCGTGTGAGAGGAGAGGTCCTCATAAAAAAAATCTGTGGTAAAGTCTATCTTTCAACAGTAAATAAGACCCAAGGTGAAGAAGGCAAAAGCATTGCAGATGGAGGAAGTGGCAAAGTAAGAAGAAGAAACAGCATGAAGCTGTCTGTAAAGATTAAAAAAAATTCAAAATGAGTGACCTTAGAGAACAGTGACTACATGGATGTGGTTAATCCAAAGGAAAACAAAATATTTAGTGCTCGTGTGCAAGTACATTCTTAACAATATTTCATTCATTAATCCTCACAACAGATTCCTAGGCTAAGAGGGCAGGCATAGTCCTTCTTTACTGATAAAGTAACTAACATGTACCAGGCTCGAGTCTAAGGCCATGGACTTAGAACAGACAGAACCACAATCCATGCCCAGTATTCCCATCTGCTCAAAGCTTTCATGACGGAGTGTGCAAGGTTCTCAAAGGGTGAGGTTTGGAGGACAGTGAAAGACATCCAAACTGGGCCACTGAACAGAAAAACCATCTCTGCCAAGTTGGCAATGCTGCTGTTATCTGCTTTTGCCTCAAAATTGGTGTGTTGACAGGAGATCAGAGCCAAGTCCTTATCAGCAAATCCAAGCCTGTTTCTGCCACCAGAAGATCCCTGACTGCTTTGCCTCTAAGGAATGTTCAAAGCCTAGAGAGGAGTTCCCCACCCAATCCTGCTGCGTTTCTGGTGGCCATTACCCTCCCTGCCCTTTTGCCTCCTACTGACAACAGGTTACACTCCTTATCTCAATTCCTTCTTTCCTGGTGACAGACCTGGAGCTCATTTATTCACATCTGCTCTGTAAACCAGGGTGCATCAGTGAAGATAGTATCTATCCCCAGGCTCAGCTGGAAAGTCCTACTTGATCTAAACCAGTCAGGATGACTCAATTACCCTTAGCAATATTGACTTAGGTGCCATGCATTCAGGCCAATGAAATGGGGAGTCTTCTTGGAAGCATCTTGGAGAAGACTCTCCACTCTTAAGGGGATACAAGGAGGAAATGGCCTCTGCTCCCTCTGGACACTATTATTTCTGTGGGTGGTGTCTGGAAGTATGGCAGCCATCATGCAAATACAAAGGGCCTAGGATGAGGACAGAGCACCTTCACTGATTTAACAATGCTATTCTTCTCATGTGTCAAAGGGAAAATTGTGCTGATTCACTGAGTAAGACAGGGGTTTTGGCGGAGGCGTTTTGACAATGAAGAGGCTCTAAAATGGAAGAATGGGGAGTCCAGGAAGATGGCGGAACAGTAAGCAGTAGAGTGAACAGCCTCTCTGAGAGAAATAGCCCAGATGCTGGAATATAGCATCGTGGGGAAGATAAGAAGGAAGGAAGTGGGTCCCCTTGACCCAGGAAGAACCCAAAGTGAGAATAGAAGCCCACAGAGAGGATTAAAAAAAAAGAAAGACTTAAACAGAAGAAAGCAGTAGCTGGCGGTGCTTTCACCCGGAGCCCAAACCACCATGTGAGAAGCTCTGTTGAAACCTGAAGATTCACAGTCACAGTGAAGCTGGTGGCTGGCAAGCCTGAAGGCCTCTGTGAGGAGACACAGTGGCAGAGGGGAACATTGGACCAGAGAACTGACTGCTGGCAGTAAGTGTGGGGGACTCAGTCCTCCCGGGGGAGTAGGTGATTGGTCTGGCACCAATTTGAAGTTGAGCAGGATAAGCCCAGAGCCAGAACTGCAGCAGGCTTCATTCAGCCACTCCTAGCTCGGAGCAGACTGGCGGAAATTGCTTAGACTGAGTCCAGCCCCTGTGCACATTCCCACAGCCATGACCCAGGTTTCCCTAAAGCTATTCCCAATCATCTCTGTCCCGCCCCACTGCATGTACTATATGTGGTGAGGACTCCCTGCTGTTAACCAGCCTGGGAGGGAGGCAGCAGCCTGCCCCAGCCCTGCTTGCACTCCAGCAAACACTGGTAGAGCCAAAGCTGGATGGAAAAAGCAGCAAACATCCTTACACCTGCACACCCAGTGGTCACCATCAGATGTCCCTTTTTCTAGCCAACATGGGCTGGAAAAAGCAAACAGTCTTGCTTCAGAGAAATTGTAGCCAACACAGGAAGCGCTGGGGACCCCGTTACCCACTTGTCTGGAAGAAACCAGGAATATGACAAGAGGAAGAAACAAATGGCAGTCTCCGGCCTCCAACCCAAGCAGTACTGGTCCGGGAGAGGTAAACACGGAAGAGATCGGGAGCCGCACACCTGAAGTTTCTGAAGCAACAGCGACTGAAGACACCACTTTAAGAGGCTATAAAAGAAATTAGAACAGAAATACTATCCCAGATAACAGAAGAAATAAGAAACATAATGAAAGAATTGCTAAGCACCTCTAAAGAAGACACAGATGGAAGAATAAAGGAGCATAGGAAAATGAGGGAAACCTTCAATGAAGAATATAAAAAAGACTTAGAATACACAAAACAGATTCAAAGAGATTACCAGGAAATTAAAAACTCCACTGGAAGCTGGCAAAACTGCTTGAAAGAAACTAAAGATAGACTATCAGAGCTTGAAGACAGGTTTGCAGCTTGCAATCATGAAGGGAAAGATCTTTTAAAAATAAGGAACCAGGAAGTAACAATACAAAGACTACAAGATGACATGAAGAAGTATAATTTAAGAATAAAAAACATGAGAGAAAAAGCAGGGGTAAACACAAATGAAATGCAAAGGCTATTTACAGAAATAATTAAAGAAAACATCCCAAGCACAGGAAAAGGGAATTATATTCACATATATGAGGCATACAGAACTCCAGCCAGCTATAGTCAAAACACATCTACACCCAGACACATAATAATTAAGATCCCAGAAATTCAACACAAGAACAGAATATTAAAAGCTGTCAGAGAGAAGAAACAGATCACCTATAAAGGAAAACCCATCAGAATCATGACAGATTTCTCAACACAAACCATCAAATCAAGAAGAGTTTGAAGTAAAGTATTCCAAGTCCCAAAAGAAAAGAATCTCCAGCCCAGATTGCTGTACCCTGCAAAACAATCTTTCAGAATTAATGGAGAAAGAAGATACTTCCATGACAGTGAGAAACTGAAGGAATTGAAGACCACCAAACTAACCCTACAAAAAAATACTGAAGGACATTCTAGAGAGAGATTAAAAAAAAAGACCATGGTTTCAGGAACAATGGCAGAGGGGGCTCACTGAACAGGGCAGACAGTGGAATGAAGGAGAAATTAGGCAACCAATGGCAGAAAAATAGGATGGCAGAGATGAGGCAGAGAAGGTTGGCCATAATCACTAATATAGATGGCCTCAATTCACCAATAAAAATTCACAGGCAGAGTAGATCAGGAGACAGAGTGCATCAATATGCATTATATAAGAAAAACATTTAACCCAAAAGGGGGGTTTATAGACTGAAAGTCAAAGATGAGAAAACAATGCTGTATATGACAGGGAACCAGAAAAAAGTGAGGGTAGCTCGCCCATCAGCTGCAGATTGGTTAGAAAACCATGATACTTGTATACAATAGAAAACTACTCAGCTATAAAGAAAGATAATCTTGAGGCTCTTGTAGGTGAATGGATATAACTTGAGATCATGCTCAGGGGTAAAAAGTTTCAGATTCACTTAGGTGAATAGTGAGTTGCCTCTCTAATATAAAAACTAAAGGAGTCAGTGGGATCCAAAATATGCAATACATCCTGTGAAATTGAAAGGGGAGGAATTGTCTGAAAAGGGAAGGCAGTGGCCATTTTTAATCTATTATCATGATTTGCAACCCATATTATTTTCACTGTTCTGTTTAGTTTGGCTTTATTCTGTTTCAGTTTGTCTACTTGTATTAGAATTGATGGTATGGACAGCTGTTCCAAAGATAGCAGGATATATTATGGTAATCATTTTTTATTTCCTATTAGCTTGATTTGAGACCCTGTATTTCTTTCATTGTTTTGTTTTGATGGATTTTATTTTATTCTGTTTTGATTGATAGTATCAAGTCTGATGGTAGAGGCAACTACTTTGAAGACAATAAGGTACACTATGATACCCACTGTGGTTTTACTATTATCTTCTTTTGAATTCCTATAATGTCTCCATTGTTTCATTTTTATTGGTTTTGTTCTGTACTGTTTTGTTTGATTTTATTACGCTTGATGATATGGGCAATTCTTTTGAAGATAACAAGAGGCATTATGGTAGCCATTATTGATCTTGTATTTTGCTTTTAAGTCATGTACCATGTTGATCCTTTTGTTTTGATTGACTCTATTTTGTTTTGTCTCATTCGGTTTCATTCTCTTCAAAATAAAAAAAAATGGAAGAATGGGAAATTGAAGAATGAAACTAAAAGAAAGCAGTAGGATATGAAGTATCTTTTCAGTTATTAAATAGATGGCATACAAATAGCATTTGACCAAAAAAAGGAAGAATAATGGAATTCTTAAAATTTTTCAGTTGTAGAACTATGCTTACTGCATGTGATACCACTCAGAAACTAGACCACAAAGATCATAGCTCCTATGGCATTAAGCAGATTGAAAGGGAATGAGTCAATACAGTCAATACACAATACAGGGGAAAGCCATTATTTGCATGTTTGTTGATTTGTGCAGATTCTTCACTCTAGAACCAGGGCCAATGTCAGAGGGCCATAGGTCCAAAATGACCCTGTTGCTTGGTTTTAAAAATGGAGTTTTATTGAAACACAGCAAAATCTATGAGTTTGCCTATTGCATGTGGATGATTTTGTGCTCAGAGTTAAATAATTGCATGAGAAACTATACAGCTCACAAAGCTAAAAATGTCTTATATTTGGTTCTTTACAGAAAGTTTGCAGAGCCCTGATCTAGAAAGAAGATAGATTAACAGACATTATATCTACAAATAAATCACATGGACCATAAGAACTCTGAGACATAATCTGCAGCAACCATTCCAGAGAAACACTCTGTTATCTGTAGAGTCAGGCTAGGAATCACTCTACTACCTGTTATTCAGAATTCTAAGGGTCAGACAACTATCTCTAACACATAAGGCATAACATTGGACTTTAACAACTCATCACATACTTTTCTACTGTAAATTTGTCTCGTAGCATAATCATAACCAGCTGTGTGTCTCAGTAGCTGTACCTGGGGAATGCAGGAAGCAATCTACATGTTCACCCACTTGCTAAAATGAATGGCAAGTTGTATGCACCTGTGCAAAATTGTCAAATTGGGATTTTTACTCACATAATGCTCCATCTAACAGGTTTTGTATATGTTTACCTGAGCATCACTGGGGGTAAAATACACCCAGACCACTCTTCTGTTATGTAAACATATATTGTACCATAATGGAATGTGGATGTGTCTCATAGTACTTTGTCTAGGGAAAGCAAAAAATCATCTGGGTTTTCATCCATCTGGCAGACTAACACAAGGTGTGTACAGGAGCTCCAAAGCAGCAGTGGGTGAGTTTTATCCATAAAATACTCATTGTTAAATCTCTGTCTATTTAGGATTTGTTTTTTAAAAGGTTGCTTCTGATTTTTCTGGTAGAAATAGCCCCCCAAAAAAAACAGATTTGCAAGTTTTAGAGGAGGTTGAAAGTGAATCATCAGATTGCTCATGCATGGGTGATGAAGATGATAATGACTTTGATGTTGGTCATATGAGCCAAAGTTTCTGTGACAGTGAAATGGAGTGAGAATCAACCAATACAGACACAAAGAATGCAGACCTCCTTGATGCAGATGTTGGAGAAAACAGTTATGTAAGCACATATTTGACCAGTCAAAGTGGTACAAAATGGTCATGCAACCAAATGGAATGGTCCAAAGCTAGAACTGTGTCTCAAAATATAATGAGGGACTTGACAGAGGTGGAACCCGTTGTGTGAAATGCCGGCATTGTCATTCAGTGTTGGAGGTTGTTTGTAACAGGTGAAATGCTACACCATGTTATACAAATGGCGAAACACAGGTAAAATGTTCTGTATGTACCAATAGCCGTACTCAAAAATGTGTTCACTACGACACCTCTTTAGCTGAACTATGGTAACCTTCTACAACAAAACCAAAGGTAGAATAGATGTTGATGGTGAGTTATACAGCAACTATGATGTCATTTAAAACACAAAGAACTGGCCAGTGGTTGTGTTTTACTTGATCCTACCCATGTGTGGTTCAAATAGTTCAATGGTTTACAAAAAAAGAAATAACAAGTGCAAAGTACCACAGAGAAATTTTCTTAGTAGATTGGGATTGGAGCTCATAAGCAATAATTTACAGCAAAGGAAAAACAGAATGTTTCTGCCCAAGGCAAATGCAAAAAAACTGTGTCCTGCTAAGTGCACGTTGTATAATATGGTAGGAAACTCCTGACAAAACAGAAAGACAACAGAGCTGACTAGAATGGCTTGCCATTCAGGAAAGGAAAGCTAAACACATGTGCTCTCTGTGTAAGGGAGACTTGTGCATTGAGCATACAGTTGTCATGTATAAAGATTGTTTTGAGTATGAAAACTGAAGCAAAGAATTTTTTGTAGAGTTCCATTGATATTTTCATTTTAGTTCATATAGGAACTTATTCCTGATGTTATCTTTTAGGTTTTGTAAGTAAGAACACAGTTAATGTGAAAATGTTGTTTATTCTAAAAGTGTACTACATTATTAAGAATGTAATACTTTATTTTATTAATATTTTATGCTCCTGTTAACTACACATCATATAATATAATAAGAACCTCCTGAGCAAACAGCAAGACCAGTGCAATGTCAAGTATGTCCTACAAAAAGGCCAGGAAAGCAAAACACATGTGCTGTCAGTGTAAGTAATACATGTGTATGAAATATACTGTTGTCATGTGTGAAGATTGCCTTAGATGTGATAATTGAAGTAAAGTTTCTTTTGTAGAACGCCATTGGTATTTTCATTGTAGTTCATAGAGGAAATTTCTGTTGTTTTTTGGACTTTGTACACCAGAAAACAGTCGATGTTGAAAATTTTGATGCTTTTTTAATAAATACTTATTAAATATTAAAAATTAAATATTTCATTTTTTATACTTTTTCCTGTTAAATACTCATAACTTACTATAATAAAGCTCATAAAATTAAAATTAATATTTCATCAATAGAAATATTCTAAAGAATAAGTGTGGGTATTATATACCCACAACATGCCTTTATGATAAAATTAGCATTGTTCCCCATGGGCTAGCAGCTGGTCCAGGAAACCAAACAATAACCCCTGTAGCAATCTCCCCAAAACAACCAGAACTTAATTAATAATGACAGCTTTCCTATCTTTTGTTCTTGGTCCCAACATAGGACCAACTAAAGAACATGAGTAACATACCCCCAACTGGTTACATAGGATACCCTGCTTCAAGTTAGCTGCTTTCAGGTTCCTCGGGCTTATGACCCCCAACCAAAGCATATTGGAAACCTTCTCCTCCTTCCCCTACTGCATATTTGGGCTTCCCACTTTACCTACCTTTGATACTGTCAAAACACAAATGACAGTGGTGGATTTCCTTGCTACAGCAAACTCTCAGTAATAGATCCTGCTTGTTCTTATTTGTTTGGTCTTCATTTATTTCCACAGAGTTTGGAGTTAAAGGTCTTGAACTCTGCTCCTAATCTGCCACATACTTCATAGATGGCACTGAATAACTCATTTTACCTTTTTTTCAAGAAATCTTAAGTGATAGGATCGCTGTTCATGGTAACTCACAGGCCACGTACAGTGAGAGCAAGACTCTTGCCACACCTGAAATTTAAGCAAAAAAAAAAAAGCAGAGGCAGCTCTAAGGGAAGATTAAAGGACCATAGCTAGGTCATATGTGTAAGTGGTTGGTGCTGATTAGTTGACAGTCATTATTATCTTTGACCATTATTAATATATAGCCATTAGGAAAAAATTTTCCCCTAAATTCACCACGGTCTTCCTTTTCAAGCACAACCATAAGCTGCTCATTTCAAAATACTAACTAGCCATTTGTTTGAAAATCCAATTTCACCAATGGCACATCTGTTAGAGTAATATTTTAATGGATCTTGATTCAAACAGAGCCCTGGACTCAAAGCCCTTTTTCTAAGGTTTCCATTAGTGGAATAATTTGAGTTTGTCCAAAGTACTGTCTACTTTGGCTCATAAATGCTTAGAGATTTCCATAAATGATACACTTCTGAATGTTTTGAACGCATTTCTTCTTGTATAGAACACTTGCTTTGAGGTGTGTAAAATAAGACACAAGTTGTAAAGAAATTTTACCCATGTTCTTACTGAGTGCTGTAGATAATATTGTCACCATTTTATTGTCTGCAAGCATAGTATATAAATGCATTTAAAGTTCTAAAAACATTTGTTAAAATAGCCTTAGATAGCTAAAATAACCTAGATATGGTTTCCATTTATTAAAAAACAATACATGAGAGGGGTTTTTTTTTCATTTTAATTCAAATGTTATCTGACATTTTAGCAAAACTTACATTGCAAAATCCTCAATATTTTAGACTTTCCTTCCATATTCAAGCTGAAAAACACAGTATCCTGGTTTCTAGTCAGGAGTTTCCCCCACCCCAACAGTCTAAGAAAGCTCCAGAAAGTAACCCTATATCTTTGGATCCTTATTTTGTCTCTTATAGACTATCACTCAGCTTTATTCAAGACTAAAAATTATGATCAGTGCACTGTATGAGTTCTAAGCACAGTGGACAGTGACATTTTCTGTATGCTCAATTGGATGGCCTGCCTAAGTTCATGGCATTTCAGCAAGGTTCACTTCAATCTGGAACACGGGATTCAAAGTGGAATCAAAGCCTGCTAGAGGACTTCTCTCCAGGTGAAGTTCCCAAAAAGAGCACTGCTTGGTCTGTGGTGGAAAAGGCCAATAAGCAGGGCTGAACTGAGTGGTGGGAATGGGATGACCAAGATAAGGTCCCTCCTGGTATCCATAGGAAGTGGGGTATGAAATGGTTTACTGTTTAATAAGGACAATTCAATTGGCCTTGATCTGACTGTATTGCATGACTCCTTAGGAGAAGAAGCAGGTGTGTTCTTTTAGAAGCAGTGTAGTAGTTATCAGTAAGAAGTCTACAACAGGTTTCCTTGGTTTACATTCTCACTCTGCCACTTACTAACTGTACAAATTTTAGAGTTATCGAAGTGTCGTGTACTTCAGGTTTTTCTTATTTGTAAAACAGATAATCATAGTAGCTACTTTATGGGCTTTTCTAAGAATTAACTAATCAACATGTGTCAAGCACTTTCTATAGGGCCTTGAAAATTATAAACATTTCTGAAACTTTAGGAATTATTAGCTAATTATTGGCACTGTTTAAACAGTATACATACATGATGCCATGTAATCCTCACTAAGGCAGATCTCATTGTTACCAGTTCACAGAAGAAAGAGAGACTTAAATAGTATATGCAAGACCATGATCCACATACTAAAATGCTCATTATAAAATACAGTGTATTTGGCGAGGATAAAAACCCTGCATACCTTGCTTTACCATAGAAGGTCACTATTTCAAAGCATTATACATGAGAGTGCATATATAATATTATTATTATAATATTTGGAAAACCATAGTTTCAACATATACAAATGATACCAATATTTTCATTTCCCAACATAGTGCTAGCAAAATAGTATAAGGTTTATCTAGCAATGTTAATAGTCTAAATTAATAATGAGGAATCAAGGCAAGCTGCCATCTATACCTGACAGGTTAAAAGCACAGCCTGCCAGTGTCCTTAGTGACACCTTGAGTCCTTCCACAAAATCACAGGAGTGTTCCCCACCCCCTGCAGCATACGTGGGAGTTTATAGGGTTCTAGCTGAACCCCATTTTCATCCTTAGGCAAACAGTAGCACTGGCAAGTTTTAATTTTCAAATGCAGCATTTAACAACTTTAATAATTGGTTTAAAAGTTAAGAGTTACACAGCATTCAGGGAAAAGGGAGAAAAAGAACAAAAGCCTATAGAATGTTGTATCATTCACCAAAAAACTCCACAGGAGGCTGGCATGGTAGTGCATGCCTCTTATCCTTGCACTTGAGAGGCTGAGACAGGAGCGTCATCACCAAGTTTGAGGCCAGCCTGGGCTACATAATGAGTTCAAGGCCAGCCTGGACTACAGAATGAGACCCTATCTCAAAACACAACAACAACAACAAATCACACACAAAGGCCAGGGATGCAGCTCAGCATCATGGTGCCTACCTAGCAAGCATGAGGTCTTGAATTCAATTCCTAATTCAAAAAAAAAAAAAAATCACACACACAGACACATCTACAAAAAGGATGCTCTTTAAACTTTTTATCTGTGACACAATTCTGCTTTCCTTTTCTTCTCATACATAAACTGTATGAAGCCCTGGTCACTCTAAAAAGAGAAATCCCATCTGGCTTTATCTTAAGATTCTTGTCATTTCCACTTTACCAAGCAATAATTAAGGTCACAGTGAAAATTCATTAGGCATTGCCCTTTGTAAGCTAAACTGTCAGTAAAGCAATGCAAAAATGTCAAGATTTCCTAATTTCAGCCAGATATGCTCACACCACACATTTGGAGAGTTGACTTAGGCCCTTTACCGTAACATTTTAACTCTGACCCGGTTTGTGGCCTAGAATACCTGGCAGTTCTCAGAGCCCTTAGTGTGCTTTTAAGAATGCTGCTCCCATGAGATTTGATGATAATCCCAGCAGTTTGGGAGGCTGAAGTACAAGTCCATGTTCCTCTTGGGCAACTTAATGAGCTGCTGTCTCATTGAAAAAAGAAAAAAACTAAAAACGGCCTGGGGGCGTAGGTTAGTGCAAATGCTCTGGACTTCATCCTTTGTACCAAAAACAAGAACAACAAAAAAAAAAGAATATCACTCCATGAGTCATTATTTATATCTTCACCCTAAACCCAGGACTTCTGACTTCCTCTGACTTCTTTTATACAAAATGCCACCTTATGTAATTTGTGTACAGTGGTGTTTCGGTATCCTCAGGAGAATGTTTTGAACACCTCCCCACGACCAAAACCCATAATGCTCAAGCCCCTTACGTAAAATGGCATAGTATTTGCATATAATCTACCCACATCCTCCTACATCTTTTAAATCATCTCTATGGTAGCCATTATTGATGTCCTTATATTTTGTTTTTAAGTCATGTACCATGTTGATCCTTTTGTTTTGATTGACTCTATTTTGTTTTGTTTCATTTGGTTTTGTTCTCTTCCAAATGAAAAAAATCATCTCTAGATTACTTAAAAAAAACCAATGCAGCATACATGCTATGCAAATAGCTATTCTCATGTTACTTAGAAGCTAAAGCCAAAGGTATGTACATATTCATAACATATACAATGTTTTGCAGTATTTTTGATCCACGGTGGGTTGAATCTGCAGAGGCAGAAGCTGTGAAGGTAAAGGGCTGTCTTCCTTTTATTTTAGTTCATACCAGTGCTGCATCCCAATCCAATTCTTGGTGAATTTAAAATATCATATCCACCACCTTGTGTCATTAATTTCTTTTATTTCTAAGGCTGTACATTTGTTTGGAGATTCTGAGATCATAATTCCCATCCTCCTCTGAAATTACTCTTTACTGTAAGCTCCCAGAACTTGCTGCACCTCTGTTCTTCTGAGTCCTAATTATCATCCAAAGCGATTATTTTCATGAATGTCTATCCCATCCCATCTGTATTAGTTTTCTCAAGTTATTGTAATAAAGTTTCAGAAATCTTGTAGTTTAAAATGACAGAAATGTATTGTCTCATGATTCTGGAGGCTAGAGGTGCAAAATCAAGATGCCTGCAAACTTTATTCTTCCTTCAGGCTCGGAGGGACAATCTGTCCCATGTTTGTCTCTTGGCTTCTGCCTGGAGCTCCTTGGCACATAAATAGATCACTTGAATCTCTGACTCTGTCTCCACATGGTGTTTTTCCTGTCTTCAGACAGCCTTCAGACAAAAACATTAGTCATTGGGTTTAGAGCAACTCTAACTTAGTAGATCTCTTCTGGACTAATCACAGATGCCAATGTCCTATTTCCAAATAAAGTTACATTTACATGTACTGGGATTAGGACTCATCATATCTTCTAAGGGGACACAATTTAATCCACACTCTATATTCACTCTCAATCTCTTTATTTTGGTCCTCTGTACTTCATAAAGCTCCAGGGTTATGAACAACTTTTTTTTTTTTTTTGAACAAGGTACCAAATCTTACAGTTCAGCCCCATCTTTGGAGCAAGCCCACCCCTTGCAGACCTGACTCTCAATTCTGACATCAGGTTGTCTATCAGAAAAAAAATGATGAAAATCTACATTTGCAAGTTCTCCCACTATCTGAAAACCTTAGCAGTGCAGTTATTTTGCATGTGATTAGAAGGTGCTGATAATAACATGCATGTCTTAGTTTTTGTTTTGGTTTTTTTTTTCTTTCTGTCTTTATAACAGAATACTACAGACTGGGTAACTTACAAAGAAAAGGAGCTCATGGTTCTTCAGATTTACAAGTCCAAGAGCATAACATCAGATTTCTGTGAAGGTCCCAATACCGCAGGTATAGTGGAGAGAAAGAGCAGAAAGTCAAGAATGAACATATGAAAGAGTTTGCTTTTAGAGAGAGAGATGTGCTGCTGGGATCCAGGTCAACAGCACTGTGGGAAGGCCCAGAAACTTGCTTCTCCCACTGTGGCTGGTGGGATCCAGCTGAACAATGCAAGAAGGATCAGAGATGAGCCCCTCTCATCAAAGCTGCTGGAATCCAGGTGAACTGAGTAGCATCCTCAGGAACATCAGCCACACAGTAGGGCCCCAGCCCCCATGCACAGGATGGACAGGCAGCACTAGGGAAGTGAAATTCCCAAAGAAACAGTAACAACATGAGCCAATATGTAGTAATTTATGTGAACCCATGTTATGTTTGGGGACAAAGACATAGACAATAGAATCAGGTGGATTGGGGCTTCACCTTTTCTCTTTTTTTTCTTTCCTTCTTTCTTTTTTTCTTTTTTCTCTTTTCTAAATGGCTAGGGAGAACCCCACCATAATAAACTATCCCCGAAACTCAGAGACCAGGTTCAGATCATCCCTTGCTTACTCCTTCATTCCTTCTCTTCTGTCCTGGTCTATAGTTTCCCAAAGCTTGTGTGATCACCCTCTGTCCTCCAGTCTGACTTCTTTCTTTTCAGTTATCTTTGTTTTATCAACTATCCTTTTTAAATTTCCCTACCACAAGATAAAACCACTCTACCAAAAGAAAACACTTTGCATACAACTCCCAAATTACCATCAGTTTTGTGATATAATTGTAGGATTTGCTCCTATGCTTAAAGGTACAAAATTAATAGTTACCACAGTTTGTCAGTGTCTAAGCTATGCTTGATGCTATTGTTATTGCTAATTATACTACTTTAGATAAAATATCACACTTGTTTTAATCAGTTCTCACTTCTGTAACAATACCAGAAAATTCTGGGGTAATAACCTCACTACACCCCCACACCAAAGGAACTGAGACAAACAGATACCAATATCTTACTCTTACTTAATTGGAAAAGTAGGATCATCAAACAGACAAAAACCAAGAACCTCATATACACAGAAGACACCCCTAAAGAACAAACCTTACCTATAGAGGCCAAGGTAGTAGTAATAGAGGATATATTACAAGTACTTACAAAGATCATCAAAGAAAACAAAATAAAAATTCTCAAAATAGAAAATATGATAAAGAAGCCAAGTGCATCCTCAGGTACCCAGCCCACACAGAATAACTCCAAGAAACAATGAGATAAGGGGAAATGGAAGACATATACCTAACATTTCTGAAATGATAGCAACTGAAGTAAACAAACAAATCCATGAGGCTATAGAACAAATCACATCAAAAATAATCTCTCAGGCAAGAAAAAAGAAATGTCAACATTTATAAAGGCATTGCTCAGCAAATCTAGAATACAGATAGATTTAAAGAAAATAGATGACTAGGTATTTAGCTTAGCTGTGTAAGCATCGAACTGGCAAGCCCATGAGTTTAATCCTTGGCAGCAAAAAGATAAAAATAAAATAGATAATGATAGGAAGAAGATGCATACCATGAGTGGTCAATGCAGGAAAGAAACAGAATGCATGAAACAGATTCAAACAGATATCCAGGACATTAAAAATTTCACTGAAAACTGGCAAAACCACTTGAACAAAACTGAAAACAGACTTTCAGACCTTGAAGACAGGATCTTAGCTAGCAATCATGAAAGAAAAGATCTCCAGAAAATAACAAAAGACCAGAAGATAACAATTTAATGGCTGCAAGATGACAAAAAGAAAAAATAGTATAAGAATAACTGGTGACAATGAAAATAAGTGTCAATACAAATGAAATAAAAAAACTATTTGCAGAAGTAACAGAAGAAAATTTCCTAAGCATGGGAAAAGAATCTGACCTATGGATAAGTGGGAACATAGAAATCCAATTATCCACAACCAAAATAAATTTATACACAGACACATAATAATCAAGATCCTAGAAATTCAGTACAATAACAGAATATTAAAAGCCACTAGAGAAAAGAAACAGATCACCTGTAAAGGTAAGTCTACCAGAATCATGGCAGACTTCTCAACACACAACCTCAAGTCGAGAAGAACTTGGAGTGAAGTATTTCAAATCATGAAACAAAACAACTTCCAATCCAGATTGATGTACCCTACTAAGCTATCTTTCAAAACCAATGGAGAATAAGATACTTCCACAACAAAGAACAACTGAGGAAATTCATGTCCACCAAACCAACACTACAAAGGGTATTAAAAGATAGTCTAGACAGAAATAAAACTGACCACAATATCAAGAACAACAACAGAAAGAAACTACCAAGCAGGGCAAGCAGGGAAAAAGTAGGGAACCAACAACAGAAAAATAACATGGCAAAGGTAAGCCAATATGTGTCAGTTGTAACCATCAATGTAAATGGCCTCAATTCACCAATTAAAACAAACAGACTGCACTATAGATCAAGAAACAAAATCCAGTCTCTTCCCCCCACAGCAACCTTTCCACACCTGGGAATCATCTCTGAGGCCTGCAGGGACTGAGAATCCATGCCCAACAACCCCAAGTCACTCAGGAAACTTTGGTGAGTGCTATAGGGACTGGGAGTCCCCTTCAGAGACCCACCAACACCTGGGAACCATTTCTGAGGCCTGTGGAGATAGGGAGTCCACACACAACCACCCATGGTCATTTGGGTACTCTCAGTGAGGCCCACAGGGACTTGGAGTCTGCTCCCAATGACCTGCCCACATCTGTGAACTATCTCTGAGGTCCACAAGGACTGAGAGTCTGTTCCTAGTGACCCACAGTTATCGAGGAACCCTCAGTGAGGCCTACAGAGACTGAGAAGCTGCACCCAGTGACCTGCCCGCACAAAACAGCAGTAGGTGAGGCTCATGGGGACTAGGAAGCAGCAATCGGTAACCCACCAACACACAGGAACCATCTCTGAAGTTCACAGGGACTGGGAGTACACACCAGGTGGGCCACCAGAGCAGGAAGCAACTAGGACTTGGCATCCAGCTGATTCAGAGGAACAAAGGGAAATGCCAAAATGAAACAACAAAATGCAATCTCAAACTTCCAGCCCATCCAGATCAAGTCCAGGAAACAGAGACCACGATGAATTTGGAAATAACACACTGAAATTTCTGAAATAATCAAAAAAGATAAAGAAGGTCACTACATACTTGTTATGGGAAAAATTCAAGAGGAAGAAAAAATAATCATAAATATATTGCACCAAATATTGGAGCACCCAAGACAAATATTAATAGACATGAAAAATCAAATAAGCAATAATACAAATATTAATAGACATGAAAAATCAAATAAGCAATAATACAATTATAATATAATATATTATAATTATAATAATACAATTATAATACAATTAACATCTCATTCTCACAATTAGACAAATCAGCTACACAAAACATCAGCAAAGAAATAACAGAACTGAATCAAATTTGTGAAAAAATAGACTTGGTAGATGTGTACACAGTGTTCCACCCAATGTCAAAATACACATTCTCCTGAGTGCATATGGGATGCTTTCTGAAATAGATCACATACTAGCTGACAGAACATGCTTAAGTAAATACAAAGAAATTGAAAATATCCTATGTATATTATCTGATCATAGTACAATGAAATTGGAAATTAATGACAAAAGAAACTGTAAAAGCTCCATGAACACATGAAAATTAAATAGCACCTTATTGAACAACCAATGGGTCACAGATGAAATTAAAGAACAAATTAAACCATATATATAATCAAATGAAAATGTAAATATAACTTACCAGAACCTGTGAGACACAATAAAAGCAGTCCACAGAGGGAAATTTATAGAAATGAATTCTCACATGAGGAAAATTGAGTAATAAACAACCTAATGCTACACCTCAAACTTCTAGAAAAAGAACAAGTCAGGGCTAAAGCCCAAAGAGAGGAAATTATAAAGATCAAAGCAGAAATTAAGGCAATTGAGATTAAGGAAAAAGTACAAAGAATTAATGACTCACAAAGTTGGTTCTTTGAAAGAATACATAGAATCAATAAACCCCTAGCCAAGTTTATCAAAAAAAAGGAAAGAAGAAAACTCAAACTCATTCAATAAGAAATGAAAAAGGTGAAGTCACTAAAGATCCTGTGTAAATTCAGAAGATCATCAATACCTACCCTGAAAATCTTTACTTTCAAAGGATTGAAAATTCTGAAAAAACAGAAAGGTTCCTGGAAATATGAATTATCCAAGCTGGATCAATAAGATATAAAAGTTTTGAATAACTCAATATTAGTTAATGAAATTGAAAACATAATTTAAAACTTACCAATGAAAAAAGTCCAGATCCTGATAGATTCACCGTTGAATTCTACAAGAAATTTAGAGATGATTTAATACCAATACTCATCAAGATCTTCAATGAATTTGAAAGGGAAGCAATTCTTCCTAATTCATTCTGAAGGCAAATATTACCCTGATACCAAAACCAGAGGAAGACCAAAACCAGAGAAAGACCTAATCAAAAAAGAAAATTACACACCAATCTCTCTAACAAATGTAGATGCAAAAATCTTCAGTAAAACATTAGCAAACAGAATGCAGCATATCATCAAGAAGATTACATACCACAACCAAGTGGAATTCATCCCAGGAATGCAGGGATGGTTCACAATATGCATATTAATCAATGTAATACACCATATTAACAGAGCAAAAGACAAAAATCACATTATCATCTCAATAGATGCAGAAAAAGCTTTTGATAAAGTCCAATGCTCATTCATGGTTTGAAAAAAAAGCTATAGAGAAAACCAGAATAGATGGTCTTTAAATCAACCTGACAAAAGCCATCTATGACAAACCAACAGCCAACACCTTGCTAAGTGGGCAAAAACTGAAATTTTTCACTCTAAAATCAGGAACAAGATGAGGTTTCCACTATCACCACCTCTATAGTTCTAGAAACATAAGCCAGAGCAATTAGACAAGAGAGAAAGAAAAAGGAATAAAAAGAGGAAAGGAAGAAATTACAATTATCATTATTCACAAATGACTATAAATAAAACCCCAAAAACTCCACCAACAGATTATATAGACTTAATAAGCAAATTCAGCAGCATATCTGGGTACAAAGTCAAAAGTCAACAGCATTCCTGTACACAAACAACAAACTCACTAAGAGAGAAATTAGTGAATGGCATCCTTTACAGTAACATCAAGAAAATGAAATACTTAGGAATCAAGCTAAAAAAAAGAAGTAAAAGATTTATACATTGAAAATTACTCTGAAAAACTGAGGAATTCAGAAAATGGAAAGATATTCCTTACTCATGAATAGCCAGCATCATATTAAATTGTCAAAAACTGAAAGCTTTACTCTAAAATCAGGAACAAAACAAGGATGTCCATTATCACCACTCTTATTCAATACAGTGCTGGAAATGCTAGCCAAAGCAATTATATAAAAGAGAGAAATAAAAGGAGTAAGGATAGGAAAAGAAGTTAAATTATTATTATTTGCAGATGACATGATACTCTACATAGAAGACCCTCAAAATTCCATTGAAAGACTCTGAGATAATAATAAATACATTCAGTAAGGTAGCTGGATGAAAAGTCAACACTCAAAAATCAATAGCATTCCATGGGGCTGGGGATTTAGCTCAGTGGCATAAGCACCTGCCTTGTAAGCACAGTCGTGAGTTCAATCCCCAGTACCAATAAAAAAAACTATTTAAATTTTAAAAAATCAATAGCATTCCTATACACTAACAACAAACACTGAAAGAGAAATAAGAGAAGCCACGCTTCACAACAGCATCCAAAAAATAAAATACTTTGGAATCAATCTAACGAAAGAATGAAAAGAGCTATGCAGGGAAAATTATAATACCCTGAAAAAAGAAATTGAAGGGGATCTCAGAAAATGCAAAGACATTCTTTGTTCATGGATAGGAAGAAAAAATATTATGAAAACGTTCATTCTCCCAAAATTGTTACACATATTTCATGCAGTCCCAATCAAAATACCACTAGCATACCTCAGAGATCTAGAGAAATCATTCCTAAAATTCATCTGGAACCAGAAAAGATCTAGAATAGTAAAGGCAATTCTGAGCAACAAAGGCAAGACAGTAGGCATCAAAATCCCTGATTTGAAGCTATACTACAAAGCTACTGTAACAAAACCAGCATGGTACTAGAATAAAAACAGACCTGAAGATCAATGGAATAGATTAGAAGATACAATTACGAACACACTCAACCACCTTATCTTTGATACAGGGGCCAAACATGTTCACTGGGAAAAAGATAGTCTCTTTAATAAATGGTGCTGAAAAATTGGCTCTCCAAATACTGAAAACTAAGACCGTGCCTATCACCATGTATTAAACTCAAAATGAATCAAAAATCTAAATATTAAAATATATCAAACATAAATCTGTTAGAAGACAAAGTAGGTAGAAATCTTGAAGACATAGGGGTAGGTAGAGAATTCATGAACAAAAACCAAACCACAGGTAATACTTCCCAAAATCAATAACTGGGATCTCATCTTATGAAAAAGTTTATGCACATCAAAAGAAATCTCCATCAGAGTAAAAGGAAACCCATGAATTCTGAAAAAGTCTTAGCCAACTGTCCCTCAGACAAAGGACTTCTGTCTTGATCATATAAAGCATTAAAAAAAATCAGACCCCCAAAATTCAAAGACTCAATCCAAAAATGGGCATCTGAGATGAATACACAGTTCTCAGATGAAGAAATACAATTAGCAAATAAATACATGAAAAAATGTTCAGTATCATTGATCATTAGAAAAATGCAAATTAAAATCACACTGAGATTCCATCTCACTCCAGAAAGAATGGCCAGAATGAAGAAAACTACCAATAACAAATGCTGGAAAGGCTGCAGAGAAAAAGAAACTCTTCTGCACTCCTGGAAGTTCCTCAAAAAGCTAGGATTGGAAGTCCCATTTGACCCAGCTATTCCACTTCTGGACATATTCCCAGAAGAACTGAAAACATTACATCACAGTGATATATGTGCACCCATGTTTATAGCAGCACAATTTGTAATAGCCAGATCTTAGAAACAACCTAAATGCCCATCAACTGAAGAATGGATAAAAAAGATGTGGTATTTTTATGCAATGGAGTACAACTCAGCTATAAAGAATGATCACATTGAGATATTTATAAGTAAATGGATGCAACTTGAGACTATACTCATAAGTGAAAAAAATCAAACTCACATGTGTAAATACCATATTGTCTCCCTAGTATAAGGAATGGTAAGAGTACATAAGATATAAAATCCTCAATAAATACAGTGAAAGGGTAATAATTTGCTAAAAGGGGGAAAAAATAATATCTCAAAGAAAAGGATGAAAAAGAAAAAGGAAAGGAAACAAAAAAATCTAAATTTGTATAAACACACTTAGGATAGCTGAGATGATTGTGCTACAAATTCTGTAAGTTATTGGAACAAAACAGTTAACATTCATAGGATTGGAACAATTTTGCATGCTTGTGTATGGTGATCTGAGGAACTCTTGAAGATCATTATGTAAAATAACAGTCCTAGTTACGTTTCTACAACCTTGATTTGAAGGCCTATATAGTCATTGTTTTGGGTTCTTTGCTATTGTTATTTATTTGTCCTTTTTGTTTCTTGTTTTTCTAGTAGTCTTGTTTTGTTTTGTCTTGTTTTGTTTTTCCCTCTAATACAGAAAGGATAGGAATACATGTAAAGGTTTATACATGCCTAGAACTTCTTCTAAACAGTTTACAAGAATTGATTATATCATGCATGATGAACAGCTACTTTGAAGAAAAAGAGACATAATGATATCAAATGCTGATTCCATATTGTCATGTTGTGAAATCCAGTAATATTTTTATTCTTTGTTCAGAGTAGTTTTAGTCTGTTTTGTATTTTGTTTAATTTCAACATACATGAAGAATGGACAGCTACTTTGAAGAGAACAAGAGACACTATGGCAGCCATTGTTGATTTTTCTATTGTCTAGTTTTGAAGGCCTGTAATGCCTTGATCACTCTGTTTTGATCAGTTTTATACTATTTTGTACGAATCCATTGTGTGTGAAGATATGGACAACTATTTAGAAGAAAATAAAAGACATTATGGTAGCCACTTGATCTCCTGTTAGCTTGCTTTGAAATCTATGTCACTTACGTTGTTTTCTTCTGATCTGCTTTGTTCTGTTTTGTTATGTTTAGTTTTACGCTCTTTAAAATAAAAAAAATATTAAAAATAAAAAGCCTTTGCACAGCAAAAAAAATCACCAACAGAGTGAAAAGATGATCCACAGAGTAAAAAAAAAAAACTATCCACTTGTCCCACAGACAAAGGACTTCTATCTAGAACATGTAATTTAAAAAAAAAAAAGGCCCCCGAAATTCTAAGAATGAATCCAAAAATTGGCATCTAAGATGAATACACACTTCTCAAATTAAGAAATACAAATGGCAAATAAACACATGAAAAAATGTTCAGCATCATTGGTCATTCAAGGAATGTAAATTAAAACAACACTGAGAAGTGAGAGAAGACAAGATGGCCAATCAGTGAGCAACAAAATACAAAGCCTCCCAGGAGAAACAACTCATTTGCCAGAATAAAACACCCTGGAGAGACCCAGACAGAGGGAGATGGGTCCTCTTGACACAGGAAGAAATTAAAATGTAAAAAAGCTCGCCAAATACTTCGGGACTATAACTGAAACAGCTAAAACTTCAGGACACAGTATTTTTGCGGTGACCCGCCAAGTTTGCTAAGGCCTGAATCTGCACCGGAAGACAGAGCCACCCAAACTTGTTCCCTCCGCCACTCAAAGGAAGCACAGCAGCGCTGAAGTTGGGGGTTGATGAGCCCAACACAGAGCAGAGCCAGTGAAGGGACCTTCATTAATCCATGATCAGTGCTGGGAATGAGACACCTCCCCCCATGGGGAGGGCGCAACCAAATGGGTGACATGTTGGAATCGGACAGGAGGAGCCTGAACTGGGAATGACAGTAACTTCAATTGGTTCCTCCCTCCCAAGGGCAGATTCATGGGATTTGCTTGGACTGGGCCCTACCCTGGCTGGGACCCAATGAGCCATCCCAAATCATTTCCCTGCGCCTAGCAAGTACTAACCGGATGAAGTCACCTGAAGTTTGGCTAGCCCAGTGGGGAGGGGCAGGCATATACAGCTGCTGCTTACACCTCAGTGACAAGAGCAGGCAGGAGAGGGCAGAGTTCCCTTGCCGGCGTGCTTTGGAGGAAACGTGGCCAACAGGGAAGGGGGCTGGGACCTGCACTGTAACCCGTGTGGAGGAAGCCAGGGCCATGACAGGAGAGAGAGGCAGGAGGAGGACCCCAGCCCAGAACCTTGAGAGCACTGATCCAGGAGAAGGAAAAACAAGGGAGACTGAGGGCAGCAAACACGCAACATCAGACATGGCTTCAATGGACATTAAGAGATATCTTCGGGACCTTGTAGATGAGCTCAAAACTGAAATATTAAATCAGGTAAAGCAAGATATAAGTAGAGTAATAAAAGAAATGCTCTCAGGAAGCATCTCTCAGGATGATACAGATGGAAGAAGAGAGGAACACAAAAAAAGGAGAGAAATATTTGATAAAGAATATAAAGAAAATATAGAATACATGAAGCAGATTCAAAGAGACTACCAGGAAATTAAAACTCCATTGAAAGCTGGTAAAATGCCTTAAAAGAAACTAAGGACAGACTATCAAAACTTGAAGACAAGTTTGCAATGTGTGATTATGAAAGGAAAGATCTCTTAAAAACAACAAGGAAACAGGCAATAACAATACAAAGGCTAGAAGATGACAAAAGAATCTACAATTTAAGAATAAGAAATGTGAATGAAGAAGCAGGATTGCATACAGGCAAATTACAAAGGCTATTCATGGAAATAATTAAGGAAAACTTCCCAAGCATGGGAAAAGAAAATGACATTCAGTTATGTGAGGCATATAGAACTCTAGCCACCTACAACCAAAACAGATCTACACCCAGACATATAATAAGATACCAGATATTCAATATAAAAACAGAATATTAACAGCTGTCAGAGAAAAGGAACAGATTACCTATAAAGGTAAGCCCATCAGAATCATGGCTGACTTCTTGACACAGACCATCAGATCAAGAAGAGCTTGGAGCAAAATATTCCAAGCCCTGAAAGAAAATAACCTCCAGCTCAGATTGATGTGCCCTGAAAAACTGACTCTAGAAATTAATGGAGAAGCAAGATGCTTCCATGACAAAGAGGAACTGGGCTAGTTTGTGCCCACCAATCCAATCCTACAGAGAACACTGAAGGATATTCTAAAGAGAGAGAAAAAAAATACCAGGATTTTAGGAACAGTGGCAGAAAGGCCTCAATGAGTGGGGCAGGCAGTAGAATGAAAGAGAAAACTAGACAAACAAAGGCAGAAAAATACCATAGCAGAAATGAGGCAGAAAAGGATGGCTAGAATCTCTAACATAGATGGCCTTGATATACTATATTGTTAATAGTGCACCAGGAATTAAAACCCATGTTACTCACACTGCTCTGCTTAGATGTATTATATTTTGTTCCAGTCATTCTGCCTGCACTAGATTTGAGGGCACAGACAGCAATCCCAAAAATAACAGGATATAGTACAGTAATCATCCTTAATTTCCTATTAACTTAATCTAAAGCTCTGTAAAGCCTACACTGTTTTACTATGACTGATCGTAATCAAATCTGGTTTGTTGGAACACTGTTTTGTATTGATAGATTTTATTCAAAGCTGTTATGACTGATAGGATCAAGTCTGGGAGTACAGGCAACTGCACTTAAGATGACAAGATCCACTAGAATATCCACTCTGGTTTGATTACTACCTGCCTTTGAAGTTTTATACTGTCTACGATGTTTTATTTTTACTAATATTGTTATTTACTGCTTTACTCAATTATACTGCTATATTCAATTATGCCTGATGATATAGACATTCTATTGAAGATAATAAGAAACAACATGATAATCATTGTAGATCACCTAGTACTGTGGTTTTATACAACTTTTTGGTTTCATGTTTTTATAGAAATTTGTTTTGTTTTGTCTTGCTATGTTTTGTTTTTCCCTCTAATACAGAAAGGATAGAAATACATGTAGAGATTCAGGCATGCGTAGCTGTTCACACTCTCATTATTTGACTATCTACTTTGCATGCTTTAATTTTGTAACTTGAACAACTATTTCTAAGAGGACAATTTGTAATTTATTAACTAGTGATTTCTTATTGTTTATCTTTTTTTTGAATTCTGTATTATCTCTAACCTTTACATGCTTTTGTTTCTCTTTAAATAAAAAAAACAAAACACTGAGATTCTATCCCACCCCAGAAACAATGGCCATCATGAAGAAGTCAACCAAAACAAATACTGGTGGGGTTGTGGGGAAAAAGGAGCTTTTCTCCACTGTTAGTGGAAGTGTATACTGGTAAAAACATTGTTCAAATCAGTAGGAAGATTTCTCACAAATTAGGACTGGAGGTCCCATTTGACTCAGCTATTCCTCTTCTTGGTATCTTCCTAGAACAATTAAAAACATTATACCACAGCAATATATCTGCAGCCATGTTTATAACAGTGCAATTTGTAATAGTGAACTCTTGAAAACAACCTAAATGCTCATACACCAAGGAACGGATTAAAAAGTTGTGATACTTTGATACAGTGAAGCACTACTCATCCATAAAGAAGGATAAACTTCATGTTTTTATAGATAAATGGATGTAATTTGAGACCATACTCATCAATGAACTAAATCAGACTCGTGCAAACATCATACTGTCTTTCTGTTTGAGAAATCAAAAGAGTATATAAGGTCTAAAATGTACAATAGATATTGTGAAGTGGAAAGAAATTGTTCAAAAGAAAAAAGGAATTAGAATGAGTGAAAGGGGAAAGGTTAGTAGGGAAAGGGGAAAACATGCAAGTCAGTTACACTATTAATGTCTCTCAGATCATTAGAAAAGGAAAGTTTGTGCTAATATCCTTTGGAGAAATTTTTATGCCCATTTTTTATACCCTGAGCAACTACTTTAAAGATAACATGTAATGTGCTATTGTCATTCTCCTATTATATTGTTATGAAAGACCATAACACCCAGAAATGGAGCTAACTCCAGTACTGACTCAACCTGACACCTGGAACTTGTGACAAAACTTCTCTGGTCTCTTGGTTCTTTCCCTGCAAAACTGGAATAATAGACACAATTCAAAGGCAATGATATACATAAAGTGATCAGTGCTATCCTTAGCACAAGGGCAATGAAGATGATGGACTGGGAGTTTGTGTTCCTCCCAAACTTGTATGCTGAAACCATGACCCTGTTGCAATAGGATGAAGGAGTGGGGAATTCAGGAGGTAATTACACAGCAAAGGTGCAGCCCTTTTAATGGGGTAGTGCCTTAGAAGAGTCCCCCTTCACCCCTTCTATCACATGAAATTACAGAAAAAATATTGCATGTTACTCAGCTATAAAAAAGGATGATCTTGAGGCTTTTATGGGTAAATGGAGGCAACTTGAGACTATCCTCATAAGTGAAGTAAATTAGACTCACATTTGTAAATATCGTATTGTCTCCCTAGTATAAAAAATAATAATAATAACCTGAAAGAGTAATAAGATCCAAAATGTACAATAGATATTGAGATAATGAAAGGGAAAGTGCTCTAAAGGATATAACTGTATGTATGGGTAAGGGTGCAAGATAGATAACCATACTAAGCTTTTGTCAGTTCATCAGACAGAATGGTTTGCACTGTCATGGTTTATTGTCCACTTTTTAGGCTTTGACTTTGTAACTTTAGCAACTACTTCTAAGATAACAATATGTAATTTATCTATCTACTAGTGATTTCTTTTTTTTCTGTATTATTTCTACACTTTTTTCTGCTTTGCTTTTCTTCTCTAAATAAAAAAACAATTGCCCTCTATGATTCAGGAAACAACAGGTATGAAATCCTGATCTTGGACTTGCTGGCCTCAAAGGCTGTGAGAGATAGTCCTCTATTGTTTATAAGCCACCCATTCTGTTACAGAGCCTGTCTACAACAGTGCATGATGGAGGAGGGCTCATACAGTTGACCTCATGAGACATAAAGCATCATCCTCCATACTGATGTCACGGGTGTCACCTCCACATGGAGGTTAACAGTGGAAAGAACAAAGAGTGTCCGTTGAGGTACCTACCCTACCATGAGAGAAGACCGTCAGAAACTTATTCGTCCTCTGCTCTGCTGCAGACACAAACCTTCCGCTTGTCTGAAACACTCCTTTACCTCACCTTGACCTTTCTTACCTTCACACCTTAGCTCTGGTGGTCTGGCTTTCCAAGTTTCATTTCCTGCTCCATCTATCAAAATCCTGACACCTTTCAAGGCCTGGGTGAAGTTCTACTTCCTTAGTTAAACCTTCCACCAAGATTCATCTGCTTTTTCCCTGCAATATTCCAGAGACCTGGAAATAAAGTCCAGATCTTCCCCAATTTACTTTCCCTGTGTTGCTGAGCACAGAGATTGACAGAATAATATTTGTGGAATGCAGCAAAGAGAGTATAAAGCTGAAGTCTGGAGGAGAGATATTATCTGTTTAGGAAATGGCTTTGTGTTTGAAAATCTGGCAAAATGTACAACAAGAAACTCTTATAACTTGGATTTTAAATCCACTTGTTTTCACAGGGATGGAATCCTACCACCTCTTCCAAGAAACATGCACCCCTGGGCACCATGGGAGAAAAGGCTCCCCAACAAGTGCTCGGCATCCTCCTCCTCCCCTGAGTGAGGAGGGAACACAATGGCTCTGGAGAGAAACCACGGAATCAGCCACAGTGCCAGAGTCTCTGCAGAGCTGGAGCCCTGAAGCTGAAATGACTTCACATAGCAACTCAGATGAAACACTGAAGCAACTCTGTGTTGCCAGAAACATGCTGCACAAGACCCTGAGCTCACACACACTACCTGCACACACCCACTGAGGCACAGGGGACCCACCATGATGCAAGTGGGCAACAGGTACCGTGGCTGAGAATGTGACGCTATTCAAAGGCAAAGCTGCATGTGTGATAACCTGATCTCGAACGTCAGCCCCACCATTTACCGACTACGTGACTCTGGAAAGTTAGTTAACCTGTCTGAGCCTCATTCAAACATGAAATCATGTAAGTTAACACTGATTATTCCCATATTCTAGACCCTGTGCCAAATGCTTTCCATGTGGTATATGACAGGATTAAATAAGTCTGTATACATGAAGTTCTTGGTGCAGAACTTGGCAACTATGGTCTGAATGTTATCTGCCTAAACTGCGTATGTTGAAATCCTAGACCCAAAGGTGATGGTCTTAGAAGTGAGGCCCTCTGGGAGATGATTGGATCATGGCACAGGTCACATGAATAAGATTGATATTCCTATACACAGTCCCTTCACCTCTTCTGGCATGTGAACACCCTGCCTATGAGACAGACAGTGAGCCCTCTCCAGGCGCTGAGACTTCTGGCACCTTGATCTCAGGCTTTCAGCTGCCTGGGAGCTAAGAAATAAATTTCTCTGTTTTATAAGCTGCCCAGTTTATATCAGCTCAGACTAAGAAAAATGATACTGAGTAGAGGAGCTACTGTGAAAAATACCCAAAATATAGGGGCAGCTTTGGAACTGGGAATGGGAGACAGCTGGAAGAGTTTTGGGGTGTACGACAGGAAAAGCTGACATTGCTATGGATGAACTGTTAGAGGTGATTTTGGGAGGACCCAGGACAAAAAGAGAGAAGTAGTTGAGAGCAACTCAAGTCTTTTTAGAAAATACTCGAGTGGCCACGCACAGAATGTTTGTAGCCAAATGAATGGAAATGGCCATGCCGATGAGTTTGCAAACAGAAATGATTCTCTCATTATTGGAAAATGGAGAAGAAGCCAACTTTTGTATAAAGTGGCAGACATGCTGTATTGCATGTGTATAAGTGTTTTGTAGAAGGTAGAGTTTATGAATAATAAAATGTTTACTGAAAAAATATCTGAACAAAGTGCTGAAAGTGCAGCTTGGCTTCTCTTAAATATTTACAGTAAAATACAAAAGGGACAAATGAGATAGACAGAATTTTTATTCAAAAGACAAATAAAGTCTAGTGGTGCTGGTGCAAACTTGTAATCCTAGCTTCTGGGGAGGCTGGAGCAAGAGAATCACAAGTTTGAGGCCAGCCTGAAACTGTTTGAGGCAACTTAAGGGGACTCAAAAGAAAGTAAAAAGGGCTGGAAATGTAGATCAGTGCTGAAATACTTGCCTAGCAGGCACAAGGCCCTGGGCTTAATATTCAAGGACTTTAGGGAAACGGACAGAGACAGAGACAAAGACAGAGAGAAAGAGAATTTAAAGATCAGCCTAACCATACTGAGATTTAAAAATGAAGCATATTTGAAATTAGGTCAGGCCATTTTTTGACAAAAAAAAAGTGGTACGGGTCATCCTTTACTGATTGTCCAAGACAATGGGAGAGTAACCTAAAGGTGTTTCAGAGATTATTAGGGCTGTCTTTCCCTTCCCAAACCCAGAGCTCCAACACCTGGAGGAAAAAAACAGCTTCAAAGAAAGAGATACAGTCCTGGTTTCTGCGGCGCCCTTTTCTGTCCATGCCGTGTCCTAGTCCATCCACGCCTTGTGACAATCGCTTCTCCAGGAAAAGGACACCGCATGTGGGAATTGGGCGCGGGGATCTTGGAATGCTTTGTACTGATAATTGTAATTTGTGTAGTTCACATGTGTATGTTTTTATGTAATGCTCAATATGGAGTCGAGGGTGGAGACTCCAGGGGGGTTGCTGGAGGCCCTCTAGATAACCCCTTTGTGAGGACTGGTTGTGGGGTTTTGCCTTCTGTGAGTAGTGTGAGAGAGTTTATGTGGGAGCTTTGGGTGGGAGAGCTCA